>JAJAQA010000019.1:34028778-34173778 GCA_021464565.1 Rutilus rutilus
TTGAATGTTCGGGCCTCCTAATAATCCCCTTCCATTGAATTGGCTCTATCACTCTCTCTCCTCTCTCCACCTATATCCGGTGTGTGGTGAGCGCACTGGCGCCGTTGTACTGTGGCTGCCGTTGCATCATCCAAGTTGAGGAGAGATCCCCTGACATGATTGTAAAGCACTTTGGGTGTACAGTAGTACATATGAAAGCGCTATATAAATGCCGATTCTATTCTATTCTATTCTAAAGATTTGTACATTTGTAAAAAAAAGTTTTGTTTTGTAAATCCATGAAAAGGGACATCTATTTTTCCAAGACACACTCTTGTGTAAACGATGATAAATTCTGGTGTAATCAGTGGAGGAGCAATATTTCTTTCTGTCATAACTCCAGTTCATCGGGTCGGGTCGCTATATTACTTAATAGTGGATTTCAAGGAAAGATTATAGAAACGCTTTCTTCAGGGATTGGAAGTGGATTATCTCAGTTGTTCTACCAGATAATATAGTCATTTATATAAGTAATTAAAAACTTAAATATCCCTCTGCCTTTATTATTTGGTGGCGATTTCAATGAGGCTCCAGATTTATTGCTGATAGATTTCCTTCTAGAAATGTGTCTAATAGCGTCAAACACCGAATAGCAGATCTCTGTCAGTGTCTGAACCTGATCGAGGCACAGAGAGATCTAAACCCCCATATATACACTTGTACACTTGGTTTTTCAATCGGATTATTCTCATAAATCACGCAGGCTATAGACCTGTGGCTGATATTATTCAAAAATGATTATGATCAAAATGAACTGGATTAAGTATTGTATTTCTAATGATGGATTACACTGGTTTTGGATCCCTAACATAATCTTCAAACATTGTGGTGACCTTCAGTTTTTATTATCTTGTCATTTTAAATGCAGCAAATTACCTATTAAACTCTCAGATTTGTACAAACAAGCTCTAGAATCCTGGAAGATTGCTTTCAGACATCATTTCTCTCCACACACGTGTCTTATGTGGAATAATGGAAATGTATTGTGTGGAAACAAAGCACTTTTGTTCAAGGAATGGGTGGATCAGAATATTCTTTTTGTTTCTGATTTATTCAGAGCTCAAGGAGATCTTCTTTCTTTTTCTGAGTTTATGTCTCTGAAAGGTGCTGTAATTTCAGTAAGAGATTTTAATAAGGTGACTAAAAGTATTTCTGTCAGTTTAAGAATCTTGATTAAAGCGCATTTAAGATACGACTGTTTAAAACAATTATATTCATACTTGCAATCAGTGGTGTTAATGTTTTAGATAAAAAATGCAACAACTTCTTTATTAGAAATGCTCTTTCTTCAACTCCAGGAATCCTCCCTAAAGCACGATCTACATGGAGAATCTGTTATCCGAACTCTGGTTTCAATAACTTATGGACTTTCCCTCACAATTTTTTTAACCCTAATAAAATTAAAGAACTCCATTTCAAAATTGTTCATAGATATAATGTATTTTTGAGCAGGTTTTCTGGGAATGTTTCTTCTTTATGTTCCTTTTGCAACATTGAAGAAGAATCAGTCCTACATTTGTATGATCAGTGCCCGTTCTCTGACTCTTTCTGGCCAGAAGTTACATTGATAGTTTTTGTCAGATTTTCATTGTAAGGATGTTAATTTTGATTATACTGTATTATCACTTTGTCTTCTGGGTAAGTTTCATCTTCACCAAGCCAGAACCATTCAATGTAATCCTGATTTTAGAATATTCTCCTCTGATATAAAGCCTATCAAAACCTTTGAACTCTGTTTTAAGGAACCTTTAATTTTTCATATTAACAAAATGTAATATTGTATTGATTTGTGTAGCCTAATTTATTCTCTTATGATGTCTCTTCATCTGTTGATGTCTGTAACCTTTAATTTGCAATAACAAAAAATCCAACTTCCGCATCTTGACGTTCATGTAGTTTCTCCAGTCAAAGCTGCGCTCCAAGTGCGCAGAGCGATTGAAAACAAAAGCATTTCCTCTTTGTTACACTGCGCAGAGTCACGCAGCTTATGCACAAACATCAGGAAAGAGGATCAGTGCAGTGAAGACGTGTCGATAGATCCCGATCCTCATGATTTCAGCTGAACTTCAGCCACTGCTTCCATGAGAGAATGTGATAGAGCTCCGAAGATGAAGCGTGTTTCCATGCGGATTAAATGTCTCGGATGAACACATTGGGTAGAGTATCATGTTTCTGTTTAACATTATCACTTCATCCTGTTGTTTGCTCGTGCAGATATCTTACATGAAGCGGAATGGAGTCTTAAATGATCTTTGGTCTTTATTTGTAATGTATTGTTTTGAAGAAATACCAGCATAAACATATAGGCTTTTAGTTCCTTAAAATAATCATAACCCAAATTAAACAAACATACAAGACATAAGTACATAAACTAGCTCTAAGCACATATATAACATTCATAAATACTCAAAGTATTTGAACACTCACTTAAAGACACACGTAAAAAAGTAACTTAGCAAGGTCCTACTTTATATTAATTGTCTTTAACTATTGTGTGCTACGATCTAAATGAGTAATTTGATACAATGCGCTATTGTGTGCATACATGTTTGTACATGTTACTTGTTTTTAAAAATACCTGATGTGACATTTCTGATACAAACCGGTCACACATAATTCATGCTATTTGTGTCCTTTATTAATTATTAATGTGTTACATGCTTTTGTGTTCATACACACCCATCAGCTTTACATAATATTTGGACTAGATTCGTTTAATTAAGGTGTGGCATGAAAGGGATGTATTATGCTGGTCTTTTCTTCTCTAACGTGTCGTATAATCGAGTGAAACGCTTACCGAACAAGAACAAATGTGGGCGGGGCTTGATTGTGTCCGTGGGGAATTGATTGGATGGTTGTGGTTTGCTATTGGCTGATCTCATGTGAGTGACAGGTTGCTCCGCCCACATCATCAGAGAAGAGATGCTGCAAGAGGAACTTATTCTGATTCAATGATGTGCACCAATAAATCATTTATAATAAACACTGTGATATTCCATGAATAAAATGAAGCAGACTTTAGGAATCTATTATATCATGACGATCTGGAGTTTTGGAGTAGGATCGTGAGATTGAGCTTATTTTCCTGTGTTCGCAGAGTTCCTTCTCATGTGTTGTGTCATTGCTTCATTACTCCTGGAGTTTGCCACCGTCTTCCCGCACCATGGCCGGCAGCGAGCGCTCCGGGAAGTCCTCGTTCTGGCCCTCGTTCGGCAGCTTCCGGCCGCGTCAGGAGCGGGTGATGCTGTCCCGCAGCGAGAGCACGCCGGGAGAGCCGGTCCTGAAGATCACCATCACCGAGACCACGGTGATCGAGGACGACGCCGGCGTGTGGAACTCCAGGGCTCTGACGTACCTGGCGCTCTGGTACTTCTTCAGCTTCTGCACGCTCTTCCTCAACAAGTACATACTCTCTCTGCTGGAGGGAGAGCCGAGCATGCTGGGTAGGTTTCCCAGATGTGTCCTTCCCGCGCAATCACGCTCTGATTTAGCCGTCTGTAAACGCTGATTCTCAAACAAAGATAAGTGCAATAAACCTCTGTCTCGGCAAACAAAGCATGTAAGTGAACTTGGCCTCTATTCAGGCGATGGGGGAAGAACACGATCAGATCGAACTTTACCACAAAATAAAAAAAATTATATTTCCAAGGGTCCCACGTGAAATAAGATTAAACTCCCCCTGTAGTCAATCATTTTATCCCTTAAACTCACCTTTGATCTCCAAAATTACAAATTTAGATGTTTTTATCTTGAAAAAAATGTAATGTAACTCGACACCCTTGCCTCATTTAGTATGTGCGGATCGATGAATATGCAAATGAGCCCCGCCTCCACTCACTCACTCAGCTCAGAGATCCACTGGTTGACGATCACACGTTGATCTGATTGGTTACAAGGTAGTTTGTGACTTCAGAAACACCAGCGATTTCAAAGCGTGTTTTTGAGACTGTCTTTGGTTTGTCTTAAAGCAGATTAAAAACACCACATAGACACATAAACAACATTAAAAGCTGGATTTACACCACAGGAGGACTTTAAATTTCAAGGCCTGGAAAAGTTTATCGGTCAAGAGGTTTGAGTTCCTAGTAATCCGGTTTGCACTTTTAAAACGGTTTATTTCAATCATATCTTTGTTCGGGTTGTATTTATTTTTGTGATTGCTAACTTTTTATTTGTTCTTTTTTAATTACTGAGTGTTTACTTGTCTTCAATAATGCTTGAAGTTTACATCGGTTCGTCTAGTTGTTTTTGGTGTTTTTAAACCACAGGCAAACGCTCCTTGTGTAAGTGTTCTTTAGCCTGTAGACTTTTGTTCATGATATTCAGATACAATTTAATATTTTGCAGTAAGACTTGCATGTCAACTAAACTAGCCTTATGTATTAGGAGTTATTATGAAGCCCTTCATATAAAGCACGTCTCATGTTTAGGACAAGCTAAAGCTCAGTCTGTGTCCAGATGCGCTCGTAATATCAAACTACTGTATACTGATGTGAAATATATTGCCTCATCCTATATCATTTATTTATATATATCGTACAAACTCGATATACTGTCCAATAAAGTGGACTATCGAAATAAGTTACTGATGTGTTACAATACTGAATATGACTTTTTTTTGCTGTAATGAGAGTTTTTGTATATCACAATGCAAACGTAAAATATCCTGAAAGCCGTCATTTTATTTGTGCAAAATGTAGTTTAATATATTCCCTGAATTCCGACCTGAAATGTTTTCATGAGATTAACTAGATTAAACTAAAACATCATTTATTAGGGTGTATTCACACCAGGAAAGTCCGATAGTTCACTTGCTTTGGTCCGGACCAAATACAATGTTGATTTTTTTTGTTTGGTACGGTTCGCTTTCACACTGCTCTTTTTGCAAGTGAATCAAAATGTGTAAACAAAACCACATGTTTTTACTGATTTGGTGTTATTCTCTACAAACGCAATATGAAGAATCTAATGAGCATCATATGATACAATGTCGTCTATACGATGTTGTAATAGGATTTTTAAACTACCGTTACATTATATGATCATGCTCCTATTCATGCAAATGCTTTTAAACCATTTAAGCGTGATAAAACAAGAGAACGCTCTGTCTGTGAATGTCCTGATGCACACACGACACGTAGAAAGACGCGCAACAGTATCGTGTGCACAGACAGCGCGCCGGACTGTGCGGGAGACCGCTTATATCCCCTCTCCTTCATCCGTTCGCTAAACTTGCTGAACACATCAGTATTTTTATGCGTTATTTCCAGCAATTGGGTCGGTTCATGTTCACACCGTAAACGTGCCAGAGTTCGTTTGGAACCGTACCGAGACCACCTCTTCAGCCGGGTCTCGGTTCGGTTGTTTGGTCCGCACCCGAGTGCGATTGCTGTATTCACACCTGCCCAAAAGATCCGCACCAAGGGGGGAAACGAACTTGAGTTCGATTCAAACGAACCAAACAAGGCATGTGTGAATACACCCTTAGTCTTTACGTCACGTTCCTCTGTGCATGAGTGTATGCTTTTGTGTGTTTTAGGTGCCGTCCAGATGCTCTCCACGACTGTGATTGGCTGTGGTAAAATGTTGGTGCCGTGTCCGCTTTACCAGCACAAGTCCCGCACCGAATACCCCTCCAACTTCATCATGATCATGCTGTTTGTGGGACTCATGAGGTGTGTGTGTGTGTATAACAAGGTGTAGTTCACTTCAGAATTAGTTTACTCTCCTCCACGTCATCCAATATGTCTTTCTTTCTTCAGTGGAAAAGAAATGAAGGTTTTTGAGGAAAACACTCCAGGATGTTCCTCCATATAGTGTCTTCAATGGGGTCCAACGGGTCGAAGGTCCAGATGTGAGTTTCAGTGCAGCTTCAAAGTCTCGACACGATCCAGCCGAGGAATAAGAGTCTTATCTAGACAAACATTTTATAGCATAATAAACATTTATATGTTTGAACAACAAATGCTGGTCTTGCACTAGCTGTGATGCGACACACATTACGTAATCGGGTTGAAAGGTCACGCGTGATCCGGTTCAGAAATGTAGAGTAGAGCAAAAAACTTTTTCTCCTCCAACTTCAAAATCGTCCGACATTGTTGGTTTACCTTTTATTTATTTATTTTATGTAAATGAGGTTTGATTTAGTCTTTGCAGGTTCTCTTTGTAAACACTAGGCCTGTTCTTACGCCTACGTCACGCTTGACCTTTCAACCTGATCACGTTATGTGTGTCGCATCACAGCTAGTGCAAGATGAGCATTTGTGGTTAAAAGTATATAAATGTTTATTTTTGTTCTAAAATGTCGGCTGGTTTGTCTAGATAAGACTCTTATTCCTCGGCTGGATCGTGTCGAGACTTTGAAGCTGCACTGAAACTCACATCTGGACCTTCGACCCGTTGGACCCCATTGAAGACACTATATGGAGAAACATCCTGGAGTGTTTTCCTCAAAAACCTTCATTTCTTTACGACTGAAGAAAGAAAGACATGAACATCTTGGATGACGTGGAGGAGAGTAGATTATCAGGACATTTGAATTCTGAAGTGAACTAATCCTTTAATGGCGTTTAGTGTGAGGATTCTCTACACAAAATAAAGGTGATGTTGCATATGTGTGTATTTAACATGGAAATGTTTGCGTGTAAAGTGGATGAGGGAGAATCTGACAAAAAACAGGCATGTAAAGTAGAACAAAAGCTAACTGGGCTTCAGATCGTCTGTTGTTTGATGGATTAATGAAAAGCAAGCATTGTTTGCAAGCAAACTTGTTTGGCGGGTCGGACGGCTCATCCTCCTCCTCCTGTGTGTTGGCAGGTTCACGACTGTAGTGCTGGGTTTGGTCAGTCTGAAGAATGTGGCCGTGTCGTTCGCGGAGACGGTGAAGAGTTCGGCTCCTATCTTCACCGTCATCATGTCCCGCCTCATTCTGGGAGAATACACAGGTGAACACACACACGACGAGATCCTGCGCACGACTGACCGTGCAAACACACACACCTCTGCTGTAACGCTTCTGAGGGATCGCACTCAGAGGAACATGGATGCTCAAATGTGTGACCCTCTGGGTTTACCATATCTGATGCTGAATTAAATCGGTCAACCTTCATTTTGGTGAACTATAGACAATACATGCATGCAGTTGCATATTGTGATACATTGTGACACTCTTAAAGGTGCAGTCTGTAAGAAACACACATTTCAGAGTAAAATAACTGGCAGTAGAAGTGTTTTCCAGAGAAATGAGTGTGAACTCAGCATGTTTCCTCAATATCTGCAAACAGATTATGGTATTTGTGTGCTTTAGTAGAGTGAAAAGGTTCCATACAGCACCTTTAATATATAGAAAGCAGAATAACACAAACTTGACTTCTTTTGACTTGAGCCAGTAATCAGTCGTCTAGAAGCCTGATCAACAGAGAGTGTGTGTGTGTGTGTTTGTGTGTGTGTGTCAGGTTTCTGGGTGAACGTGTCCCTGATTCCTGTGATGTTGGGTCTGGCGCTCTGCACTGCCACTGAGATCAGCTTCAACATGCTGGGGTTCTCCGCCGCGCTCTCCACCAACATCATGGACTGGTGCTACACACACGCTCACACACACAGCTCACACACTCTTCCTTCTCACACACACACACACGCTCATACACACAGCTCACACACTCTTCCTTCACACAAACACACACATGCTTACACTCACTCACACACACGCTCACACACACACTAACTCATACACGCACACACTCTCCTTCACACACACTCAAACATACACACGCTCACACACACACACACACACACACACACACACGCTCACACACACACACACACACACACACACACACACACACACACACACACACAGAGCTCACATAATCTCCTTAACACACACACACACACACTCACTCACTCACTCACTCACACACACACACACACACACACACACACACACTCACACACAGCTCACACACTCTTCCTTCACACACATACACGCCACAGTAAACCTCATCTAATGCACACTCTCCCTCTCTCAGCTTACAGAATGTGTTTTCCAAGAAGCTGCTGAGTGGGGACAAGTATAAGTTCAGGTGAGTGTTGCTGATCTGTGTGTGTGTTCAGTGTTGTACAGTAGGGGGCGCTATCACGCCTCTTCTGGAAGAGTAGAGACTCTTAAATCCAAAGACAGGTGAAGAAACATGAAGAACCGAGCGATAGAAGCACTATGATGTGTGTGTGTGTGTGTGTGTGTGTTTCTAGTCCTCCAGAGCTGCAGTTTTACACCAGTGCCGCTGCTATGGTCATGCTCGTTCCTACCTGGATCTTCCTGATGGTCAGTCCCTGCAAACACACGTCCGAGACACGCTTTTATTAAATGCTAACATTTAATTAAAAAATATATATATATAAATGATTAGGATAAATAATATTTGATTTAAAAAAAATAAATAAAAAAACTACATAAATAAAAACATTTAAGAAAAAAATAAAATAAATATATATATATATATATATATATATATATATATATATATATGGTATAAATAAAGTAAATAAATAATAAATTAATACAAGCGATTCAAATTAATTAAATAAATAAAATGTCATTTAAATAAAAAAAAAATAACCCCATATTTAAACGCGTAGTTAAAATAAATAAAATTACTAAAATAAATATTTAATTTAAATAAAAGTAAATAACTACATAAACAAAAACATTTAATTAAAAGAAATAAGCAAAAAAGTAAAATAAATACATTTTGATTTAAATAAAAAGTAAATAACTATATAAATAAAAACATTTAATTTAAATAAATAATGAATAAAATAAATAAAAAGTAAATAAATTAAAATAAAATAATGATTTAAGTAAATACATTAGATAAAACTGAATAAATAATTGTATTTAGATAAAAGAAAAGCAGTGTAAAAATAAATAAATAAAATTAAACTAGGGAACTAATTAAATAAATACATTTATTAAAATTAAAATAAATAAAGGAAATTTGATTTAAATTATTACACATAATTGAAATAATTTAACTAAAGTAAACTCACATCTAGTCGGGGGGAAAAAACACGCAATGATGTATTTCTTCTAACATCAATTTTACACAGTAATGCTCGTGCCGTCATACATGAGAATCTGTAGTGTTAGTGAGGCATGTGAAGGCAGAGATTATTACACTTGATTGAAATAATTTGATTAAAGTAAATACATGAATAAACTTACATCTAACAGAACAGCACTACATTGAGTCGGGGGGGGGACATTTTTTATTTCAAATAAATTACAAATAAATTACAAAATAAAAATTGTGATATTTCTAATATCATTTTTTCACAGTAATACACTTTATGCATGCTGATGTATGTGTGTGTGTCCCGCAGGATTTGCCGGCGATCGGGAAGAGCGAGCACAGCTTCAGTCTCTCTCAGGACGTGGTTCTGCTTCTGCTGTTCGACGGCGTCCTCTTCCACTTGCAGAGCGTCACGGCCTACGCGCTCATGGGCCGCATCTCACCTGTAACATTCAGGTGCGCCTCCTTCACACACTCTCACCCGTAACATTCAGGAGCGCCTCCTTCACACGCTCTCACCCGTAACATTCAGGAGCGCCTCCTTCACACGCTCTCACCCGTAACATTCAGGTGCTCCTCCTTCACACACTCTCACCCGTAACATTCAGGTGCGCCTCCTTCACACACTCTCACCCGTAACATTCAGGAGCGCCTCCTTCACACGCTCTCACCCGTAACATTCAGGTGCTCCTCCTTCACACGCTCTCACCCGTAACATTCAGGTGCTCCTCCTTCACACGCTCTCACCCGTAACATTCAGGTGCTCCTCCTTCACACGCTCTCTCTCACCCGTAACATTCAGGAGCGCCTCCTTCACACGCTCTCACCCGTAACATTCAGGTGCTCCTCCTTCACACGCTCTCACCCGTAACATTCAGGAGCGCCTCCTTCACACGCTCTCACCCGTAACATTCAGGAGCGCCTCCTTCACACGCTCTCACCCGTAACATTCAGGAGCGCCTCCTTCACACGCTCTCACCCGTAACATTCAGGTGCGCCTCCTTCACACGCTCTCACCCGTAACATTCAGGAGCGCCTCCTTCACACGCTCTCACCCGTAACATTCAGGAGCGCCTCCTTCACACGCTCTCACCCGTAACATTCAGGTGCTCCTCCTTCACACGCTCTCTCTCACCCGTAACATTCAGGTGCTCCTCCTTCACACACTCTCTCTCACCCGTAACATTCAGGTGCGCCTCCTTCACACGCTCTCTCTCACCCGTAACATTCAGGTGTGCCTCCTTCACACACTCTCTCTCACCCGTAACATTCAGGTGCGCCTCCTTCACACACTCTCACCCGTAACATTCAGGTGCGCCTCCTTCACACGCTCTCACCCATAACATTCAGGTGCTCCTCCTTCACACGCTCTCTCTCACCCGTAACATTCAGGAGCGCCTCCTTCACACGCTCTCTCTCACCCGTAACATTCAGGTGCTCCTCCTTCACACGCTCTCTCTCACCAGTAACATTCAGGTGCTCCTCCTTCACACGCTCTCTCTCACCCGTAACATTCAGGTGCGCCTCCTTCACACACTCTCACCCGTAACATTCAGGAGCGCCTCCTTCACACGCTCTCACCCGTAACATTCAGGTGCGCCTCCTTCACACGCTCTCTCTCACCCGTAACATTCAGGAGCGCCTCCTTCACACGCTCTCACCCGTAACATTCAGGTGCGCCTCCTTCACACGCTCTCACCCGTAACATTCAGGTGCGCCTCCTTCACACGCTCTCACCCGTAACATTCAGGTGCGCCTCCTTCACACGCTCTCTCTCACCTGTAACATTCAGGAGCGCCTCCTTTACACGCTCTCACCCGTAACATTCAGGAGCGCCTCCTTCACACGCTCTCACCCGTAACATTCAGGTGCTCCTCCTTCACACGCTCTCTCTCACCCGTAACATTCAGGAGCGCCTCCTTCACACGCTCTCACCCGTAACATTCAGGAGCGCCTCCTTCACACGCTCTCACCCGTAACATTCAGGTGCGCCTCCTTCACACGCTCTCACCCGTAACATTCAGGTGCGCCTCCTTCACACGCTCTCACCCGTAACATTCAGGAGCGCCTCCTTCACACGCTCTCACCCGTAACATTCAGGTGCGCCTCCTTCACACGCTCTCACCCGTAACATTCAGGTGCGCCTCCTTCACACGCTCTCACCCGTAACATTCAGGAGCGCCTCCTTCACACGCTCTCTCTCACCCGTAACATTCAGGTGCTCCTCCTTCACACGCTCTCTCTCACCAGTAACATTCAGGTGCTCCTCCTTCACACGCTCTCTCTCACCCGTAACATTCAGGTGCGCCTCCTTCACACACTCTCACCCGTAACATTCAGGAGCGCCTCCTTCACACGCTCTCACCCATAACATTCAGGTGCTCCTCCTTCACACGCTCTCACCCGTAACATTCAGGTGCTCCTCCTTCACACGCTCTCTCTCACCCGTAACATTCAGGAGCGCCTCCTTCACACGCTCTCACCCGTAACATTCAGGTGCGCCTCCTTCACACGCTCTCTCTCACCCGTAACATTCAGGAGCGCCTCCTTCACACGCTCTAACCCGTAACATTCAGGTGCGCCTCCTTCACACGCTCTCACCCGTAACATTCAGGTGCGCCTCCTTCACACGCTCTCTCTCACCCGTAACATTCAGGAGCGCCTCCTTCACACGCTCTCACCCGTAACATTCAGGAGCGCCTCCTTCACACGCTCTCACCCGTAACATTCAGGTGCTCCTCCTTCACACGCTCTCTCTCACCCGTAACATTCAGGAGCGCCTCCTTCACACGCTCTCACCCGTAACATTCAGGAGCGCCTCCTTCACACGCTCTCACCCGTAACATTCAGGTGCGCCTCCTTCACACGCTCTCACCCGTAACATTCAGGAGCGCCTCCTTCACACGCTCTCTCTCACCCGTAACATTCAGGTGCGCCTCCTTCACACGCTCTCACCCGTAACATTCAGGTGCGCCTCCTTCACACGCTCTCACCCGTAACATTCAGGTGCGCCTCCTTCACACGCTCTCACCCGTAACATTCAGGAGCGCCTCCTTCACACGCTCTCACACGTAACATTTAGGAGCGCCTCCTTCACATTTATCTGAAATAGAAAGCTTTTGTAACACTAAACACTACCGTTCAAAAGTTTGGGGTCAGTACGAATTTTTATTTTAAGTTTTGGGGGGAAATAAATAAAATAAATCAATACTGTTATTCATCAAGGATTAATTAAATTGATCAAAAGTGACAGTAAAGACATTTATAATGTTACAAAAGTTTCTATTTCAGTTAAATGCTGTTCTTTTGAACTTTTCAATATATGGAACGGAAGGAGGATGTGATGTGAACTGATGAGATGTGTGTGTGTGTGTGTGTGTGTGTGTGTGTGTGTCTAGTGTGGCGAGCACCGTGAAGCATGCGCTGTCGATCTGGCTGAGCATCATCGTGTTCAATAACTCCATTACTGTGGTGTCTGCGGGTGGGACGGTGCTGGTGTTCGTGGGAGTCCTGCTGTATAACAAGGCCAAGCAGATGCAGAGAGACACGCTCGTCCAGCACGCTCTCAGCCAATCAGCGGAGGCCGAGCACAAGCACATGACTCACGGCGGCGACGACGTCACGTCTGCCAAATGAACCTGCGTTCTTTAAAGGGATAGTTCACCCAAAATTTAAATTAGCCTCATGATTTACTCTCCCTCAAGTCATACTAGGTGTATATGACATTCTTCTTTCAGACGAATACAATCAGAGTTATATAAAATAATATCCTGGCTCTTCCAAGCTTTATAATGGAAGTGGATTGCAGTTTCTTTTTTGAAGTCCATAAAAGTGCATCTATCCATGATAAAAGTGCATCTATCCATGATAAAAGTGCATCTATCCAACATAAAAGTGCATCTATCCATCATAAAAGTGCATCTATCCATGATAAAAGTGCATCTATCCAACATAAAAGTGCATCTATCCATCATAAAAGTGCATCTATCCATGATAAGTGCATCTATCCATGATAAAAGTGCATCTATCCATGATAAAAGTGCATCTATCCAACATAAAAGTGCATCTATCCATGATAAAAGTGCATCTATCCAACATAAAAGTGCATCTATCCATCATAAAAGTGCATCTATCCAACATAAAAGTGCATCTATCCATGATAAAAGTGCATCTATCCATGATAAAAGTGTATCTATCCATCATAAAAGTGCATCTATCCATGATAAAAGTGCATCTATCCAACATAAAAGTGCATCTATCCAACATAAAAGTGCATCATAAAAGTGCATCTATCTAACATAAAAGTGCATCTATCCATCATAAAAGTGCATCTATCCATGATAAAAGTGCATCTATCCAACATAAAAGTGCATCTATCCATCATAAAAGTGCATCTATCCATGATAAAAGTGCATCTATCCAACATAAAAGTGCATCTATCCATCATAAAAGTGCATCTATCCAACATAAAAGTGCATCTATCCATGATAAAAGTGTATCTATCCATCATAAAAGTGCATCTATCCATGATAAAAGTGCATCTATCCAACCTAAAAGTGCATCTATCCAACATAAAAGTGCATCTATCCATCATAAAAGTGCATCTATCCAACATAAAAGTGCATCTATCCAACATAAAAGTGCATCTATCCAACATAAAAGTGCATCTATCCATCATAAAAGTGCATCTATCCAACATAAAAGTGCATCTATCCATCATAAAAGTCCTCCACAAAAAGCTTGGAAGAGCCAGGACATTTTTTTAATATAACTCCGATTGTATTCGTCTGAAAGAAGAAAGTCATATACACCTAGGATGACTTCAGGATGAGTAAATCATGGGCTAATTTTCCTTTTTGGGTGAACTATCCCTTTAAACGCAGTGAAAGCTGGCTGTGGGTCCAAAACGCAGGAATCAATCATCAAAGCTTCAGGTTTCACCGGGATCATGCCTCACTGTATATAACTGTGGTTTTGGGACTCAATAATTCTACTTCTTCTTTTGGATGGTTTATTGACCACCAAAAGAGACTTAAAGAAACGTTGCAATATTGTATGGTGTTTCTACATGTGAGTGACTGACTCTCACCAGCAAATATCCAGCTCTTGTTTTGCATTAAGACGAAAAAGCCTGTTTTTAAGGCCACTTTATTTTAATCCCACTGGTTCGTTCTCAAGAAAATAATGTCAAAAATCTCTTAAATTAGGCTTTGCACAAAAACACATATTGATTTAAGGTGAAATATGACAGACGTTTATCCAAGAGTATTTCTTATAAAGTTAATTTACTGGTCTCTCATTCCACAAAAGATGAGCAGGTTTTGTACATATTAAATGCAGTGATTGTAGCGAGCCACAATCTTCGTCCAGCTCGTGTTTGATCTTGTTTAATCGCCTGTTTTGTTACAGGAAACTGACAGAATTGTTTTCCTTCTCGTCTCTTGTTTTGTCTCTGGCCCATCAGAGATTTACTTGTTTGAGCAGTTTTAAATTGTGTCCAGAATATCAGATGACTTGAAGTTTCCCTGTGTTTGTCTGCCTTACGGATGAGAGGATTTATAACATGTGTTCTCTTTGTTTTATCTCTGTGAAGCAGAAGATTTGTCAAATACTTGATGAAATGGCAAGGTTATGTATGTCTAAACTGTGGTCACTTGATATAAAATGATGTACTGTACGTTTTGATAATGTACAATAACCACTAATGGGAATTGTCTGTATAATTTGGTCTTCATTTGTGCATTGATAACATTTGGATTCAAATGAGTTTTGCATTTCTTTATTAAATGTATACAGTGCAGCATTTGTGCATTTTTGCAGCTAAAAGACCAACTAAAACTAGCTAAACACCAGCTAAGTTTTAGCGTTTAAGTTTTGTACTCGGGTTTATTGCACACAAGGCCTTATACTTATTATGCTATGTTTGCCTATTTTAACTGTAGGCCAATAACATTTTGATCGACTACATCTTGTGATGATCATACATTATGTAGTATTATTGTACATAATTTGAGAAACAAGAAGTACAAACGAGTAATAAAGTAATAAATGTTAAAAAATAAAGATCAACATATGTCTGAGGCGCGAACTGCGTAGTCACGTGGTACATGACGTTTCTCAGCGCTGGGGATTACGAAATATTCCAAATAAAATGTAAATTATTAGATTTGATTACACGAGTAAAAAAAGCTGTTTTAATGACATGTAAAGCTGATTTTGTAATAAGAACAACAAAAAAAAACAATAATAAAATAAATAAATAAATAAATAAAATCGTGTTTAAGCTTATGTGTTTTTATTGCATTCGTTTTTCCATCGATACAACAAATCGTCAATGTCGAGGAGAATTATATATATATTTTTTTTACATATTGTTGTGTGCAATCCACTAAAGCGCCGGCAGGTGGCAGTGTGACGTCATCGAGATCTGGGCATCGCATCGACCTGGAAGTAATTGGCCGGAAGTTGGAGGAAGTGAATTGTTTTTCCGGTGTTGTGAAAACGCGCCGAATAAATCACAGGTGAGTAAATAAATATTGAAAATCTTCTACATTGTTAATATTAGTTAATAAGCGCGCTACCATTTGAAGTGTAAGTGCGCGTGCTGTTTCTTTTGTTGTGAGAGTGAGTGCACGAGAACTCTCGGACGCGCGCGTGAAGTTCATGTGATTCTGACGCTCGAGATCTGCTGAAACACACTCAGATAATACAAGTATTCCGGGATTTGTATTAATTCTGCGGGAACATCCTTTACTAACAGCGCGGTGGCGAATCGCCGAATCATTACAATATTCCTGTTGTGTTTATTACCACATGGTACGTTTCCAAAACATAGTTTTACACATTCGGGTCTTCTTTTGAACTTCTTAACATGAACATCCTCCCAGAACTGATTTCTGATCCTCAACGACAGAAAATAAAGCGAAATAATAAGACAATAATGAGTGAGGGAGTTCAGAGTGAGCTCACGTGACGCGGTTTAGCCATTTAACGTTATAAGGTTGTGGGATCAACTTTAACGTATCAAGCTTTACTAAATGTGCGTGTGTGAGTGTGTGTTTGTAAGAGTGTTTGAATGTGCGTGAGAGAGAGTGATTGATTGTGTGTGTGTGTGTGTGTGTGTGAGAGAGAGTGATTGATTGTGTGTGTGTGAGAGAGAGTGTGTGTTTGTAAGTGTGTGTGTGTGTGTGTGAGAGAGAGAGAGTGTGTGTTTGTAAGAGTGTGTGTGAGAGTGAGTGAGTGAGTGTTTGTAAGAGTGTTTAATGTGTGTGTGAGAGAGAGTGATTGTGTGTGAGAGTGTGAGTGTGTGTTTGTAAGAGTGTTTGAATGTGTGTGAGAGAGAGTGTTTGAATGTGTGTGAGAGAGAGTGATTGTGTGTGTGTGAGAGAGAGAGATTGTGTGTGTGTGTGAGAGAGAGAGTGTGTGTGTTTGTGTGAGAGTGAGTGAGTGTTTGTAAGAGTGTGTGAGTGTTTGTGTGTGTGTGTGAGAGTGTTTGTAAGAGTGTTTGAATGTGTGTGTGAGAGAGTGATTGTGTGTGTGTTTGTATGTGTGTGTGAGAGAGAGAGTGTGAGTGTGTTTGTAAGAGTGTTTGAGAGAGTGATTGTGTGTGTGTGCGAGTGAGTGTGTGCGTGTGCGTGTGCGTGTGCGAGTGAGTTAGTGAGTGTTTGTGTGAGTGTGTGCGCGAGTGAGTGTTTGTGTGAGTGAGTTAGTGAGTGTTTGTGTGTGTGTGTGTGTGTGTGTGTGAGTGAGTTTGTGAGTGAGTGTGTGTGTGCGAGTGAGTTTGTGAGTGTTTGTGTGAGCGAGTGTTTGTGTGAGCGAGTGTTTGTGTGAGCGAGTGTTTGTGTGAGCGAGTGTTTGTGTGAGCGAGTGAGTGTGTGTGTGCGAGTGAGTGTGCGAGTGAGTTTGTGTGAGCGAGTGTTTGTGTGAGCGAGTGTTTGTGTGAGCGAGTGAGTGTGTGTGTGCGAGTGAGTGTGCGAGTGAGTTTGTGTGAGCGAGTGTTTGTGTGAGCGAGTGTTTGTGTGAGCGAGTGAGTGAGTGTGTGTGTGCGAGTGAGTTGGTGAGTGTTTGTGTGAGCGAGTGTTTGTGTGAGCGAGTGTTTGTGTGAGCGAGTGTTTGTGTGAGCGAGTGTTTGTGTGAGCGAGTGTTTGTGTGAGCGAGTGTTTGTGTGAGCGAGTGTTTGTGTGAGCGAGTGTTTGTGTGAGCGAGTGTTGTTTGTGTGAGCGAGTGTTGTTTGTGTGAGCGAGTGTTGTTTGTGTGAGCGAGTGTTGTTTGTGTGAGCGAGTGTTGTTTGTGTGAGCGAGTGTTTGTGTGAGCGAGTGTTTGTGTGAGCGAGTGTTTGTGTGAGCGAGTGTTTGTGTGAGCGAGTGTTTGTGTGAGCGAGTGTTTGTGTGAGCGAGTGTTTGTGTGAGCGAGTGTTTGTGTGTGTGTGCGAGTGAGTTAGTGAGTGTGTGTGTGTGTGCGCGAGTGAGTGTTTGTGTGAGCGAGTGTTTGTGTGTGTGTGCGAGTGAGTGTGTGTGCGAGTGAGTTTGTGAGTGTTTGTGTGAGCGAGTGTTTGTGTGTGTGTGTGTGTTAGTGTGTGTGTGCGAGTGAGTTTGTGAGTGTTTGTGTGTTTGTGTGAGCGAGTGTTTGTGTGTGTGTGCGAGTGAGTTTGTGTGTGTGCGAGTGAGTTTGTGTGTGTGCGAGTGAGTTTGTGTGTGTGCGAGTGAGTGTGTGTGCGTGTGTGTGCGTGAGTGTTTGTGTGAGCGAGTGTTTGTGTGTGTGTGTGTGCGCGAGTGAGTTAGTGAGTGTTTGTGTGTGTGTGTGTGCGAGTGAGTTTGTGAGTGTTTGTGTGAGCGAGTGTTTGTGTGTGTGTGCGAGTGAGTTAGTGAGTGTGTGTGTGCGAGTGAGTGTGTGCACCTGTGAATCAAGCTTCTCCTCTGCTGTTTCAGTGGAGGTGATTTGGAGCTGATGGGGGACGAAAAGGAAACCTGGAAAGTTAAAACGTTAGACGAGATCCTCCAAGAGAAGAAGCGCAGACGAGAGCTGGAAGAGAAGAGCGACCCTAAACGAGTAAAGAACGTAAGAGAGTCAGTTCATCATCATACGCTTCGATCCAACTCATGAATGCTGAATCATAATCCTGGGGTTTTCAGACCGGGGTCAGGGGAGAAGAGTAGAGAAGGGGTCGGGGGTCAGAGGTCAGGGGAGAAGAGTAGAGAAGGGGTCGGGGGTCAGGGGAGAAGAGTAGAGAAGGGGTCGGGGGTCAGAGGTCAGGGGAGAAGAGTAGAGAAGGGGTCGGGGGAGAAGAGTAGAGAAGGGGTCGGGGGTCAGGGGAGAAGAGTAGAGAAGGGGTCAGGGGAGAAGAGTAGAGAAGGGGTCAGGGGAGAAGAGTAGAGAAGGGGTCAGGGGAGAAGAGTAGAGAAGGGGTCGGGGGTCAGAGGAGAAGAGTAGAGAAGGGGTCGGGGGTCAGAGGTCAGGGGAGAAGAGTAGAGAAGGGGTCAGGGGAGAAGAGTAGAGAAGGGGTCGGGGGTCAGAGGAGAAGAGTAGAGAAGGGGTCGGGGGTCAGGGGAGAAGAGTAGAGAAGGGGTCAGGGGAGAAGAGTAGAGAAGGGGTCGGGGGAGAAGAGTAGAGAAGGGGTCGGGGGTCAGAGGAGAAGAGTAGAGAAGGGGTCGGGGGAGAAGAGTAGAGAAGGGGTCGGGGGTCAGAGGAGAAGAGTAGAGAAGGGGTCGGGGGTCAGGGGAGAAGAGTAGAGAAGGGGTCAGGGGTCAGAGGTCAGGGGAGAAGAGTAGAGAAGGGGTCGGGGGTCAGAGGTCAGGGGAGAAGAGTAGAGAAGGGGTCGGGGGAGAAGAGTAGAGAAGGGGTCGGGGGTCAGGGGAGAAGAGTAGAGAAGGGGTCAGGGGAGAAGAGTAGAGAAGGGGTCAGGGGAGAAGAGTAGAGAAGGGGTCAGGGGAGAAGAGTAGAGAAGGGGTCGGGGGTCAGAGGAGAAGAGTAGAGAAGGGGTCGGGGGTCAGAGGTCAGGGGAGAAGAGTAGAGAAGGGGTCAGGGGAGAAGAGTAGAGAAGGGGTCGGGGGTCAGAGGAGAAGAGTAGAGAAGGGGTCGGGGGTCAGGGGAGAAGAGTAGAGAAGGGGTCGGGGGAGAAGAGTAGAGAAGGGGTCGGGGGTCAGAGGAGAAGAGTAGAGAAGGGGTCGGGGGAGAAGAGTAGAGAAGGGGTCGGGGGTCAGAGGAGAAGAGTAGAGAAGGGGTCGGGGGTCAGAGGAGAAGAGTAGAGAAGGGGTCGGGGGTCAGGGGAGAAGAGTAGAGAAGGGGTCAGGGGAGAAGAGTAGAGAAGGGGTCGGGGGTCAGAGGAGAAGAGTAGAGAAGGGGTCAGGGGAGAAGAGTAGAGAAGGGGTCGGGGGTCAGAGGAGAAGGGGTCGGGGGTCAGAGGAGAAGAGTAGAGAAGGGGTCGGGGGTCAGGGGAGAAGAGTAGAGAAGGGGTCAGGGGAGAAGAGTAGAGAAGGGGTCGGGGGTCAGAGGAGAAGAGTAGAGAAGGGGTCGGGGGTCAGAGGAGAAGAGTAGAGAAGGGGTCGGGGGTCAGAGGAGAAGAGTAGAGTAGGGGTCGGGGGTCAGGGGAGAAGAGTAGAGAAGGGGTCAGGGGAGAAGAGTAGAGAAGGGGTCGGGGGAGAAGAGTAGAGAAGGGGTTGGGGTCAGAGGTCAGGGGAGAAGAGTAGAGAAGGGGTCGGGGGTCAGGGGAGAAGAGTAGAGAAGGGGTCGGGGGTCAGGGGAGAAGAGTAGAGAAGGGGTCAGGGGAGAAGAGTAGAGAAGGGGTCGGGGGAGAAGAGTAGAGAAGGGGTTGGGGTCAGAGGTCAGGGGAGAAGAGTAGAGAAGGGGTCGGGGGTCAGGGGAGAAGAGTAGAGAAGGGGTCAGGGGAGAAGAGTAGAGAAGGGGTTGGGGTCAGAGGTCAGGGGAGAAGAGTAGAGAAGGGGTTGGGGTCAGAGGTCAGGGGAGAAGAGTAGAGAAGGGGTCGGGGGTCAGAGGAGAAGAGTAGAGAAGGGGTCAGGGGAGAAGAGTAGAGAAGGGGTCAGGGGAGAAGAGTAGAGAAGGAGTCAGGGGAGAAGAGTAGAGAAGGGGTTGGGGTCAGGGGAGAAGAGTAGAGAAGGGGTCGGGGGTCAGAGGAGAAGAGTAGAGAAGGGGTCAGGGGAGAAGAGTAGAGAAGGGGTCGGGGGTCAGAGGAGAAGAGTAGAGAAGGGGTCAGGGGAGAAGAGTAGAGAAGGGGTCGGGGGTCAGGGGAGAAGAGTAGAAAAGGGGTCGGGGGTCAGAGGTCAGGGGAGAAGAGTAGAGAAGGGGTCGAGGGTCAGGGGAGAAGAGAAGAGTAGAGAAGGGGTCGAGGGTCAGGGGTCGCATGAGGATGAGCATATCTGGGGGACTAAAGGTTTGAAAACCCCTGCTATAATTCATATGCAAGTAGCCTGATGTGATGTACTCAGGGCTCCACATTAGGCCTCCTCATGCGCTTGTCCTTCACACCAGTAAATCTGGCACTCGCTTTTTTTGTGAGTAAAAAAGTTGCTTGTCCTAAAAAAAAATTGTGTTGTAAATATAATTTATTCTGAAGCAATATTCTCATCAGTGTTCAATCAGCTTTGATATATTTAAATCTGCATATTGTCATATCTGCAACCTTTAAAGAAATATTATGCCTCATCGTTCATTTTAAATTCCTAAATTTGATCAATAAATTCAATTAGAATAATAAGACTCTATAGGGCTGTTACCCTCAGAAGGGCTGATCAAATTAATTAATTTACACTGAAAAATTACAACTGCATTAAATTATATTATGAGATTGTTTTCAATATTTCTTGAATATACAAATAAGAAACGTTGAAAAGAATAATACTTTTAAACATGAACCTAAACCTCCAGTAGGTGGCGGCAGGGGACCGTCTTAATGAGCGAGTCATTGAGTCATTCATTCAAACGATTCGTTCAAACGACTGATTCGTTTATGAATGAGTCATTGAATCTTTGACTCAACTGATTCGTTTAAAACACTGAATCGTGCAGTAATGAAAACACGGTTAGGTGTTCCTGTGAGATGTGTGACGGTTCTTTGTTTGGAACTCTTTTCGCTG
This sequence comes from Rutilus rutilus, assembly GCA_021464565.1. Taxonomy (NCBI): domain Eukaryota; kingdom Metazoa; phylum Chordata; class Actinopteri; order Cypriniformes; family Leuciscidae; genus Rutilus; species Rutilus rutilus. The sequence goes on from JAJAQA010000019.1 coordinate 34,049,978, forward strand.
CTGAAACGGAACAAAAATAGTCAATATTGCGTCTAAAACGTAAGAGACTTAGTTTAAACTGTTTATTGAACTGTTGTATGAAATCAGTGTCACGTTTTCAGTCGTGACGGTGTTCAGGAACAGCACTCGTCGTGTGAGATCGTTAAACATATAAAAACTCCACATTTTGAGAGCCTCAACAGCACAACCTTGTTACCGTCAGTAATATTTATTATCCAAAATCAGAATCATTCTCTCGTTTTAGTGATTCCATGGTTATTTTTTGTTATTGACGTGTTAATCCGGCTAGTTGTCCGGTCGGGCAGGTAAAGCTCTTCAAAAGCTCCACTGGTCCCGGACGAGCGTTAAAGTCGAGCCCTGCTTTCATCATCAAGCAATATGAATTGACTGATTATGAGAATGCAAGTTTATTGTAAAATATTTAGTCTCTCTGTACATTTGCTGCCATTTCCAGTCGGATGTGTTTTGTCTGACAGACGGATGATCGGGAATCCAAACGGGACACTCCGGAGGAAGGAGAGCTACGAGACCACAAGATGGAAATAACAATAAGGAACTCACCCTACATGCGGGAAGACTCGACCGAAGACAGGTCTCGCTTTCACCCTCGGCCTTCACTCGGGCATTTTCACACGAAACTCTTTATTTATTTAATTTTTAATAAACAAAATTGAGTGTTCATCAGAGGGTCCAAGATTCTAGGACTTTTGTCGCACTTTATCCACGAATACACACACACACACAAATTGTATTGATTCGAGGAGATTTGTGGATGAAATTTAAAAAAGTAACAAATCCTTCATTCACGGGTCAATTTGACCCCCTTAGGAATGAATGGAAAGCGAGGAATGCTTCAGTTCACTTAGAAAAACCTAAAAATGCTCAAAATTCAAACTAAAAATGCTAAAACTTTACCAAAAAATGATTGTATAATGTCTGCATGTGTATCTGAACGCATACTGAAGTTAACTGACTTTAGGACCCAGAGGAACAGCTCATTTGCTCCATATAGAGATATAAGGCCATCTAGAGTCATGAAATATCATCTTATATTATTATATTTCCACAAGAGGTCCACAAAGACACTCAATGTAAGATATTTACAGCTGAATTAAAAGAGTTATGCATGAAAATGTGAGTTATTTTGAATGTAAGTTGAAAGAATGTGAGGAATGTGCTTACATTACTATTTATTTATTGATCAAATCTAGTAATTTAAAGGTAAACAAAATAAAAAATACCCCCAAAAAATAGAAAAAACATTATCAAAATGAAATAAAATGAGCTTTCTGGACAAAAAAAAAGTATAATTTTAGGGCTTCTGGTCATTTTGACCCACAAGGGAAAGATGTATTACAAAGTGCGAGGGAAGGGTGAAGTAAAAGAGGTTGTGTGTGTGTGTGTGTGTGTGTGACGCTGATGCTGTGTGTGTTTCTGCAGAGGAGAGGAGGACGAGTCTCTGGCCATCAAACCCCCACAGCAGATTGCGAGGAAAGACAAGTCCTACCACAGAAAAGAGGAGAAGAGGAAGGACAAGAGGCGGCACAGGAGCCAGTCTGATGAGGACGGTCAGTGGATGGTGCAAGGGTTAAAGGGGCGGGGCCTGGCACATTAGCCTCATTTAAATAATTAATATGCAGATTGAGGGGCGGGGCCTGCTTGAGTTACAAGAGCAGAAGATCATTCTCAGAAGAGTCCTGTTATGCTTGTCCGTCTGTGTTTAGTGTAGGGCTGCAGATATAGAGTAATTTAGTAATCGAGTATTCCATCGATTAATCGAGCAATCGGATAAAAAATTCTGGTAATAAAAATAGACCTTTAAACTGACTTAAAATACAAAAATATAATAACAAGCAATAATAATCAGCTAATATAGACATTAGTTATGTACATTACGTATTACGCCTGCAGAGGGCGCCAGTGTTAGCTGTTGTTACACTACAGCATGATCTAATCCTTGATTAATATTGGCCAAACAACATTTAATTCAAATGTCCACTTAATGTTGTCACTTCTGTACGATAGAAATGCAACAGCCGCTGTAATTTCTTGAACAATAGCATGTGCGCATCAAACATGCAAACTCAGAGCGAGGGTTTAAACTTTTATTTTGAAATCACGATGAACAACAATTCACATATTTAGAGACATATTTCTGTGTTCTCCTGTGTTGATGAGCACCGATGAGTTACGTTACAGATCTTTTGAAATCCACGTTATTGGAAACCTAAACACATCTCATGCAGAGACTGTGTGTGTGTGTGCGCGCGCGCAGTGTTTACTGTGAACGGAGCTGAGGTCATTAACATGTAATCTGCACACATGTAAATAAAGTGTTGTGCTTCTCTGTGGAAAATAAGATAACTGAATCACAGCCTTTTTGACTTCACAATAGCACTATCAGAGAATGTCTAATGAGGGGAGAACTCCCACTCTCAGTAAACTTCCGGCTTCTGAACTGGTTGCAGTTCCACTCTGGCTCCACATGAGGGCGCTCACAGGACGAGTGCAGTTCCTCTCTGGCTCCACATGAGGGCGTTCACAGGACGAGTGCAGTTCCTCTCTGGCTCCACATGAGGGCGCTCACAGGACGAGTGCAGTTCCACTCTGGCTCCACATGAGGGCGCTCACAGGACGAGTGCAGTTCCACTCTGGCTCCACATGAGGGCGCTCACAGGACGAGTGCAGTTCCACTCTGGCTCCACATGAGGGCGCTCACAGGACGAGTGCAGTTCCTCTCTGGCTCCACATGAGGGCGCTCACAGGACGAGTGCAGTTCCTCTCTGGCTCCACATGAGGGCGCTCACAGGACGAGTGCAGTTCCACTCTGGCTCCACACGAGGGCGCTCACAGGACGAGTGCAGTTCCTCTCTGGCTCCACATGAGGGCGCTCACAGGACGAGTGCAGTTCCACTCTGGCTCCACATGAGGGCGCTCACAGGACGAGTGCAGTTCCACTCTGGCTCCACATGAGGGCGCTCACAGGACGAGTGCAGGATGAATGGAGGTCTATGGCGCTATACCCCTCAACATCCACTTTTCTAAGGATATAATTTGTCTAGTGTAATTTGAATGTTGTATTCGAAAGGAGATGCAAAGAAATTACACACTGCTGCGTGTTAGATTTTTTTAGAGTCACTTTAAACAGTCTAATCGAAGTGTGCGTCTCTCCCCCGACTTTCCAAACAAAAATCCGCCCCCTCTCAGAAAATACATAAAACTGACATTACCGAGCTATGCGTTTAAAAGTAGCCTATTAAAATGGTACAATGGCATTGCTCAGTTCAACGTGTTGGGAAATCGGGCATTTTGTCCCGCGTCAGCATTTATTCAAAAGTCACTCAACATTCAAAAGGTAAATAAGGATTTCCCACTTGTATTAGTAGGCTTAGGCTATTTCGCCACGTGGATGCCCAGTTGAAGCTCTCACAAGCACAAAATGCAGGCATAGAATATGTTAATAAAGTCTTTATTAACGCATTTTAGACGAACAAAAACAGGTAGGCTAGTACTACCGTATTTTCCGCACTATAAGGCGCACCGGATTATAAGGCGCACCTTCAATGAATGGCCTATTTTAGAACTGTTTTAATATAGGGCGCACCGGATTATAAGGCGCATATAGAATAGAAGATACTGCAGTCAAACGTTTGACTGGGTTTGCGTTATGCAGTGGTCACCAACCTTTTCAAGCCTAAGATCACATCCAAAGTCCAAATGTAAACCAAGATACCTTGTTTATACTCGACGCGTCCGCATGAGCGCGAAGTTAATAAAAAAATAATATCCGTCTGCTCAGGCAGATTCGGCTTAACAGCGCGCGCGCCTCTGAATCCGAAGATGCATGACTTTGAGCCGAATCTGCCCGAGCAGACGGATATTAGTAGTACATCTCATCACACCGGCACCCAGTTTGCGCGTCTAAATCAGTTGTATGGTCTGGTGTTCAGTCTAAAACAAAACAGTTGCGTCAAGTATAAATGCCTCGTCTGTTTGGGGAGTTGCGCGCGCAGTCAGCGGAGGTGTCAGGCGAAAGTATAAACAAGGTTTAAGTCAGCGGTTGTTTAACAGACGTTAACATAAGGCGCCAGATCCATATATAAGGCGCTCCGGATTATAAGGCGCACTGTCGTTTTTTGAAAAAAATAAAGGCTTTTAAGTGCGCCTTATAGTGCGGAAAATACGGTATATAAATTACAAAGGTTTAATTGGCATCTTTATTTCAAACGGCCCGACCGACCGCGACCCGAATATCATTAAAAATATTTTTGGATGACTCGTAACCGCGGGTAACCGCAGCCACCCGCTCGTTTTGGATCAACCCGCGCATCACTGACTCCCATTCATTCTGCACTCATGGGCGATCGCCCCCAGTGGAGCTCTGGTGGAACTACAACCAACATTTGGTACAATAGGACTTAATAGGGAGTGGCCAGGCTCTCTGTAGACGGGCTCTGGCACTATGGTATATTATGATATAGTAAACCGTGTGATAATGCGGTTCATGGATGTGGGACGCGCCACTTCCGGTATTTTGCCGGTTACTCGACACGGGTAAATTGCAATAGAGGATTTTTAGAAATCAAGTACTCGACTTTAATCGAGGAATCGTGACAGCGCTAATTTAGTGTGTAATGTGTGATCATGAAGAAGCTCCAGTTCTTCTCTATATCAGTGTCAGTGTTCCTGAACTCCTGAAACGCCTCCAGTGTAGTCTTGAGTTTCTTCCGGGAGCACGTCACAATATTCCTCATTATAATAATTAATGCGCACAATAAAGGGGCGGGGCCTGGTTGAGTGAGTTAGTAGTGTGTTGAACTGGCGGTTATGGTAAGGGGCGGGACTTTCCCAAACACACTCGAAGCGCTCGACCAATCACAACACACTGCTCCAGCTGACCAATCAGAGCTCAGTGTGCTTTTCAGAAGGAGGGGCTTCATAGAGACAGGAAGTAAACAGAGCGTTACTGACAGACTGGGAAGAGAGGAGCCGCAACAATGGAGAATATGAGGAAAATAATCAACATTCAAGCAGGAAAACCTGTTCTAGTAGAGCCTGAAACATCAGGAGTGTGTGAAAGAGCAGAACAGGTCAACTTTAATACATGCTCTTATATCTATAACTACATGCAGGTTCTGTTAAATATAAGTACAATTGAAAAGCATGGATGTACACAATAAGAGCATTGCATTAAATTACCATGTATTGTAGGTAAAGACACTTCGTATAAAGTGTGACTTTTTTTGTCTGGTTTTGTCTTCACAGCAGGGAAACACATTCGCACAAAAGACAAAGAGAAGGAGCGAGAGAACGAGAGGAGGAAAAGACAGTGGCAGGACGAAAACAAAACCAGGCGAGATTATGAGCGTCAGAAACGAAGAGATCAAGCCAGAGCTCACTCCCGCAGAGAGAGGTCCAACACACACTCACAAACACACACACACACACACTCCCGCAGAGAGAGGTCCAACACACACTCACAAACACACACACACACACTCCCGCAGAGAGAGGTCCAACACACACTCACAAACACACACACACACTCCCGCAGAGAGAGGTCCAACACACACTCACAAACACACACACACTCCCGCAGAGAGAGGTCCAACACACACTCACAAACACACACACACACACTCCCGCAGAGAGAGGTCCAACACACACTCACAAACACACACACACACACACACACACTCCCGCAGAGAGAGGTCCAACACACACTCACAAACACACACACACACTCCCGCAGAGAGAGGTCCAACACACACTCACACACACACACACACTCCCGCAGAGAGAGGTCCAACACACACTCACAAACACACACACACACACTCCCGCAGAGAGAGGTCCAACACACACTCACAAACACACACACACTCCCGCAGAGAGAGGTCCAACACACACTCACAAACACACACACACACTCACTCCCGCAGAGAGAGGTCCAACACACACTCACAAACACACACACACACACTCACTCCCGCAGAGAGAGGTCCAACACACACTCACAAACACACACACACACACACACACACACACACACACTCCCGCAGAGAGAGGTCCAACACACACTCACAAACACACACACACACTCCCGCAGAGAGAGGTCCAACACACACTCACAAACACACACACACACACACACACACACTCCCGCAGAGAGAGGTCCAACACACACTCACAAACACACACACACACACACACACACACACACACACTCCCGCAGAGAGAGGTCCAACACACACTCACAAACACACACACACACTCCCGCAGAGAGAGGTCCAACACACACTCACAAACACACACACACACACTCACTCCCGCAGAGAGAGGTCCAACACACACACACACACTCACTCACTCCCGCAGAGAGAGGTCCAACACACTCACAAACACACACACACACACTCCCGCAGAGAGAGGTCCAACACACACTCACAAACACACACACACACACACACACACACTCACTCCCGCAGAGAGAGGTCCAACACACACTCACAAACACACACACACACACACACACACACACACACACTCACTCCCGCAGAGAGAGGTCCAACACACACTCACAAACACACACACACACACACACACACACACTCACTCCCGCAGAGAGAGGTCCAACACACACTCACAAACACACACACACACACACACACACACACACACACACTCACTCCCGCAGAGAGAGGTTGTACAGTGTTTGGCTGGTTAAGGATGAGTGCTGCCAGAATGGTGTGTCGATTAGAACACAGGAATGAGTCCAGAAGTTGCTTCTCAATTGATTTATTGCCATTTGCTTGCTTTCTTCATTGTCCCATTTCCTTAATGTGGCTTTATAATTGCTGCATATTGCTGGTGTCTACAATCAAACAAAGTTAACTTTACTGATACAAATCATTATAATAATAATTATACATTCACATAACCATAAAGAAAATCTTTTACCAAATTAAACAAATCAACAGTTATCAAATTAATATCAATACAAAAGGTTTAAATAAACTTACAAAGTCATAGACGCAGCAAGCAGAGGAGCAAACAGTCCTCACAAAGAGAGACACACTAGTGAGGTTGATTGGTAATTATCCTCAGGTGAAGAAAGTTCCAGGAAGTGGGCGTGTCTCCCAATAGAGTGACAGGAGAGTGAATAATTGGGATTTTTAATAGCCGTCCCCAAATATGACAACATATTTGTCCAAAGAAATCCCACTCATACAGTAGGATCAGTGGGAAAGGCAGGAAGAACGATTAATCGGCTAACTGGACGGATAAATTGTTTGCCATTTATGACAATCTCAGCCACTCGAATGCGGCCATCAGAACTGGGCAGGACCTTGGTGACTGTCCCTATGGGCCAGGAACTACGAGGGAGCTGGGGATCCATCACCATGACAACAGCAGAAGGTGAGATAGAGGGACCATCCATTTTCCACTTCTGACGGGACTGAAGGCTTGGGAGATAATCCTTGATGAAGCTAACCCAGAACCTGTCGGCAAGGATCTGACTGTGTCTCCACTTCCTATGGGTCAAGAGCTCAGAGTCAGCATACATTACTTGTGGAAGGGACGCGTCTCGTCGCCCCATCAGAAGAATATTTGGCGTTATCGGATCCGTGTCCGAGATGTTCGATGACACGTAGCCAAGGGGTTTTTAATTCATTATCTCTTCATCCTTGGTCAAAACTTGAGTTCCTAAAGTGAGACGCAGGGCATTTTTAATAGACCTCACCTCACGTTCCCATGTTCCTCCAAAGTGAGGAGCATGTTGCGGATTGAATGATAACTTGATCTGCTGCTGTGCCAGTTTCTCTTGAAGTGTAGGGGCAAGTTGAGCGTAGGCTTCTCTGAGCTCCCTTTCGCCACCTCGGAAATTCGTGCCCTGGTCGGATATGAGTTCATGAGGACGTCCTCTCCAGGCTACGAATCGCCGAAGAGCTAGGAGGAAACGGTCAGTATCGAGACTAGACAGGAGCTCAAGATGGACACATCGGGTGGTCTGACATTTAAAAAGAATGCCCCATCTCTTCTCATGCCTTCGGCCTATTTTGATGATGAAAGGGCCTAAACAGTCCATACCAGTTGACCAGAAGGGGGGCTTATGGAGACGGAGTTTAGAGGCCTCGCATGGTCAGCCATGCAAGGAACAGAGGGAGAGCTTTTGCATTTCTTACAATCTACACATGTTTGCTGAACCTCCTTAACGGTTTGACGGCCACGTAAGTACGGATGTCCCGATCAGGTTTTTTTGCCCTCGAGTCCGAGTCATTTGATTTTGAGTATCTGCCGATACCGAGTCCCGATCCGATACTTCTATAATACATAAAAAAATAATAAAGAAGAGCGAAAAACAGATCCAGGATGTTCCTTATTTTTTATTTAATTCACCTTATTTTAACATTCAACAACTCTGTTAACAAACAGAGCACTTCTGTGAGGTAGCTTGAACAATCAAGTAATAAATAACATAAATTCTTCACTTTTGGACTTTAGTGCAACAGTAAATATAACAAAAGTCAAATATATAAACAAATAGCACCTCAACTTAACCCTCTGATGGTCCGCGGGGTCTTTTTGACCCGCAAATGACTTTTGCTCAAATTAAAAAAAATGTTCCCTTTGTCCAAATGGTATGAAACCTTCTACAGCTCTTAACACTTTCTAGATCTACAAAAAAATAAATAAAGTGGAATGATATCTGTTTTTATGTTAGCGTGACAAAATTTGTGACACTCGTGGTCCTCGGGGTCTCTGGAGACCCCGCAATCAAAATGGACAAAATTCATCATCAAAATCAGAAACAACGCAGAACACATCGACAGAAATGACAGAAATAAAGTGGCACACTTCCACCAATTCAAAAAGCATCCACAATGCTGAATTATTTTGCTCACAACAAGCGCACACACACACACACACACACACACACATATATAGAGGAATACATTTTTGAGACTATAAAAACTGTTCTCTTATCATTTGTAAAATAAAATCATCCAAAATGCAGTACCACCACAAAAATAAATTGGTGACACTGACACATTGAAAAATGTGCACACACACACACACACACACACACACACACACACACACACACACAGACACACACACACACACACACACACACACACACACACACACACACACACACACACACACACACACACACACACACACACACACAGGAACATTTGTAAGGCTATAATTTGTCACATAAAATCATCCAAAATGCAGTACCACCACAAAAATAAATTGGTGATACTGACACATTGAAAATGTAAACACACACACACACACACACACACACACACGCACGCATACACACACAGGAACATTTGTAAGGCTATAATTTGTCAAATAAAATCATCCAAAATGCAGTACCACCACAAAACTAAATTGGTGACACTGACACATTGAAAAATGTGCACACACACACACACACACACACACACACACACACACACACACACACACACACACACACGCATACACACACAGGAACATTTGTAAGGCTATAATGTGTCAAATAAAATCATCCAAAATGCAGTACCACCACAAAAATAAATTGGTGATACTGACACATTGAAAATGTAAACACACACACACACACACGCACGCATACACACACAGGAACATTTGTAAGGCTATAATTTGTCAAATAAAATCATCCAAAATGCAGTACCACCACAAAACTAAATTGGTGACACTGACACATTGAAAAATGTGCACACACACACACACACACACACACACACACACACACACACACACACTCAGACACACACACACACACACACACACACACACACACACACACACACACACACACACACACACGAACATTTGTAAGGCTATAATTTGTCAAATAAAATCATCCAAAATGCAGTACCACCACAAAAATAAATTGGTGATACTGACACATTGAAAATGTAAACACACACACACACACACACACACACACACACACACACACACACACACACACACACACACACACACGCATACACACACAGGAACATTTGTAAGGCTAAAATATATATATATATAATATAAAGTGGTGTGGTGACACTGGCACATCGACAATGTGTACTCACACACTCTCTCTCTCTTTATCTCTCAGACACACACACACACACACACACACACACACACACACACAATTGTGTGTGTCTAGAATCTAGAATTAGATTAAAAATAAATGATTGAAATAAATGATAAAATCTTAAGACTCCAACATTTCTCTTTGTAACATTTTGTTCAGGTTTGGTTCTAATCATAATGTAACATTATTGAAAAACTGGGGGGTTTTTTGGTACAAAAAATGCTAAACTTTGACAAAAATATTTTATTTTTGTTATAATTGTTATTTTATAATATTTAGATATGAATCCAACTGAATCCAACTTGTGAAAAGATATCTTTCAGGTAGTCTAATAGCAAATAGCATATACTGGAGCTCTATAGGCATCTAGTGGTTAAAATTATTATTTTTTATTTTAAAACTGCATTTTCCAAAAAATGGGCATAAATGTTACATTAAACCATTTAAAATCATCCATGTTATCCCCATGAATGAAAGTTAGAAATCTGGGTCTTTTATAAAGTGAATTTTACATCAAATGCTGTTTTTTTTGTAAAAAGGCTATTTAAATATTTATTTATTTATTTATTTATAGAAATTTAAAAAATATCATAAATTCTCCAAAACCTGCACAAATGTTGAGTAAAAACATTAACAAACAGAATAAAATTACATTTGTAAAAAAAAAAACTATTATCTTGTTACAAAATTAAATGTTATTGTCTGGGGTCTCTAGAGACCCCAAAGGACTCGAGTGTAGACATAAATAAAGAACACCAGAGGGTTAAAATACCCAGCAGGCATCTAAACAAATAAATAAAAGTGCCACAGTGTTTGCAAAGCCAGTAATGTGCTTTTAGGAACTGCACTCGCCGGTTTCACACTGCACGCTAGCAGAGCGTGCAGCGCGTATTTTTTTCGGCGCCCATGTTAACAGATTAGAGCATTCACACCGCACGCAGAGGCGGCGCGGCAGCGTGTAGCAGGAGCAGAGCAGAAGCAGCAGTGCCGCGATCGTTTCGGCGCCGAGTCTATTTTTGCTGCGCCGCTTACGCTGAATTAAAGTGACAATGCATTGATCATGGCCAAAATACACCGCAGTTTTATCCAAAAAGTGCATTGATGATATCTATTGTGTTTTAAACAGTCGATCAAATGACCAACAGCAATTTAAAAAGAAAACAACTGTCCAAAAACAAACTTGTTGCCAGAACAATAAAAACAAAGATGAACCAAAAGTTATATAAATTAAATTATTAATAAAATAAGCTTATTGACAAGTCTTTTCTCTTAAATGTATTTGAAAACGAAATAAAGCAATGCCAACTTATCCATTATAGAGTACTCTGTCTGTACACAACCCGCGGTTCAGCCGCGCGTGACAAACGCTGCCAGTGTGAAAGCAAAACGCGTGTGTCCTGCTCCTGCTCACCATATGCACTGCTCCTGCGCTGCTTACGCTCTGCTGCGTGCAGTGTGAAACCGGCGTAACTCTGTGCCACCTCATAACTATAGATGTGTTAAAAAATAATGAGAATATATATACATATATATCCGAGTCCTGATCGGGAGGTAACGTCCGATTCCGATCGAGTCTGAAACCACGTGATCGGGCCCGATTTCCGATCACGTGATCGGATCGGGACATCCCTACACGTAAGACCCAGTATTTCCACCAAAGATGGGTAAACACTCTTTGTGGCCCAGGGTGACGTAAAGAAGAATCAATTTCAGAGATGATCAGAGAGGTAATATGATTCTTAGGGTCCAAAACAATTGGATGGATAACATCAGGCTCAAGATCCTCACTCTGACGGAGTCGGTCGCCCACTCTAATCAATCCTGTAGCCGGGTCATATTCTGGGGCTAGTTCAGTCAGGCGACTTTGAGGAGGGACATCTCGGCCACTTTGAAGTAGCTTATATTCTTCAGGGAAATCCTCTTTTTGGGCTTGACAGAGTAGATGGAGCTCTGCTTGAACATGTTGTGGCTTGGTGGAGTCTAGCTGTATACTCTCAGCAGTAGCATCAAGTAAAGCTGTCCAGGTGCTAAACTGGGAATAGTCAGATTTTAATAGGCTGTCAGACTGCTGGACATGTCCACAGAACCGGGATTTTCTCAGTTCTGGCACGGCTTCGTTGGAAGGAAAAACTGGAGACTTTGGCCACTGATCTGTGGGTAAGTACAGGAAAGATGGCCCTGAGAACCAGCGACTGGTATTGGTGAGTTCTATCAACTTCTTGCCCCTTGTGATGTCATCAGCAGCATTATTGGCGGTATCCACATACCTCCACTGTTCAGGCTGAGTGTGCTCAAGGATTTCTGTGATGCGGTTTGCCACAAAGACGTTATATCTACAGGTGTCAGAGCAAATCCAGGTCAGAACGGAGGTGGAATCGAACCAAAGCATGACATCATTAATGGACAAGGTAAGTTCTCTTTGCAGAAAGTAAGCCAACTGAGACCCAGCTAAAGCTGCACACAATTCAAGACGCGGGATGGATATGGTCTTCTTTGGGGCTACCCTAGAACGGGCCATAACAAAGGAAACAGACACCTCTCCTTGTCTATCTGTGACACGAAGATAGGCAACTGACCCATATGCCTGTTCAGAGGCGTCACAAATTAGGTGAAGCTCTCGAGTGCCAGCCGGCTCATCGGTTCCTATTGAGTTGTACCACCGGGAACTTGGTTGTTAACTATTCCCGGTAACTCCTCCTCCCATGTGGTCCAAGCCAATCTGATGCCCTCTGGGATATCTGGATCATCCCATCCCCTAGCTGGCTTCATCCACAGTTGTTGGAGCATGACTTTTGCACGAGTGGTGAATGGAATAATAAACCCGAGAGGGTCATACTGCCGGGCAAGTTTACGATATAGGATCTGCATGGTGAGGACTGTGTACTCCACTGGGCGGTGTTTGAAACTCAAGGTGTCATGCAAGCAATGCCAGGTAAGTCCAAGAGTCCCCTCACACGGGTCAGAGCAGTCATGACTCAGCCATAGCTCAGAATGGACAGACCGTGCTTCAACAGGTAAATTATTGATTACAGAGGCATGGTTACTGGCCCATTGACGGACTTCGAAACCACCCTCAATCAAAGTGGAACGCGGTTTGTTGACCATGGCTTTAGCTTCAAGAGCAGGAGGTAGACTTTGTAAGCAGTTGTCTACGTAAAAGGCACTCAGGACTGAAGTCTGAAGATCAGAATGTTCTGCAGCAAGACTCTGAGCATGCCTTTGGAGCGCATATATGGCACAACATGGACTGCACGTAGTGCCAAAAGGCAAGACCTGCCATTCATGAACTTTAGGGGGGATGTCTCTCTTCATGCTACGCCAAAGAAAGCATAACAGGCCTATCAGTGGGTAGCAAGCGGATTTGATGGAACATTCCTTTAATATCCCCACTGATGGCAACCTGATGCTCTCGAAAACGGATGAGGACTCCAATGCAAAGTTCGGCATTTAGGAATCCTGCATGAAGTGAATACCCGTAAAAGTGAGCAACAAATTCTCTGAGTAGGCCCAGTGGATTCAATTCGGTACTCCTGAAGGTGGTAAAAGTTGTCTTGACTCATAACGGGAAATCTCTGGAGACCTATGCCATTCTGGACGACGGTTCAGAAAGAACCATGCTCCTGTCATCTGCTGCGGAGAGTTTAGGCCTCCATGGCCCCAGGCTGAGTCCTTAATCTTGCGCACAATCAGACAAGGCACAGAGAAAATTGTGGGTGCTACAGTGTCATTTTCAATCTCATCAGCTTCCCAACAGCAGATGAAATATGAAATCAAAGATGCTTTCACTGCTAAGCAACTAGATCTACCTGAGCAGACTTATACTATCACCACTCTGCAGAGACGTTACCAGCACGTCCAAGGCCTGCCGTTGCAGGAGTTCCATAAGATCAGACCATTGCTGTTGGTGGGTGCAGACCATTCTCATCTCTTGTGCTTTATGGAATGTGTGAGATTTGGCCCCCCGGAAGACCAGCTGCCCTGCACACTTGCCTAGGATGGACGTTGCATGGTCCGACCTCTCTGGTGCAGGAATCTAGCTCGGATACCCAGTGTTTTCTTCTCACTTCTCCTGATAAAGACCAGTTACAGAGGGATGTGGAACGATTGTGGCAGATTGACATATTTCCATATTCTAAGAATCCTAAAGCTGTTATCAGGTCCAAGCAGGATCAGCAAGCCTTTGAGTGCCTAGAACAACAAACAGACCACCATGAGATTACTGGAATACAGAGATATGCCACTCCTTTGCTCTGTCAAAAATGCCTCCTGAAGCAGTCCTGCCAACTTTACGTTACATTGAGCGACAGTTATCCAAGAACCCAGAGCGTGCAGTCATGACAAAGAGAGACACACTAGTGAGGTTGATTGGTAATTATCCTCAGGTGAAGAAAGTTCCAGGAAGTGGGCGTGTCTCCCAATAGAGTGACAGGAGAGTGACTAATTGGGATTTTTAACAGAGGTCCAACACACACACACACACACACACACACACACACTCACTCACTCACTCACTCACTCACTCACTCACTCACTCACTCACTCACTCACTCACTCACTCACTCACTCACTCACTCACTCACTCACTCACTCACTCCTGCAGAGAGAGGTCCAAGACACACTCACAAACAAACAAACACACACACTCACTCACTCACTCACTCACTCACTCACTCACTCACTCACTCACTCACTCCCGCAGAGAGAGGTCCAACACACACTCACAAACACACACACACACACACACTCCCGCAGAGAGAGGTCCAACACACACTGACAAACACACACTCACTCACTCCCGCAGAGAGAGGTCCAACAACACACTCACAAACACACACACACACACACACACACACACACACACACACACACTCACTCCCGCAGAGAGAGGTCCAACACACACTCGCAAACATGCACACACTCACACACATGCACACACTCATGCATGCACACACACACACACACGCGCACACACGCGCACACACTCACTCACTCACTCACTCACTCACTCACTCACTCACTCAGAGTCTTGCACTCTCAGACTGTTACGCTTTGAAAATCATCACTGTATATTAAAGGGAAAGTTCACCCAAAACTGAAAGTTTCCCCATGAGTTACTCTGATGTCATCCCAGAGTAGATGCTCATCCCAGAGTAGATGCTCATCCCAGAGTAGATGCTCATCCCAGAGTAGATGCTCATCCCAGAGTAGATGCTCATCCCAGAGTAGATGCTCATCCCAGAGTAGATGCTCATCCCAGAGTAGATGCTCATCCCAGAGTAGATGCTCATCCCAGAGTAGATGCTCATCCCAGAGTAGATGCTCATCCCAGAGTAGATGCTCATCCCAGAGTAGATGCTCATCCCAGAGTAGATGCTCATCCCAGAGTAGATGCTCATCCCAGAGTAGATGCTCATCCCAGAGTAGATGCTCATCCCAGAGTAGATGCTCATCCCAGAGTAGATGCTCATCCCAGAGTAGATGCTCATCCCAGAGTAGATGCTCATCCCAGAGTAGATGCTCATCCCAGAGTAGATGCTCATCCCAGAGTAGATGCTCATCCCAGAGTAGATGCTCATCCCAGAGTAGATGCACAGCCATTATAAAGCTTGGAAGAGCCAGGATATTTTTTAATATAACTCTGATTGTGTTCGTCTGAAAGAAGAGTGTCATATACACCTAGGATGACTTCAGGGAGAGTAAATCATGGGCTAATTTTCATTTTTGAGTGAACTATCCCTTTAAAGATGTTGCTTCTGTTGTAGAGTAGAAACGCATCATTTACACGAGAGCGTGAGGAGGAGTGTGCTGTTATCAGCTGATACACTGCTCTGTTTCACTGGTGTGTCGGAAGCAGAAGTTCAGAAGTGTGTGTGAAAAAAAAAAAAATATATATATATATATATATATTAGGGGTGTGCGGTATTGACAAAAAAAATCTGGGATTTTCTCTGATTATTCTACAGTATTTTGCTGAGTGTTTGTGTTGCTACTTTGGCAGGTTTAGGACTGTGGTCTCCTAGAGGTTCTGATGTTCTTCATACTCTGAGGTGGTCAGTTCCCTGCAGTGACAGGAATTATGTTTCAATTGATTTTGACCTAATATGGGCATTTTTACCTTTATAAAGCCATTTTTTTACTTAATTATATGCATGCATCATCTTTTGTGTCAATTTCATCAATTTAATCAAATTAAAATATAAAAATAAGACACAATAGGGCTGTTACCAATCAAATGAAATCAGTATCAACAAAATGAATCTTTGCAATATTGAATATTGATATTTAAAATGATTTAAAACAAGAAAAGCTACTTTAAATGTGAGATTGAAACCGCCAGTAGGTGGCAGCAAACTACTGTTCATGAGCGAATCATTGAGATTCAACCGATTCGCTCAAATGGCTGATATAAATAAAGACTAAATCACTCAGTGAAAGTGTGCACTCTGAATGCGCAGCCGCACTAGTCTAATCTACAAGACTACATCAGGTAGAGTATGCGTACACACACTGGCCCTCATTTATCAAAAGTGCGTACACCAAATTTCCAGCGTACACCTGGCGTACACCCAAAACCACGGTGACTTTGAGATTTATCAATATGGACGTTGGCGTACGGCACGCTCAAATCCTACGCCAGCTCAGGAGGTGGTGTACGCACGTTTTGAGTGCGGGAATGCGCAGAAAAACAATTCCTAACACCACAAAACGCACTGACAAACTAAAAGATATGATATATTATGACCCACTGTAAAAAAAAAAAAAACATAGTAATTATAAACTTCAGTGTTTATTTTTGTGCAACATGGACTTCAATGTTTAATTTGTGTGACTTTACCAAAGCATTTGAATTGTAGGCATATGTATTCCTTATAAGTTGCGAGCCTTTGCGCTTCACCTGACGTTTCAAGCCTGTTTATACTTTCGCCTGGCTCCGCAGCGCGAGTCTCCGCAGACTGCGCGCGCACCTCCCCAAATGGCGTTTATACTCGAGTCGACCAGGGGGGCAGGGATTTGTATTATTTTGAAGCTTCCCCGGGCGCCGCCATTGGCTAGCGGAACCCCACCTGCAGTTAGCATCCCATTGACTCCCATTCATTTTGGCGTCATTTTGACAGCGAATAACTTCACATCTGAGGCGTTTAAAGACTCCATTTGTCCATTATTTATTTCTAAAGAAACACGAAAATGTATAAAAGGCTCCATTACCTTGTAGCTTACGTTATGGCCCTGTAGAAGCAGTTTTTGTAAAAGTAGGCTAACGATTGCGTCACAGCCACGCGACTCTCTGTCGCACAGTAGAGAATTACCGTATAGACAGGAGGAGAAGCTCGCGGGCAATCGGGAGGACGTCGAGGCAAAATGACAAAATAATTAATCAGAACACCTACAAAAAGTTTCTCCTGCTCCAAGATCATGGACAGCTCATACTCACGCTCTCCGTCTCTGCGAGTTTCGGAAGGTAATGATTCAGATTGATCTTGGCACAGCCACTAGAAGACAGACGGTTTGCTCACGTCACATCTACGTCGTCGAGCTCAGTTTGAGTCTGCGCAGTACGCTGGACCCCCAGGAAGTAAGAGTTTCTAATTGGCTTCACTTTGTCTCCGTTGAATCCAATGGGGTCGCTGTGTCCATTTCTTTTACTGTCTATGGAGTCGACGCGCTCGCAGTTGTACTATTCTTTGAAACGATGGTTAGGCCAGGGTTAGGCCCGGCAGGTGTGCACTGTGCACGGACTGGGTTTAGTAATGAAAGGCTTTCAATGACCAAAAAAATCATTCAGACTGACAAAATAATAAAAATGACATTCTTCTTCTTTTAAATAATAATAATAATACAAATAATAATAATAACGACATTCTTCTTCTAAATAACAATAAGCGTCATTAATAATAAAAATCTAGAAATCAATTTTGTTTCTTTCCACTTCCCTGGTTTCGCTTTCTCTTTCTCAAAGAAGTTTCTCTTCTTTGCCGTCTTCCGTGTGTCCATGGCGTAAAATGAGGGCGTGGGGGGGCGGAGACTTGAATATATAGGGGCGTGTTATTCTAATGACGCTCGTTTTCAGCCGCGCCATTTATCAAGGGCAGGTATTGCGTACACCTGGATTTCAAAGGTACGCCATAAATCAGGCGGTGAGAAGAGTGTAAGCATAATCTTACGCCAATATATACGCCCGTTTCTACGCAAGAATGATAAATGAGGGCCAATGTGTGTGTGAGGGATAGACTACTTGATAATGTTAAATCGCACATTGTTAAAACAACAATTACGATGTTATCGCAGATGATATATATCGCACACCCCTTAAAAATAAATAAATAAATATATATATATCTATACACATACATACACACACACACACACACACACACACACACACACACACACACACACACACACACACACACACACACGCGCGCTTGTTATAAAGTCAGAAGCATGTTTACCTGATTTATGATTGACAGTGATGTGATGCACGTGAGTCTCTGGTCTTCATGCTCAGAGTTCAGAAGTGTGTGTGTGTATCTCCCGGCTGCTGCGTGGATCACAGCTGGACCTGACTTCAGTGTGTGTGTGTGTGTGTGTGTGTGTGTGTGTATCTCCCGGCTGCTGAGTGGATCACAGCTGGACCTGACTTCAGTGTGTGTGTGTGTGTATCTCCCGGCTGCTGAGCAAATCGCAGCTGGACCTGACTTCTCTGTGTGTGTGTGTGTGTGTGTGTGTATCTCCCGGCTGCTGAGCAGATCGCAGCTGGACCTGACTTCTCTGTGTGTGTGTGTGTGTGTATCTCCCGGCTGCTGAGCAGATCGCAGCTGGACCTGACTTCAGTGTGTGTGTGTGTGTGTGTGTGAACCAGCAGGGATCGTCTGGAGCAGCTGGAGCGGCAGCGGGAGCGGGACCGTAAGATCCGGGAGCAGCAGCAGAAGGAGCAGCGGGAGCAGCGCGAGCTGAAGGAGAGAGAGAGGAGAGCGGAGGAGCGCCGCAAGGACCGGGACGCACGCAGGGACGGTACACACACGTTCTCAATGTTCTGATCCAGTCTGACCTCTGACCTGTAATGCTGCCTGAAGAGACCAGAGGAGAACTGAGCGACTGAGTCTGGGTTCTCACGAGAGTGTTTCTCCATTCTGTCACTGATGGAGTTTGTGTTCTGGCTTTTGGCTCGCTTAGTTGACCGTTCACAAACACTCGCTCCTGTAGTTAAGCCACGCCGCTCTCACGCAGTGAAACATACATCGCGGAGCAGAGAGGACAGACAGGACAGAGCAGGGTACTTTTGATATGAAATAAAGTCTCAACTTTCAAATTTAAACAATAAATACAGTTATGTGGCTCTTTAATGTGTCTGACAGATCTCTGTAGAGCCTCAGTTAAAGCTCCTCGTGAACCGATCATCTCTTCCTTCTAGTTCATTTATAGCATCAAATAAACATGAATGAACATCAGAAGGAATGTTGTTTTAACTGTGGAAAGACACTCCGTTTCCACCAGCGTTAATCTACTAACTCTCCTGACTGCTTTGTCGGACAGAAATGGCGGATTCGTTGGATGGCGGATTATGATTGGCCAGATTGCCTGTCAATCAAACTCCTTGCTAAGGTTCAATTGGGGACAATTAATTTAATATTCAACAATATTATTGCTCTGTTTTGACACTGTTGACACCATTATATGAGAACTGAACTGAGCTGGACGATGACATCACGGTTTTCTCCAGAGCGGCTATATATATATATATATATATATATATATATATATATATATATATATATATATATATATATATATATAAACTAAATTAATTTCTTTCTTTTTTTTTACAACAGAAATGAACCATCACTGAACTTACTTCAGCTGGACTGTGACACTATTTTCTTCTAGAAACAAACTTTGTTGCAGTATTTTCCTGTTATCTCTGTAAAGCTGCTTTAAAAGCGCTGTATAAATAAAGGTGACTTGACTTGAGAAGGGACAACACACACACACACACACACACACAAGTTTCTGGAGGTCTTTAGTCAATTCAAGTCACCTTTATTTATATAGCAGCTTTACAGAGATAACAGGAGAATAATGTTTGTTTCTAGAAGTAAATAGTGTCACGGTCCAGCTGAAGTAAGTTCAGTGATGGTTAATTTCTGTTGTAAAAAAAAGAGAATATAGAGATAAAGACCTAAAGAACAGGAAGTGTTATACTGGTGTAATGATTGAGTGCAACTCCTTGATCCATAGAAACACACAATTGACAGAAAAGCACTGATATTGAGTTAGTATATGCATGTAAACTTAGTGATTATTGAAGTGGAAATCTATTTTCTAAATGCATGTTTTAGATCTTATTGTGAACAATCTAAACAATATTGTTTCATTTGTTAAAGTCTCCCTGTAGTCGATAATTTTATCCCTTGAAATTCATCTTTGATCACCAAATTACATATTTAAAAGTTTTTTCCTTCATGCCTTTAAATATCTTGAATGTAACTCGACACCCTTGCCTCATTTAGTATGCGCGGTTCTATGAATATGCAAATGAGCCCCGCCTCCACTCACTCGCTCAGCTCAGAGATCCACTGGTTGACGATCACACGTTGATCTGATTGGTTACAAGGTAGTTTGTGACGTCAGAAACACCAGCGATTTCAAAGCGTGTTTTTGAGACTGTCTTTGGTTCACTGCAGTTTTAAGGAGGAAATACTCAAAGCATAAAGCATATTAAAAACACCTCATAGACACATAAACAACATTAAAAGCTGGATTTACACCACAGGGGGACTTTAAATATGTTTTGACCTCATAATATTTGAAGAAAATGTCACTGATCTTCCAGTGAAGTGTCAGTCTTCTCTCCGCTGACGTATGCAGGATTATTAAGCCCCGCCCCTCAAGCTCATGCTCATTTGCATAACTTTTCATGCCACACCCACATCTCAACATCCAATCAACAACTGATGCACAGAACCAAGCCCCGCCCTGCATTTATTCTTTTTTGATAAGCGGTTTCACTCAGATGTTCGTCATGTCTATAACCACAATAACAGTTTAGATGTTATTCAGCCTTTCTTCATCATCATCATCATCACCATCATCATCAGCTTTACATGATTTTAGAAATATGATGTTGCTTCCTCACATCAGAACAGGAGGAAAAACCTTTTACCGGCCAATCCTGCATATTCTCCCTTGTTTTCAGAGTATTGTCAGATTTATTGCCTGAATGCCATATAGAAAACTGGACTGTGGTTTTTCATGTTGAAGTTCTTGGCCAGATTACACTGGACTTACTGTGTGTATGTGTGTGTGTGTGTGTGTGTGTGTGTGTGTTCAGGGCCCGTGTCTCATCACCGAGGAGCTCCTGCCGAGGAGTTTGCAGATAAAGGCCGTTCTCGTCACCGGAGCCGGAGCCGTAGTCCTGCTCGCCCGCAGAGAGAGACCAAAGCCGAGAGCAGCGACCCACGCCGAGCAGGTAACACAACACAACACAACACAACACAACACAACACAACACAACACAACACAACACAACACAACACAACACAACACAACACAACACAACACAACACAACACAACACAACACAACACAACACAACACAACACAACACAACACAACACAACACAACACAACACAACACAACAGCTTAAATTCTCTGCCCGAGCCCGGGCCCGACCCACCACTGACCTGATATTTCCCGCCACTGTCCTCGGGCCGGGTCGGGTCGGGCCCTTGATAAAGCACGTCACGTGTCATGCGCAGCGTCTCGTCCACTCGCAGTCTCACACGTGTGACGCATCACACCTGCTGTGCGTGCTATAGGCTATTCTGTTGCTATTCTGTTGCTATTCTAAGTTGCTATTCTAAGTGCGACATGGAGCTTGAAGCAAAGAAAAAAATGAAAACAGGAGAATTAACTTTGAGCAAGTTTGGAGGAAAATCGGTGGTATGAAAACATTTTAAGCTAGTCGTGGGGAGTGACAACACATGTGTTGGCTTTGTCTCGTGCATTAAATGTGGCGCGCTGCTCGCCTATGACAGCAAAAAAACGGGGACTTCGACGATGAACAGACACATGAAGCAGTCTTGCCATGACAGAAATGATGATAGTAGTCAGCCTCAGCCCTCAATGTCCTCTTGTTACTTTTCCGATCCATTCAACTTTCTGAATAAACAAACAACGCAGTTTACAGGCTTCTTCCTTGTCGCATTAGGCCTATTCATTAAGATAATAATTAATAAATGCACACACAATTATGAACTTGATAAATGTTACAGATATGTTTTACTATGCACAAACAAATGCCTTTCAACTTATATGTGCCAAATTCAGAATTAAATGAATGTGCTGCAACGAAAAGAGAGTCTGATAGCCTACGTGTTTTAGCCATTAAATAAGCACATAGTTTTAAGTTTTGTTTTGAAGAAAGCTTTTCTATTCCTACACCGTGTTATCCTCTTTTTAAAATTTGCACCCTGTTGACTTCAATGGGGCAAGTTTTAAACCTGCTTTTAGGCTCTTAACATCCTTGATGTGTCATTACAAGTGCACAGGTCATGTGAGTGATTCCTTTTGTGAACGCGGAGTGAACGCGGGTGAATCTGACTGCAGTAGATGTGAAAGAAATATATAAAAAATGATGTTTATTCAGCCAGCGCACATACCTGTATTTACATCCTGTTTTCGGTCGAAGTCCACAGTAGTCGATTGTCGAGTTCACGCGCGTGATCATAGGCCTTTGTTGGGCCCGATTTAAGCTCTAACACACACACACACACACACACACCCCACACACACACCCCACACACACACACACATACACACCGTTATCTATGGAAGCTTGTTTCCACTTAGAAATAAAATATTTTAAAAGGTAATTGCGACTTCAACACGATTCTGACAGTTTATATCCCACAATTCTTACTTTACAATAGTTTATATAATTTTTAATAATTTTCATAAATTTCATAAATAAGTTTATATAAATTTCACTTTAATCTGACTTTACTTCAGAATTGTGAAATAAAGTCACAATTACCTTTTTATTTTTATTCTGTGATGGAAACGAGCTTCCATGGTCATCAGCTCTGTGTGCTTTCATTAAAGGAAAATTCTCCATGTTGTGTTTCACCAAACACTGCTTTACAGAGCCCATGTGTTTCAGTGATTCTGAACCGGAATCCAGCATTAAATCAGGCATGCTGCATCAAAATGCTGTAAACACACACATATATATATATATTGTTTTATATATTTGCAGTGCGAGAGGGAAAGATGGAGGATAAAGATCTTCTGTCAGATCTGCAGGACATCAGTGACAGTGAGAGGAAGACCAGCACACCAGAGTCATCATCACTGGGTACATCCCTCTCTCTCTCTCTCTCTCTCTCTCTCTCTCTCTCTCTCTCTCTCTCTCGCTCTCGCTCTCGCTCTCTCTCTCTCTCTCTGTGTCTGTGTCTGTCTCTCTCTGTGTCTGTCTCTCTGTCTGAGTTGTGTTAGATGTGTGTTGATTGTGTGTGTTTCGTCAGGCTCTGGCTCTGAGGAAGAGGAAGAGGAAGGTGAGGAGAATGATGAGGAAGAGTCCAGCAGCCAGAGTGAGGGAGAAGAAGAGGGCGAGTCAGGATCAGAGTCTGAGGGGCCAGAACACAGCGGAGGTTCGTACACACACACACACACACACACACACACACACACACACACACACACACACACACACTCTCTCTATCAGTGCAGATCGGTCAGAAATTAACGCGTTTGGGCAAAAATGGCACCAAAATGAACAGAAAAGTCCCACAAGTTCAACATACGGCGGCAGAAATTGCCCCACACAATTAAATTAAATCAGTCACATCTGTCGTGATTAAAGCGAAATATGAAGTGTCTATTGCCACATTTATGCTCACAGTACATCAGAGATTACTTTGAATGCGTGGAGCATCACACACGTATCTGTTGAGCACATGAACCGCAATCATGTCCGGATGTGTATATGTTCAGAGTGCACTGGGACATTAAACGATGTACATTTTTTGTATGATTTGGAAAACTGTAATTTCTGAGAATGTATTTCCCAGGAGTCCTGAGCGACGAGGAACAGTCGGAGGAGGAGGAAGAGGAACGAGAGAATGGAAACCACATTCCTCCCAGTGAGCATTGCTTTTATTTGTGGTTTTGATTTAATATAATTGAGATTTATATTGTAGCATTCTCAAATATCTCTTGCATGTATGATGGGACTGCGCAGGGTTCGTGAAAACCCCGGAAAATCACGGAATAGTTTTGGGGAAAAAATAAACCCAGAATTGTTTGCATAGTGACTAATTTTATTTAAGATATGCTGTGGTAAATTTAAACATTTATTTTTATTCTTAATTAAAGGTGCATTGTGTAATATTTAGGAGCATCTGTTCACAAATGCAGTATCATAAACATAACTGTGTTCAGTGGTGTATAAAGACCTTACATAATCAACCGTTGTGTGTTTATTAGCTTAGAATGAGGCGTTTCTCTCTACACACACCGCAGGTCCGCTTACATCCACATGTTTCTACGGTGGCCCTGAGCGGACAAACGCGTTTCCTCACTATGTTGTTCTTCATAAGAAGCTTCAGCTAAAGTCAGCGAATAAAACACTGACACAATGATGAACAAGTCACAATAATATTCGCAATAACATCGTTTTACTGAATAATTAGGTAAATATAATTTCTTAATTTATCTTTGTAAAGAAACCTCCGCTTAACTGGCTACTCTCTGCTGTCTCAGACGACGACATCACTTCCTGTCGGCCACCGTAACTTCTGTTGTGTGCAGTTCACCACCTCACCACTAGATGCTGCTAAACTTACACACTGCACCTTTAACATGTAAGGTCATGAATATTTACCTCAAGTCTTGTGAGTTCATTGGTATAAATGTGAGTGTTGTTGTTTTGCCAGTTCCCGAGTCTCGGTTTGATCACGACTCTGAGGTGAGCGTTGAGGAAGAGGAGGCAGAGGAAGAAGAGGAAGAGCCGGTCGACGTCACGCCTCAGTCTCCGTCTCACTCAGCCACTCCTGAGGAGAACTACATCCCCGAGTCTCCTCCCATCTCTCCTGTGGAGCTGAAGAAGCAGCTGCCCAAATACCTGCCTGCTTTACAGGTACACACACACACACACACACACACACACACACACACACACACACACTCTCTCTCTCTGCTGTCTGCTCAGGGCTGTCGGAGCGTAGAGGAGTTCCAGTGCTTGAACCGCATTGAGGAAGAGACACACACACACACACACACACACACACACACACACACACACACACACACACACTCTCTCTGCTGTCTGCTCAGGGCTGTCGGAGCGTAGAGGAGTTCCAGTGCTTGAACCGCATTGAGGAAGACAAACACTCACTCACTCACTCACTCACTCACTCACTCACTCACTCACTCACTCACTCACTCACTCACTCACTCACTCACTCACTCACTCACTCACACACAGACACACACACACACTCTCTCTCTCTGCTGTCTGTGCTCAGGGCTGTCGGAGCGTAGAGGAGTTCCAGTGCTTGAACCGCATTGAGGAAGACACACACACACACACAAACACGCACGCACTCACTCACTCACTCACTCACTCACACACAGACAGACACACACTCTCTCTCTCTGCTGTCTGTGCTCAGGGCTGTCGGAGCGTAGAGGAGTTCCAGTGCTTGAACCGCATTGAGGAAGACACACACACACACATACACACACACGCACACACTCTCTCTCTGCTGTCTGTGCTCAGGGCTGTCGGAGCGTAGAGGAGTTCCAGTGCTTGAACCGCATTGAGGAAGACACACACACACACAAACACACAAGCACGCACTCACTCACTCACACACACAGACACACACTCTCTCTCTCTGCTGTCTGTGCTCAGGGCTGTCGGAGCGTAGAGGAGTTCCAGTGCTTGAACCGCATTGAGGAAGACACACACACACACAAACACGCACGCACTCACTCACTCACTCACTCACTCACACACAGACAGACACACACTCTCTCTCTCTGCTGTCTGTGCTCAGGGCTGTCGGAGCGTAGAGGAGTTCCAGTGCTTGAACCGCATTGAGGAAGACACACACACACACAAACACACAAGCACGCACGCACTCACACAGACAGACACACACTCTCTCTCTCTGCTGTCTGTGCTCAGGGCTGTCGGAGCGTAGAGGAGTTCCAGTGCTTGAACCGCATTGAGGAAGACACACACACACACACACACACGCACACTCTCTCTCTGCTGTCTGTGCTCAGGGCTGTCGGAGCGTAGAGGAGTTCCAGTGCTTGAACCGCATTGAGGAAGACACACACACACACACACACACACACACACACACACACACACTCACTCTCTCACACACACACACTCTCTCTCTGCTGTCTGTGCTCAGGGCTGTCGGAGCGTAGAGGAGTTCCAGTGCTTGAACTGCATTGAGGAAGGCACACACACACACACACACACACACACACACACACACACACTCTCTCTCTGCTGTCTGTGCTCAGGGCTGTCGGAGCGTAGAGGAGTTCCAGTGCTTGAACCGCATTGAGGAAGGCACAGACACACACACACACACACACGCACACTCTCTCTCTGCTGTCTGTGCTCAGGGCTGTCGGAGCGTAGAGGAGTTCCAGTGCTTGAACCGCATTGAGGAAGACACACACACACACACACACACACACACACACACTCACTCTCTCACACACACACACTCTCTCTCTGCTGTCTGTGCTCAGGGCTGTCGGAGCGTAGAGGAGTTCCAGTGCTTGAACTGCATTGAGGAAGGCACACACACACACACACACACACACACACACACACACTCACACACTCTCTCTCTGCTGTCTGTGCTCAGGGCTGTCGGAGCGTAGAGGAGTTCCAGTGCTTGAACCGCATTGAGGAAGGCACGTATGGAGTGGTGTATCGAGCGAAAGACAAGAAGACTGATGAGATCGTGGCCCTGAAGCGCCTGAAGATGGAGAAGGAGAAGGAGGGCTTCCCCATCACCTCACTGCGGGAGATCAACACCATCCTGAAGGCCCAGCACCCCAACATCGTCACCGTCAGGGTCAGACAACACACACACACACACACACACATGCATGCTTTTCACTATTTCTGTAACTTTGCTTTTCAGTTATTACTTAAAGTTCTTCGATACCACATCAAACACTGCTAGCCTAACTGATAAAGTTCACATATAAAAACAAGTGGACAGCCAGTAATAAAATAAGAACAAATTCACAAATACTCAAGCAGAGATTAACACTAAATAACAAAGTTATAGTCTAGCAGTGTTCAGGTACAGAAATGAATAATTAAGCCTTAATGTAAAATAACACTATTTGTTCACTGTAGAAATTAAATATATTTTCATCTTCGTTAAAGCTGTATTTTATTGTTTTATTAACATTAATGACACTGACAACAGCAGGAATATTAGGCTGATGTCACTTTAAGACCGAATAAACTGACAAACATCCAGTTTCTTTCTCAGTTTTCTTTCTCTTTTGTTCACTTATGACATAACAGAGAGAATACTTGCCGAGACGGGCATTTAAAGAAAAAGGAAGAGAGAAATAAAAAGGAATAGAGAGAAAGAAAAAGAAATAGAGAGAGAAAGGAATAACGAAAGAGAAAGAAAATGAGAAAAAGGAAGAAAAAGACAGAAAGAGAGAGAAAGAAAAAGAGAGAAAGGAATAGAGAAAGAGAAAGAAAAAAGGATGAGAGAAAGAAAAAGGAAGACAAAGAGAAAGAGGATGAGAGAAAGAAAAAGGAAGACAGAGAAAGAGAAAGAAAAAGGGAGAAAGAAAAAGGAAGACAGAAAGAGAAATAAAAAAGGATGAGAGAAATATAGGAAGAGCGAAAGAGAAAGAAAAAGATGAAAGAGAAAGGAACAGAGAAAGAGAAAGAAAAAGAGAGAAACAGAGAAAGAAAGAAAAAGGGAGAGAGAGAAAGAAAAAGGGAGAAAGAGAAAGAAAAAGGAAGACAGAAAGAGAAAGAAAAAAGGATGAGAGAAATATAGGAAGAGAGAAAGAGAAAGAAAAAGAGAGTAAGAGAAAGAAAAAACAGAAAGAGGAAGAAAAAGAGAGGAAAAAGACAAAGAAAGAAAATTAGAGAGAAAGAAAGGAAGAGAGAAAGAGAAAGAAAATGAGAGAAAGAGAAAGAAAAAAGACAGAAAGAGAAAGAAAAAGAGAGACAAAGAAAGGAAGAGAGAAAAAAAGGATGAATGAAAGAGAAAAAAGAGAAAGAAAGGAAGAGAGAGAAAGAGAAAAAAGGAAGACAGAAAGAGAAAGAAAAAGAAAAAGGGAGAAAAAAAGGAAGACAGAAAGAGAAAGAAAAAGAGAGAAAGAGAAAGAAAGGAAGAGAGAAAGAGAAAGAAAAATGAAGACAGAAAGAGAAAGAAAAAAGAGAAAGGAAGAGAGAAAGAGAAAGAAAAAGACAGAAAGAAAAAGACAGTAAGAGAAAGAAAAAGAGAGAAAGAGAAAGAAAGGAAGAAAAAGGAAGACAGAAAGAGAAAGAAAAAGGAAGACAGAAAGAGAAAGAAAAAAGAGAAAGGAAGAGAGAAAGAGAAAGAAAAAGACAAAGAAAAAGACAGTAAGAGAAAGAAAAAGAGAGAAAGAGAAAGAAAAAGAGAGAAAGACAAAGAAAAAGACAGAAAGAAAAAGACAGTAAGAGAAAGAAAAAGAAAAAGAGAGAAAGAGAAAGAAAAAGAGAGAAAGACAAAGAAAAAGACAGAAAGAAAAAGACAGTAAGAGAAAGAGAAAGAAAAAGAGAGAAAGAGAAAGAAAAAGACAGAAAGAGAAAGAGAAAGAAAAAAAACAGAAAGAGAAAGAAAAAGGAAGACAGAAATCGATCCAATAAATCAATCTGAAAAAAGAAAATGAAATGATTGTAGGAACAGTAAGTCTTCCTCAAGTCTTCCTCAAGTCTTCCTCAAGTTTTCATCTAGTCTTCCACAAGTCTTCCTCAAGTCTTCCACAAGTCCTCCTCAAGTCTTCCACAAGTCCTCCTCAAGTCCTCCTCAAGTCTTCCTCAAGTCTTCCACAAGTCTTCCTCAAGTCTTCCACAAGTCCTCCTCAAGTCCTCCTCAAGTCTTCCTCAAGTCTTCCTCAGGGCTTCCTCAAGTCTTCCAAAAGTCTTCCTCAGGGCTTCCACAAGTCTTCCTCAAGTCCTCCTCAAGTCTTCCTCAAGTCTTCCACAAGTCTTCCACAAGTCTTCCTCAAGTCTTCCACAAGTCTTCCACAAGTCCTCCTCAAGTCCTCCTCAAGTCCTCCTCAAGTCCTCCTCAAGTCTTCCTCAAGTCTTCCTCAAGTCCTCCTCAAGTCCTCCTCAAGTCTTCCACAAGTCTTCCTCAGGGCTTCCACAAGTCTTCCACAAGTCTTCCTCAAGTCCTCCTCAAGTCCTCCTCAAGTCCTCCACAAGTCTTCCTCAAGTCTTCCTCAAGTCTTCCTCAGGGCTTCCTCAAGTCTTCCACAAGTCTTCCACAAGTCTTCCTCAGGGCTTCCACAAGTCTTCCTCAAGTCCTCCTCAAGTCTTCCTCAAGTCTTCCACAAGTCTTCCACAAGTCTTCCTCAAGTCTTCCACAAGTCTTCCACAAGTCCTCCTCAAGTCTTCCTCAAGTCCTCCTCAAGTCTTCCTCAAGTCTTCCTCAAGTCCTCCTCAAGTCCTCCACAAGTCCTCCTCAAGTCCTCCTCAAGTCTTCCTCAAGTCTTCCACAAGTCTTCCTCAAGTCTTCCTCAGGGCTTCCTCAAGTCTTCCTCAAGTCTTCCACAAGTCTTCCTCAGGGCTTCCTCAAGTCTTCCTCAAGTCTTCCTCAAGTCTTCCACATCTACAGTGGAATAAACCTTGCATATATACGCCTCATTAATCAAACCCTCTGTGAGAATAGAGGACATATTTAAACCATAAACACATCAAGATTGGATCCCTCTTCATGTGAAATATGATATTGCTGATATAAGAAGCCACTGTTCACTTATTAACTAACAGTGACAAAGATTATTAAATGTTTTAAAACATATATTTCTCACTGTCAGTTAATTTAAGTTAAATCATTAACTCAGACATTATTGTGTCTCCTTAACATTCTTACCAGATATTTAACCAATTTTATTGTAATAATACTAATAACCTGTGTAGTTGTTGGTTGTTTATGAGTGTGTGCTTGTCCTGCAGGAGATCGTCGTCGGCAGTAATATGGATAAAATCTACATTGTGATGAATTATGTAGAGCATGACCTGAAGAGCCTCATGGAGACCATGAAACAGCCCTTCCTGCCTGGTATGACCTATGACCTTAACCTTGGGAATTCATGATGTCAATTAGGCACATTGATTTTTTTTTCCAGGCACTTTTGACCAATTCCAAACCACATTAATCTTAATAACTACTATTACTGTAGTATTTAATCATATTTAAGTGATATATAGTAGATCCTGAAGGCTGGAAATGATAAACGGCTTATATTCAGGTGTGTGTAATTCAGGCACGTTTTCTTTTACGGATGAAATAAGCCAAAAAAAGAGATTTAACTCAGACTGGAAAGTCAAATATTATGAAATGCCCATGAGAAGAATGCAGTTCTAGAAACTGGAGTTAAAACTGCTCTCAGTGACGCTGGGTGACTCACTTCTTGTTGATGTTCGAAGTATTGTCAAACAAAACGGAGGCTAGCTCGACCCTCCCCCTCCCTCCTCCTCCTCCTCCTCCTCCTCATCCCGTCCCCTCCCTCCTCCTCATCCCGTCCCCTCCCTCCTCCTCATCCCATCCCCTCGACCCTCCCTTCTCCTCATCCCGTCCCCTCCCCCTCCCTCCTCCTCATCCCGCCCCCTCGATCCTCCCTTCTCCTCATCCCGTCCCCTCCCCCTCCCTCCTCCTCATCCCGCCCCCTCCCTCCTCCTCATCCCACCCCCTACCCCTCCCTCCTCCTCATCCCGTCCCCTCGACCCTCCCTCCTCATCCCGTCCCCTCCCTCCTCATCCCGTCCCCTCGACCCTCCCTCCTCCTCATTCCGTCCCCCTCCCCCTCCCTCCTCCTCATCCCGCCCCCTCCCTCCTCCTCATCCCGCCCCCCTCCCTCCTCCTCATCCCGTCCCCTCCCTTCTCCTCATCCCACCCCCTCCCTCCTCCTCATCCCGTCCCCCTCCTCATCCCGTCCCCTCGACCCTCCCTCCTCCTCATCCCGTCCGCTCCCTCCTCCTCATCCCGTCCCCTCGACCCTCCCTTCTCTTCATCCCGAACCCTCCCCCTCCCTTCTCCTCATCCCGTCCCCTCGACCCTCCCTTCCGTGCTTCCTGAAACAGTCATGAACACGTCGGAGGCTTTTCCGATATAAATTCGGGACTTCGCCCGTTCCTTCTCCTTTTCCCTCTTCTTTGCTATTTGTTCATCGGAACGTCATCTCTTTGGTCGTGTGTCGGCAATATCAACATTCAAGAGAATATAATTTTAACGTTAGTCGTTGTCTAGGACATCTCTCCTCTAGCTAACTTCCCTCTTCATGCTTCTCTCTCCTCCACAACCCCCTTCATGTGCACGTGCACTAACCCCCCACCCCCACATCATTCTTGTCGGTGATTGGCTGGAACACTGTTTGTTATGTTTCGTGGTCCAGGCTGGGCCAGTTTGTTTTTGTTGCTGTTTGTGTAGGCTGGGCTGTCTACAGAGACCACGTTTCTTTACAGTATGTTCAGGGGACAGGCAGCTAGCGGATAGTGAGGAGATGTTTGCTGGATGTGACAAAAAATGTTTTGGCCTAAACACGTGACATCACTTAGAGCACGTTTAAAGCATGACCAGTGGACAGTGAAAGGCTCATTGGGTCAGCAGGGTCAGACAACAACAGGTGGACACGTTAACTGCAAAACAATGAAGAATGAAGTGTGAAACCATCAGGAACCCTTTAAGATATCAGGATATCAGAGACTTGGGTTAGGCTAAGAGTCCTAAAACTTATAGTAATTAAATAAAAAGATCTTAATAACAATCCAGGACTCAACGCGAAGTACGTTTTCTACTGGCCTGATCGGGCCAGTGGTTCAGTTTTTCACTGGCCCCACAACAAAAAATTAAAGTAAATGAAAAGAAAATTGGGCTTTAAAATAAGCCTAGTATTGTTCTTGTTATTTTTGACACATGTAAACATAATAAATAAGGTTATGACACCAAAAGCTGCTAGATTAATTAACTTAAACAGTAAGCAATAACATGGGAACCAATAATCAAATTATGAGCAATAGCACAAATAAATACAACAGAACAAACATATAAATGAAATTAACAGTGTTTATCATCTAGTCCATTAGGTAAAGAATCCTTAAAAGAACTCGTCTTCCAGAATCTGGCAGTAAGTTTTGGGAGTTTATTTTTAGCCTGAAGTCCGTTTTGCTGAAATGGACTAAAAATAAACTCCCAAAACTTACTGCCAGATTCTGGAAGACGAACTCTTCAAACAGTGGCACAAGAGGATCTGCTGCTGGTCCTTCAAGACTCACTCTCAATCTGTCGGTCTATAAAAATAAAATATATGTGACCCTGGATGACGTCACCAGTCATGAGTCGCACGGTATATCTGTGGCAATAGCCGACAATACATGGTATGGGTCAAAAATATCGATTTTTCTTTTATGCCCAAAATTATTAGGATGTTAAGTAAAGATCATGTTCCATGAAGATATTTAGTACATTTCCAACCGCAAATATATAAAACATGTATTTGTGTGAGTGAATGCTGCACAATCGCCAACATAAATGCACAACTTTAAAGGAGATTTTCTCAATGTTTCGATTCTTTTGCACCTTCAGATTCCAGATTTTCAATAGTTGTATCTCAGCCAAATATTGTCCTATCATAACAAACCACACATCAATGGAAAGCTTATTTATTCAGCTTTCAGATGATGTGTAAATCTCAATTTCAAAAACTTGACCCATGTGACTGGTTTTGTGGTCCAGGTTCATATATATATGTATATGCATTTATATATTTATTTTCCTGCCTGGAAAAAAGAAATATGATCAGAAAATCAACGTGTCTAATAATTCTCGATGAGGAGGATGACTTGTGTTGTGTCCGTCTCGATGACGAGGTTGACTTGTGTTGTGTCTGTCCCGTTGAGGCGAGGTCAAGACCCTGATGATCCAGCTGCTGAGGGGTGTTCGGCATCTGCATGATAACTGGATCCTCCATCGGGACCTGAAGACCTCAAACCTGCTGCTCAGCCACAAGGGCATCCTGAAGGTCAGACAGCCGTGACCTCATCACAAAACTCACATGGAAACTCTTTTTATTCAATGTTTTATTCAGATGAATGATATTTTCCTATCAGCTGGATTCATCCGTTACCAGGGCTGGGCTAAACATATAGAGTTTTGATTGAATCAACTGATATTGATTCTTGAATCCCAGTGAATCCCAGGTTCGATCTTTGGTCAGTGCTGCTTTCAGTTGAAGAACTAAACTTCACTAACACTATTTGTAGCTCCTGCCATCCAATAATCACAATCAG
Source organism: Rutilus rutilus (assembly GCA_021464565.1). NCBI lineage: Eukaryota > Metazoa > Chordata > Actinopteri > Cypriniformes > Leuciscidae > Rutilus > Rutilus rutilus. The sequence continues at coordinate 34,083,642 of JAJAQA010000019.1, forward strand.
CTTTGATACTTCTGATATGAAACAAAGTCTGTGTGTTTGTGTGTCTTTAATGTGTGCTGACACACAGATCGCTGTTGAACCGTTCAAAGGTTTGGGATCGGGAAGATTTTTAATGTTTTTGAAAGAGTCTCTTCTGCTCACCAAGCCTGCATTTATTTGACTAAAAAACTAAACAAAACAAAAAACAGTAATATTGTTTGACAGTGTAAATCAGCAGTTTTCTATGTGAATATATCATCGTTTTTTTTTTATTCTGTGATCAAAGCTGAATGTTCAGCATCATTACTCCAGTCTTCAGTGTCACATGATCCTTCACAAGTCATTCTAATATGATGATTTGATGCTCAAGAAACATTTTATGATTATTATCAGAGTGTAAAACAGTTGTGTACAACTTTTTACAAAGTTGTGGGAATTAAAGAAATCAATATATTTATTCAGCAAGTGACAGTAAAGACATTTATGTTACAAAAGATAAATGCTGTTCTTTTGAACTTTCTATTCTTCAAAGCATCCTGAAATAAAAGTGTCCACAACTGTCTTCAACTTTGAGAATAATAATGAATGTTTCATCATATTTCTGAAGGATCATGTGACACTGAAGACTGGAGTTATGATGCTGAAAATTCAGATTTGATGAAATTACATTTTACAATAAATATTCACATAGAAAACAGCTGATTTACATTGTAATAATATTTAAAAAATATAACTTTTTTTGTATTTTTAGTCAAATAAATGCAGCCTTGGTGAGCAGAAGAGACTTACAAACCAATTAAATTAAAAACCTAAAAAAAGTACCGATCCCAAACTTTTGAATGGCAGTGTGTATCCAAATGAATTTAATCGAATCAAGATTGGAATTTAATCGAATCGCAAGCTTGTAAATCGGAATTGAATCGTGAAATTTGTGTCAATGCCCAGCCCGGCTTTTTACACATCATCACTTGTTTGGCATATATACAGTATGTATGTATATATATATATATGTATATATATATATATATATATATATATATACATACAGTGCAATGCATAAGTGAATACACCCATGCTAAAGTTGACTAAAAAGAGGAATAAAAAATCATCTTTTGGAAACTGAACTTAATTATTCATTACATTTATATAGCGCTTTTCTCGGCACTCAAAGCGCTTTACATGGAAGGGGGAATCTCCTCAACCTTGACCTTGAACTTAATGCCTTAATTTAAAAAATTAGGAAAAATCCAACCTTTAAGGACACCAATTTTCTTTGTGAATGAATAATGTATCGTAAATAAATAAATGTTCTTCCTTAAAATACATGGTGCATAAGTGAGTACACCCCTATGTTAAATTCCCATAGAGGCAGGCAGATTTTTATTTTTAAGTATTTTTTTTAATTTGTTGTTTAGGATACTATGCATCCTGATAAAGTTCCCTTGGCCTTTGGAATTAAAATAGCCCCACATCATCACATAGCCTTCACCATACCTAGAGATTGGCATGGTTTTATTGCAGTTAGCCTAATAGCTAGTTTGATTTGCATTGAGAGATGATCTTATGGAAAGTACCCCATGCCAGTCTCTAGGTATGGTGAAGGCTATGTGATGATGTGGGGCTATTTTAATTCCAAAGGCCAAGGGAACTTTATCAGGATGCATAGTATCCTAAAAAAAAATACAAAAAAATACTTAAAAATAGAAATCTGCCTGCCTCTATGGGAATTTAACATAGGGGTGTACTCACTTATGCACCATGTATTTTAAGGAAGAACATTTATTTATTTACGATACATTATTCATTCACAAAGAAAATTGGTGTCCTTAAAGGTTGGATTTTTCCTAATTTTTTAAATTAAGGCATTAAGTTCAATTTCCAAAAGATGATTTTTTATTCCTCTTTTTAGTCAACTTTAGCATGGGTGTCTAAACTTATGCATTGCACTGTATATAATATAATATAATTAGTGCTGTCAACGTTAACGCGTTAACGCATGCGATTAATTTTTGTCTGGTTTAACGTGTTAAAATATTTAACGCAATTAACGCAGCATCCGTCTTTTCTGCCATCCGTTGGCTAGCTTTACATTATATGATCACGCTCTTATTCATTTAAATGCTTTTAAACATTTCAAGCGCGGCAAGACAAAAGAGAAAGCGCTGTCTGTGAATGTCTTTATGTGACACACACACACAATGCATAGACAGGGCGCCAGAATCCAGTTCTCTTTCGCGCTTGAACTAACAATAACAATCCCAAAATGTCAGTTTTGTCGATTATCCTCATAAGAGCAGTCTTAAATGATTTATATAAAGTCTAAAATGAACGAAGAGTTGCGAGAGAATGAGGCGCGCGTGTGAGATCCATAGACAGTACGGTATATAAACGGTGAGATCCGCGTGTCTGTCTGCTCTTAAAGGGACAGCAGCCAATAAAGCTTCCTGTCAGTAAAGTTAAAGAACAAAGGGAACAGAGAAAATGACTCACTGCTGTTGACTAAATAACTTTTGTAGCTTTAATAAGGATTAACTATTTAATTTATAGTTTATGCAGTGCAGACTGCATATAACTTTGATAACTTTATTACAGTATATTTCCTAACTGTTAAGACAGGAAGGGCACGAATAAATATGACATTTATTATGGGTTTATGTTAGCATTGTTTTAAGTTCACTTAAATTAAAAAGTGTTATATTTTTGAAGCCTAATAAATGTGAAAAAGAAAAAAAAAATCAGTAGCTGTATTAATATCAGTAATACTGGCCTTCATTCATAAAAAGATGCCATTAAAAAATTATTTAAAATATACTGTCTTTATGTTGTTTCTACATTAATTTGATTAACTGTGAAATTATTACATTATAAAATATATTAAAAACGTACAAAAACATTTCTTTTTTTATTGCGATTAATTGCGATTAATCACAGAAAAAATGTGTGATTAATCTAGTTAAAGTTTTTAATCGATTGACAGCACTAAATATAATATAATATAATATATCTTTTTGGGTGAACTGTCCCTTTAATGCTATTAATATGAATGTGATATTCAGAAGATTAGCTAAGATGTGAATGTGTTTTGTAGATTGGAGACTTTGGTTTGGCACGAGAGTACGGCTCTCCGCTCAAGCCCTACACACCTGTGGTGGTCACGCTGTGGTACCGGTCACCTGACCTGCTGCTGGGGGCAAAGGTCAGTCGATGACATCACACACACACCTGCAGGGCAGAGCCGGAGATCAGGACGCCCCAGAAATAATCACTAAATACAATGTAATGTGTGTACAGAGAGCAAGAATTGGGATCCAACCATATTTTTCACAGTAAACAAAAACATATAAGCCTTTAAGAGCGACCTGCCGTGAGCTTTTAGATGAAGTGAAGACTGATGCTCCTGTAGAGGCTACAGAAATATTGTTTAAAGGGGCTATATGTACAAACTTGGAAAGCCTTGTTATAAGCGACACCTGTCGGGAGCGCACTTTTTTTTTTTTTTATGGCTGTGAAGCGATTAATCGCATCCAAAATAAAAGTCTATGTTTGCATAATGTGTGTGTGTGTGTGTGTGTACGGTGTATAATTATTCTGTATATATAAATACACACGCATGCTTGTATATATTTCTGAAAATATTTGCATATATACTGTATATATGTTTATATATAATTTATATTATATATAAATATTTTATAAATAAATAACACATTTTTCTTAATTGTATTTATACACAGTACACACACACATATTATGCAAACACAGACTTGCACAGCACTATTGCTTTTGTACTGGAATGTTTTGTAATGACGTTCTGATAAATGATATTGCATTGATATTCTCGATGTTTGTTTAGTCTCGTCTTCATCAGGTGTGAAACATCACTCTTGGAGTCGAGTTTGTTGATGGTAGACTCGCTGTGTTGGTGATGATCAGATGATCACCAGCTTGTGTTCATGCTCTCGTGTGTCTCCTGACAGGAATACTCCACAGCCGTGGACATGTGGTCGGTGGGCTGTATATTCGGAGAACTGCTCACCCAGAAGCCTCTATTCCCTGGCAAATCCGAGATTGATCAAATTAACAAAATTTTCAAGGTATGTTTCATCACATCCTGAAAGTCTTCAGTTAATTAAACCAGTGAGTTTTGATAAGACTATTACAATATACTCATCAGTGTTGATATTCATATTCATTCTTTACTGCCCTCGATAGAGAGTTGTTTTCACAGACTGTACCAGGAGCAACATTCATCATGCATAACATGCACACATAAATAGACATATTGCACAAAAATTTTTTAAATAAATTGATGATAATGCTGATAATCATGTGCATGAATTATTTTATTTTTTTACATGGTTTGTTAGGAGGGACCAGGAGAGTCGTCTGTATCATAGGAGCATTAGTTTGCACACAAACCACCAGGGGCTGATGACCATATTAAAAGCACTTGTTGGCCGCAATAATGCAGATATATGCAGATTAATCGTGATAAATAAACACTTATTTTTACTTCATAATTAGGGATGCGCGATATATCGGCCACCATATCGGTATCAGCTGATATATGTTCATTTTAAAGTTATCGTTATCGGCCTGATAAGAAAGTTTGTCCGATATATTAAAGCCGATGAATAATGTATTATTTCCTTCAGTTTCAGATGCGCACTGCTCATCATGATGGTTATGAATGGCTTGAAATATGATTGGAATCACTTCAGAAAAGAAAAATACAGTTCAGTGCAACACGTGCAGCGCAAGTCTGATCATGAGAACATCATTATTGTGTGTTTGGGACGTGGCTTTTACTAATCAGGCTCTCAAAAATGATATAAAAATTTGGATTCAGATTCATCGGCCAATATATCGGTTATCGGCTTTCAAATATAAATAATTATCGGCTCAAAATGATCAAAATGTTCATATCGCTGCATCCCGAATCATAATTTAATCTTTTCAGTTTTCGGAGCCGAAATGTATCAGTTCCAGTGCAAACACACACTGCTGAATCCCTTTCTAAACACTATTTTGCACAGTATCCCGGATTAGGATTGGGATTAGGATTAGTGCAGCCCAAAGTGGGATTTGAATGGCTGCCCAGACGGTGCAATATTTTTGGCAAGAAAATAATAGCAAAGGGGAAATAAAAAAACAGCAGTTTTTGAGAACTTGATCCCAGGAGTAGTAATTAGAGTTGAAGTAATGAGTTTATCAGGATGCAGAGCTGGATAATGCCTGTTGATGTCAGTGAAGACTGTGGGATTGACTAGCAGGGACCGTTATTATCACCAAGGCTGTTATATCGGATGATATTTGGCTTTTTTTTCTTATTATAAGCATATGCCAATACGTTTTTCTGCTTGCTTGATGAGTTGGAAGCTGGACTTTTATTTTGAAAGTGCGGGGAACATTCTCTGTCTTCATTAGTTTACTATCTCTGTTTAACCCGGTCTGTCTAATAAAGTATTACCCAGTTTTTTGATGGGATTATAAGTGCCAGTACTAGCATGTAAAACAATAGATCACCTCCTCTTTCAGTGTTAGCATGTCACAGAGGTACTCGATGATATCCAGCTCGAGAGTCGTTTTTGAAAACGCCTTTTTTTTTGTCTGAAATGTAGTTGTTTGTGCTTGTAAATGATGTGCAGTTGCAAAGCAGAAAGAGTGAATCTGTGCAAGTGAAAGCCTCGTTTGTAGTCCTGCCATTACAACATCAGCTAAAAGACTGTGTCATCACACAGAGGTTGCATAAGTACATTTATTCAGCAACCGCAATATAGTCGAGATTCATGTTTGGATTTATTACAGTTCATCACTGAAGATGTTCCGCTTCCTCTGCGCTGCTTCTGCGGTGTAGACTGTAGAGAGAGCGCAGGGTTGCCAGATTGCAAATATTACAGTAAGACACCAGGCAGAAATGCATCATTTTAAGAGTAAAGCTCTGATTGGGGGATTTCAGCACAAGGTGACATCTGGCAACCGCACTCAACACTTGTAGGACAGCAGTCAGTCATTTTACGTGTCCTTTTTTCTCCCTATAATATCACGTTAATAGTCACAGTTATCGTTTAATGACCTTGGTGTCATCTCGTCTCGGTCTCGGGAAAACAGCTCGTCACAGTCAACACTGCTGTAGACACTGAATGCAGTGGAGTTGCTGGATTGGACATGTTCACAGCTGACGTGTGTGTGTGTGTGTGTGTAGGACCTGGGCTCCCCCAGTGAGAAGATCTGGCCGGGATACAGTGAGCTTCCAGCGGTGAAGAAGATGACTTTCACAGAGTATCCCTACAACAACCTGCGCAAGCGCTTCGGGGCGCTGCTGTCCGACCAGGGCTTCGACCTCATGAACAAGTAAGAGCGTGCAACACTAGCATGTGTTTATGTATCTCTATATTTACTAGAGTTATTGGTCACACTTTATATAGAGGTTATGCACTGAGTCAGTTTCCCGCGGGAACACACTCCCTCAGCCGGCCTGAGTGGCAGAAGAGCTGCGGAGTGACTGGATTTAAAAGAGGAAACTGTGAAAACGGCAGTAAAACACACGATTATCAGTTTAAACTAAAGCTTGGACTCGATATAGTGTTCCTTACAACTTACCAAAGATCCAGTGATCATGGATATTGACATGCAGCAGGAATCGTGTTTCTGACATTTATATGAGCCTGATTTCAACGCCGGGGAAATACATGAAGCAAATATGCCTATGAACGCTTTATATAAATACAATAATAAGTCTAAATCCATGTGATCACTTATATCAGTGTTATATATATCATCATATCGTTCAGCCTTAAAACTTGTGTAGTTTTCGTCAGTGTTTATTTGAAAACATCAATTAAATATTTACCATCGTATATTCTGCATAACTGGATGAGTTCAATACAATATATAGGGTGTGATTTTACCCCTAAATTCAGCATATTAACAAACAATGAAACTGCAAATCCAGCGTTCTCTGCCTGGATCAAGTCATTACTGTGAATCACAGCGATTCATTCACTTCTGTTCTGTAGCTTTCAGCAGTCTGTAAAATATACCTCAGATTTCTTGTCAAATCTATTTATACAGTCGATCTCAAAGCTCTTTCCGGTTTAGATGTGTTTTGTGACGCACATGACACGGATCTGACACGCATCCTATTGTCAACTCTTAATGCTCATTTAAAGATGAACTGAACTGAAATAATCAAAGTTGATAATGTGTTGTTTATGACAATTAAAAGTAAATTACACAAAAAATTTGAATTAAAAATATCAATATAGCTCTTTTTTTAAGCAACACAAAAATTGCGTTAATTCCGATGACGTCACCGGCATGGTAGAACCTGCGAAGGTATATAGGCAGCTGCAGCTGCAGGTCCTATACACAGACGAAAATGAGTCATTTTAATGGCATGGGTATCTGACTACCACCACACGCCCGGCCTGACACATTAACTGTAATTATGAACCCAAGCCCGATTTAAACCTACCATTTTTTTAATACGTGGGCCGTTATAACCAGGGGCGGCGCCAGATAATTTTTTAACGCAGGTGCTGAGGGGGTGCTAGATATATACAAATAGTATTAATAAATGAGCAAACATAGGCCACTTAATATTTAATAATCAATTATTTTAATTATCATAATTAAAGTATTAATTGTATTCAATTGAACAAGCAACATTCAGCATTCAATCAAATATTCTTATAGATTTATTATTAATAATGATAATTAATAATTAGCCTAATTATTTCAACATAATATCTCGTTATTTCGTAATATGTAGCCTACATATGTGTGCGTGCAACAAGCAAGATGTGCATTTGAAAAATCCGGTGACGCGCATGCATTTATTTATATTAATAAACAGTGTCGGCTGCAAAGATTAAGCTGACGATCGCCATCTCCGTATTGTGAACGCCCCTACAGAGAGAAATGCACATCATTACATAATCAGAGAGTAGCCTATTTATTTTCGTTTTGAATTGTTTCGTTTAAAGACATTTCAAGCTTTCTATATTTCTCATGTGTGTAAGGCATACACTGAGTTTCGGTTAAGTTAGGATGAGATGCGCTCCAGTTCACGTGCAATGCAAGTGGACGCGCGGACGCCTCCATGATTATAATGTCTGCTATATTTGCTTATTAAATACAGACAATTGGTTGATGAAAAAAATATTAAAATTAAGATACAATTTATACAAAACGAAATTCACTTTAAAGAAAGGCTTTCTACAATGCAAATTTTAACTAAGTGGTCAAAATCATGTCTGACCCGTTCCATATCTCTCGATATATTGCGCATCCTATCTTACTCATGCTGTTAACTTTTTTATATTCAACATGAAAAAAATAATAATAATAATAAAAAAAATATATATATATTTTAATGAAACTAAATGAGCTTATTTAATGGCTACAACACATATAGTAGGCTTACAGACTCTTTATTTGTACAAATTGCTGCATATTCATTTACTTCTGAATTGTGTACGTTGAAAGGCATTTGTTTGTGCATAAAACATATCTGACTGCAACATTTATCAAGTTAACGGATAATTGTGCGTGCATTTATTAATTATTATCTTAGTGAATAATGCAACAAGGATGAAGCATGTAAACTGCGTTGTTTGTTTATTCAGAATGGAATGGATCGCAAATGGATCCGAATGAAGAAACGTAAAAAATAAAAATAAAAAAAATAAAAAAAAATAAACTGAACTCCCTCTGTATCAACAATGTGCCGAGACGATGGACATCAGATAGCTTCAGGGTGGGTAGGACATTGGAATCTGTTTACAGACCTGCTGTGGTTTTTATTAGCAGCTAGTAAACGCATTATTATCGAGACGAGTCATGATTTATACGGTTTATATAGTCGGAGTGGTGGCTAGCTTGTGGAGTTTGACAAAAGTGCTTCCAACGTGTTTACGTTAGCTGCTAGCTCTTTCCCTAGGTTGGATCGTTTGGTATATAGCTTGATTTTGTTACTCAATTTCAATGAATGTGTCTCAGTTTTGTTGAACGCTATAAAGCTATATTGAACACAATATGTTTTGTGTATGTGACAACGTTACATCCAGCCCTTTGCTTAGCTTGCTATCATGATAACAGTTAACATACTTCTCTGTCCTCTGCCTTGACGTGAGCGTTTCAGCGCCCTGTCTCTGCGGTTACATAGATAGCATCGGTGGTGTTAGTACTTGCCATTGGTCTATCGGTCTGCCCTGTACTACAGCCTGAAAAGTTTAACATTGACGGAATGGCCTCAGGTTTAGCCTAACCCTCACCAGTGAACCGGTTGTATTGAAAGTACAACTCTCTAAATAGTCTGTCGCTAAAAAATGCTCACTACGGACTCGAAATCCAGGGGCTGCATGCAATGGCTGCTCTGCTAGTGTTGGTTAGCAACGGAGTAGCTTACCATTCCAGTGACGTTGCCGAATGTTGAAATCCAACATGGCGGCGCCCGTGTAACAACAACAACATTTTCAACATACCATTTTATCCCTTTTAACAAATTCTGCCACTTTAAAAATTGTACCAATGAGAATAAATAAAATACATCTGTTATATCACCTTTACTCAAAATTCCAGTTCAGTTCATCTTTAAGACTTCATTTAACCCATTTAAGACTACATTTAACCCATTTAAGACTACATTTAACCCATTTAAGACTTCAGTTAACCCATTTAAGACTTCATTTAACCCATTTAAGACTACATTTAACCCATTTAAGACTACATTTAACTAATTTAAGACTTCAGTTAACTCATTTAAGACTTCATTTAACCCATTTAAGACTTCATTTAACCCATTTAAGACTACATTTAACCCATTTAAGACTACATTTAACTAATTTAAGACTTCAGTTAACTCATTTAAGACTTCATTTAACCCATTTAAGACTTCATTTAACCCATTTAAGACTTCATTTAACCCATTTAAGACTACATTTAACCCATTTAAGACTTCATTTAACCCATTTAAGACTTCATTTAACCCATTTAAGACTACATTTAACCCATTTAAGACTTCATTTAACCCATTTAAGACTTCATTTAACCCATTTAAGACTACATTTAACCCATTTAAGACTTCAGTTAACCCATTTAAGACTTCATTTAACCCATTTAAGACTTCATTTAACTCATTTAAGACTTCATTTAACCCATTTAAGACTTCATTTAACCCATTTTAAGACTTCATTTAACCCATTTAAGACTTCATTTGACCCATTTTAAGACTTCATTTAACCCATTTAAGACTTCATTTAACCCATTTAAGACTTCATTTAACCCATTTAAGACTTCATTTAACTCATTTAAGACTTCATTTAACCCATTTAAGACTTCATTTAACCCATTTAAGACTTCATTTAACCCATTTTAAGACTTCATTTAACCCATTTAAGACTTCATTTAACCCATTTTAAGACTTCATTTAACCCATTTAAGACTTCATTTAAGTCATTTAAGACTTCATTTAACCCATTTAAGACTTCATTTAACTCATTTAAGACTTCATTTAACCCATTTAAGACTTCATTTAACCCATTTAAGACTTCATTTAACTCATTTAAGACTTCATTTAACTCATTTAAGACTTCATTTAACCCATTTTAAGACTTCATTTAACCCATTTAAGACTTCATTTAACTCATTTAAGACTTCATTTAACCCATTTAAGACTTCAGTTAACCCATTTAAGACTTCAGTTAACTCATTTAAGACTTCATTTAACTCATTTAAGACTTCAGTTAACCCATTTAAGACTTCATTTAACTCATTTAAGACTTCATTTAACCCATTTAAGACTTCAGTTAACCCATTTAAGACTTCAGTTAACCCATTTAAGACTTCATTTAACCCATTTAAGACTTCATTTAACTCATTTAAGACTTCATTTAACCCATTTAAGACTTCAGTTAACCCATTTAAGACTTCATTTAACTCCTATCGCACTTGAATGGTTTAAAAACATTTGCATGAATGAGAGCGTGAAGATATAATGTAACGCTAGCCAAAGGATGACGGGAAAAGACACTTTGGTCCCTATCTTGCACCCAGCGCAATTGACTTTGTACACTGACGCATGTATCATTCCTATTTTGCACCCGCGCAAAGCGGACTTTTCCCTCCACAGATGCACGTCGGTTAACTAGCAAATACACTTGCGCTCCCCGGGGCGGTTCAGCGCAAAGAGGAGGCGTGTTTCGGCGCAAACGTTCCCTCATGCTATTTTGCAGGTTTAGAAAACAATTCCGCCAGTGACCAGGAAAAACCTAGTCTAAAGTCAGTGGCGCGTTGCGGATGTTATTCATGCTATTTTAAGGGCGCATGCTTGGCCATAATCAATGTAGCGTGTGCACAACGCGCATTGCAATTTGATGCTCTCATCTACACAGAAGCAGCCGTTTTCATTTTTGCAAATCATACATTATTACTAGGAAAAATATTAGGTCTTGTAGGTCTTGATAAGCCTAGGGCTTCTACGTATCCCTTTTCGAACAGTGTGATTATTATGCAAAAAAAAGGTTTTGTTTTTCTTGATTTTGTTTTATTTTTCTTGATGGATATTTAATGTGTTGCTGTCTTTGGTTTAATTTATTTTTTAATTGTTCGAAATAAAGATTTCATTCATTTATTCATATTAATACACGAGGGAAATCATTGTTGTGTCCATGAAGATGTGAAAATAAAATAGGCATAAATCTAGCTTACACATTTAATCATACGCCCAAATGATCATACGCCTGTTTAACCGAAGCTAATTTGGGTGTGTTTGTTTCTCCATCCCCAACGTCACTTCTCTGTGTTTTACGGCCGTGACGAGGACGTCGGTCTCCTCGGCTGTGAACCGCTCCTGGCGCGCGCCTGGCAAATCCGCCGTTATAATAGGAATCCGCTTAGAAAAAGCGCGCCTGCTCTTAAAGGGAATGTGAGATGTCGCTCTGATTGGTTTATTTCACGTTACGCCCAAACCACACCTATGAATAATGAAGCTACTTCAGACCAACCCCTTTTAGATTTGCGTCGGGCGCAAGAGTCATTTATCCCGCCGGGAAAATAGCAACAGCGCCGAGACCCGCCCACAAAGTTACTTGCGCTTTGCGCTTTGACACTTGCGTTTCAGATCGTTAAAATAGGGCCCTTTAAGTAGTTAAAGACACTTAATATAAAGTGGGACTGAAATATTTATATTCTACATTAAATGTAAAGGAAACTTTATCTTTATTAAATTAAAGGAAACAATATATGATACAAAACACTTACTGATTTGATATCAGTACATTCAAGTGATTATATTAGTAAATCAGCCGACTGTTGTGACAGAATACGTCATAGTTAAATAAAAGATAAATGAATATAAGACGTTCAGATGTCCTGAAAGTCCTCCTTACTGAGCGCCGCACAGACGGAGGAACTGTGTGTGTTGCTGTTGTTTTGCTGAAGTGCAGAAACAGCTGCTTCACATTATGAAGCACTTAAGAACAAAAGACTATAACTAAGATGTTATAAATGTCACTGAATGTGTTTGAAGGTGTTGTCAGGTTGCCGATATATGCGTCCCTGTCTTTAATGAGGGTAAATAAATAAAATATCATGCATTAAACTTGATGTGTTTTGTTCTGGAAACCTGAAGCATTTCCGGATGTTTACAGACCTTGTCATTGAGTCTGTTGAACGATTGCGAATCGTTCATCTGGAATAAACAGCCATCGGTCTGAGCGCTGCTTCGACATGTTTTCAGACGTCTGATTTATTTCTCCAGTTGAAATCTCTCGTTCTTGTTTGCATAGTTTGAGGGAGTCGATGTGCGTCACAGCCGGGCTGAAAACACCACAATCACATGAGAAGAAAGAGGAAGGACGTTTAAGATCACAGTAAACGTGCCTCATTCGATCAGATTTATTCTGCCAGATTACGCCATGCAAGTATTAGGTTACAGTTTACTGGGATATCTAATGACCGTCCCACTTCACAACGACCCTCGTGGACTTCGAAGGATGCAGCCTCTAGTATCTCTTACTTTGTGTCCATTAAGTTCAGAGCCGACCGTTGACAGTGGCGTCGAAACATGCCACTCATTCTTTGAGATTATTTAAAGTCCCCCTGAAATCAAAATGTAAGTTTTTTAGCTTTTACTATGAATATGTTAGCCTTAAGGTTATGATGTCTTACAAAACAATGACAAAATTCACATTTAGTAGATATAAGCATTCAGAACTTACAGTCTCTCACTTCTGCTAAAATGGATCAGGGATTGTTATGACATCACTTTAGATTCTCATCACATCTTCTGTCCAATCAAATGCTCTCTAGAATCTGAAGCTCCGCCCCCTCTGCTATAAACACCGGAGCCATATGGGTTGCAGTGTGTGTTCGGTTGCTCAGAAACTGTACGTTGGTTAAGAATGAAATGGCTAGAGTTTATTCACACCTCTACTATTAAATCCAGCATATCATCAGCGCTCGGATTCACTTCCATGGTGCTGTCAGTCTGTGAGGGAAACTAAACGCTATTGGCTGTTTGAAAAGGGGGCGGAGCCATTCAATATGCCCCGCCTTAGCTTCTGTTTCAGTGGAAATTACGTGAACGCATCAGACAAGGCACTTCAGTGGGGCTTTAATGTAAGCGCAAGAACATTTAAAGTTGACATGAAAGTGAAGATGTGACTTGTGTCGTATATCCGATTGAAACACTTCTGGAACAAGAACAAATGTGGGCGGGGCTTGATTGTGTCTGTGTGGAATTGGTTGGATGGTGGTGGTTTGCTATTGGCTGATCTCATGTGAGTGACAGGTTGCTCCGCCCACATCAGAGAAGAGAAGCTGCAAGAGGAAGTGATTCTGATTCAAGATTATTAAAACAATAATGATGTGCACTGATAAATCATTTAGAACAAACACTGTGGTATTACATTAGAAACTAAAGTGTTGACAATATATAATGACTTAAAGATCATGTTCGGTGTAATGGCACCTTTACGGACGGTTGAGTTCCAGGTACAAATAAGCGTTCCTGTGATGTAGAGCGGGTCGATTCCTACAGCGCTGTTCACATCAGCTGCTCCTGACATCACGTCAAGTCTCCTTTATTTATACAGCACTTGTTACAACACAGAGTGTTTCAAAGCAGCTTTACAGAGATAACAGGAAAATAATGCAATAAAGTTTGTTTCCAGAAGAAAATAGTGTCACAGTCCAGCTTAAGTTAGTTCAGGGATGTTCATTACAGGACTTTCTCTCACCAGTCTGCTTCCCGCCTCAGGTTTCTGACGTACTGCCCTGCGAAGCGCATCAGCGCGGACGAGGCGCTCAAACACGAGTACCTGCGCGAGACGCCGCTCCCCATCGAGCCCTCCATGTTCCCCACCTGGCCGGCCAAGAGCGAGCAGCAGCGCGTGAAGAGAGGAACCAGCCCGCGCGCGCCCGAGGGAGGACAGTTCAGCCAGATGGTACTCACTCTCAGCTCAACATCTTTCTTAAAGTCCCCCTGTACTCAGTCATCTTATCCCTTAAAGCTGCAGTGTGTAAGTTTAACAGCATCTAGTGGTGAGGTGGTGAACTGCACACAACAGAAGTTACGGTGGCCGACAGGAAGTGATGTCGTCGTCTGAGACAGCAGAGAGTAGCCAGTTAAGCGGAGGTTTCTTTACAAAGATAAATTAAGAAATTATATTTACCTAATTATTCAGTAAAACGATGTTATTGCGAATATTATTGTGACTTGTTCATCATTGTGTCAGTGTTTTATTCGCTAACTTTATCTCGCTTCTTATCATGAAGAACAACATAGTGAGGAAACGCGTTTGTCCGCTCAGGGCCACCGTAGAAACATGTGGATGTAAGCGGACCCGCGGTGTGTGTAGAGAGAAACGCCTCATTATAAGCTAATAAACACACAACGCTTCATTATGTAAGGTCTTTATACACCACTGAAAACACAGTTATGTTTATGATATTGCATTTCTGTCAACAGATCCTCCTAAATATTACACACTGCACCTTTAAAACTCATCTTTGATCACCATAATTACATATTTAAAAAAAATTTCCTTGAAAAAAATGTCTTCATGCCTTAAAATATCTTGAATGTAACTCGACACCCTTGCCTCATTTAGTATGCACGGTTCTATGAATATGCAAATGAGCCTATTTTTATTTTATTTTTATTTAACATTTAATTATTTTTTTGTCATTGAATATCCTGTTGAACTAAAAAAAAAAAATCATTACAGCAGAAAAATGGGTTGAGAACACAGATTCATGTTCATGTTACTTAAAGGGATAGTTCACCAAAAAATGAAAATTGTCATCATTTACTCACACTTATGTCGTTCCAAACCCGTCCTTTTGTTCATCTTTATAACATGAAATGAAGATATTTTAATGAAATCTGAGAGATTTCTGTCCCTCCATTGACAGTTACGCAACTACCACTTTGACGCTTCAAAAAGTTCACAAAGAGATCGTAAAACTAATATATATGAACTGAACAGTTGAGTCCAGATTTTCTGAAGAGACTCGATCGCTTTATGATGAACAGATGTAATTTAGGCTTTTATTCACATATGAACAGAATTTCAAGCATACTTTAGTAAAAGCCTAAATTACATCAAGATGATCAAAAGGACGGGTTTGGAACGACATGAGTGTGAGTAATTAATGACACGACTTTGATTTTTGGGTGAACTATCCCTTTAAAACTGTTTTGAATCACAGTTCTGTCTCTGTTGACCAAGATAATACTCAGTAAATCACTGTGCTTTCATGTGCTCGTCTTTTTCTGATTCTCATCTCTTCTGTTGTGCTCTTCAGGGTGATGATGATCTGAAAGATACTGGTTTCCATTTGACCAGTGCGAACCAGGGCGCGTCCAAAGCCGGTCCGGGATTCAGCCTGAAGTTCTGAGCCCGATGGCCGCTGGGTTTCTCTGAACGCGTCTGTCATGACGCTGAGACTCACTTTAAGAGCAGTTCACTGAACTCCACACACACACACACACTCTGGGGACCCGTTTCTCACAGCGCCGAGGACCTCCGTGAAGCTCGAGTGCTTCAGATTCCTCATGCTTCTCTGAAATATAATGTGTTGGTTTGTCTTGCTTGGTTCTTTTGTCCAGCTTGAAAACAAGCAGAGCGTTTATTTTTCTCTCCATCTGCAATGGTAGTTGAGGAGTAGGATCAAAAACTCATTTTAGTGATATATGAATATTAAATAAAACTGTTTTGAAAACATTGACACTATGGTCTTTTTGAATACTTAATTCTGATTGGCTGGACGGTGTGCATTCAAATCGCTAAAACTAAATTCATAAAATGATCCCATCTCGGAAACCCTGGAAGGTTCTGTACGTGAATCGCCTGACGGAGCCGTTTAAGAGAAACTTTTCTTCTAAGGAGCCGCTCACACACCTATAACCACTCTCCGATGTTGGCGGACATGTTGGCCACTAGGCGGACGAGTTGTAACCTCAGCGTCTCACACATGACACGGCATTCAACTTTTGTGTTCCACTGTCCTGCTGCGATGTGTTTCTGTGAACCGGTCCTAAAAATCACCAAAATGACATTAAATGTTTTTTCTTTGAGAAAATGTCTTCATGCCTTAAAATATCTTGAATGTAACTCGACACCCTTGCCTCATTTAGTATACGCGGTTCTATGAATATGCAAATGAGCCCCGCCTCCACTCACTCACAGCAGCTATCGCTGTCATGCTTGACACGGCATTCAACTTTTTTTATGTTCTGTCACTGTCCTGCTTCTTTGCGATGTGTTTGTGTTCTGTGTGTGTGCAGTTTTGCTTTAATGAAGGCCGAGTCACTCACACACACACACACACACACACTCACTCACACACACAAACATTCAGGAGCACAGAAACTTCCCTGTGACTTATCAGTGAAATAGTGAGCATAGTAAAGTGTGAGAAGCCACTGCTAGTTCCACCCTGCTTCACGTCGAGTGATTCTGTCTTTAAGTCCTCAAAGTCTCCCTGTAGTCGATCATTTTATCCCTTAAAACTCATCTTTGATCACCAAAATGACAAATTTAAGCTTTTTTTTCTTGGAAAAAATTCAATATAATATCTTGAATGTAACTCGACACCCTTGCCTCATTTAGTATGCGCGGATCTATGAATATGCAAATGAGCCCCGCCTCCACTCACTCACTCAGCTCAGAGATCCACTGGTTGACGATCACACGTTGATCTGATTGGTTACAAGGTAGTTTGTGACGTCAGAAACACCAGCGATTTCAAAGCGTGTTTTTGAGACTGTCTTTGGTTCACTGCAGTTTTAAGGAGGAAATACTCAGCAATGGTGTCGACTTATGAACTTACACATGCTTTGTCTTTAAACACTGTCAAAAAAAAAAATCTTTCTGAAAGTGATTCCAATCATATCGTTCCTCGTTATAGATGTGGACTATTCTTTTACATGTAGAAGGTCTTTATTGTTGAGTTATCATCCTTGGTGTGAACGGGCCTTTATTCATTAATAATCTTTCCTCTACACTAACACTGTAAATCTGAAGCGCTGCATGAGTGCCAATCATCATCATCATCATGCATGTCTTGAGAAAATGTTGCCATATTTGATTTGAGAGCTACAGTAGAGATGTTTTCCATTGAATAACAATGTATATTTTGGTCTTAAGCGTTCATATGACTTATAGCACTTCAGTCACACACACTTGTATGTTATGCTTGGGTTTGAACAACTTGTGTTTGTTTTTTATTTTTTAAGCCTCACCTTCAGTATTCTGAAACGCAGCCAGCTTATTCTTCACAAATCCTTCTTTTGTTTTCTGGGTTTGGAACAATATGAAAGTGTTCTGTTATGTGAAAATCTCCAAGTCATTTTTCTGGAGTTAAATCCCCACTTGCTCCTCATTATATAAGGTCTCGAATCGTTTGTTTCCAGCTGTAAAAGGGGATTTCAGGAGTGCGCCGTCTACCCTCATGACCGTTTGTTTTCCACTAGTTTTCCACTCTTTAAATCGCTGCCATGTCTTCAGGATTCCTAATAAACGCTTATAATGCGGACGGGTGGCATCTCACACCAGTTACAGTCAGAAACGGGCCGAGTCCCCTGTCCGTTACAGCAGAATTGAAACCAGAAGCTTGAAGAAGCCTGGATCTCTACCAGTACTTCATACTGTTGATTATTTTGTCTGTGAAAGGAAAATGCTTGTGGAATATAGAGAGAGAGTCGTGTTGTTCGTCTGTGATGCAGCTAATCTTAAACCAACTCAATATTTAAAACGAACAGTCTCAGATCACGCTGGATATTGTGAATCGTCAGGCTTTGTTCATGTCACCTTCAGCACTGAAGAAACAAACAATACTAAGACGTTCAGAAATTTGTTGTAATTTTAAAACTTCAAACATTCTGAATCGATTAAACAAAGGCATCAAATTGATAGAATAAATTGTTTTATTTGGCAAAATAAGAAATGTATTTACAACATGTAAAAACCCTGATATCAAAACTTTTAGCAATGTGAATGAACTGATATGAATATGTGCCCGAGTGAGTGATGAACTTTCATCCTTGATCAGAAACCACAGGATCAGGGTCAGAGGACGCTGGTCTGAGCTCATGTTCTGGCTATAATCTGTGTCTTGGAGTAGTTCACTTCAGAATTACAGTTTCCTGATAGTTTACTCTCCCCCCCACATCCAAAAGTTCATGTCTGTCTTTCTTCAGTCGGAAAGAAATTAAAGGGGTGGTATAATGCCCTTTTCACAAGATGTACAATAAGTCTCTGATGTCCCCAGAGTGTGTGTGTGAAGTTTTAGCTCAAAATACCCCACAGATATTTTTATATAGCATGTTAAAATTGTCACTTTTTGAGGGTGAGCAAAAACACACCGTTTTTGTGTGTCCCTTTAAATGCAAATGAGCTGCTGCTCCCGGTGCAGAAGGCGGAGCTTCAAGAGCTCGTGTCCTTTTACCTCACACACACATGCACTGAACATTTTAGCCTTTTGGGCCCTATTTTAACGATCTAAGCGCATGGTCTAAAGCGCACGGCGCAAGTTCATTTAGGGCGTGTCCGAATCCACCTTTGCTAGTTTAACGACAGGAAAAATGGTCGGTGCTCTCGTGCATGGTCTAAAACCCCTTTTCCACCAACAAGAACCAGGTGCTGGTTCGGAGCTAGAGCTAGTGCCGGTTCGGAGTTGGTTCTACTGACGAGCCTCCAAAGAACCGGTTTGCTTTTCCACAGGCTAAAAGAGCCAACGTAGAGCCAGGTCTTACGTCACATCTACGTCTCATCTTTCTCAGCAACGTTAGCGCGGCGGCGCCAAACACATCAACAATGGCGCACGTTGCTTTGCTATTGATGTTCATGGCTTTGCGGACCTACATCGGCATCCAAACACGGCGGATCCAACGTGTTCGCGCGGCTCGCCATTATTTGTACAGACGGAGATTACAAGCGAGAGTAACGGCATGTACGTAACATTTATTTTTAACAATAAGATGCCGACTTTAGCCTTAGATTTATATTTTAGATCGCGTCCATCGTGTTTAGCTGCTGTTAGCTCGATTAGCTGCTATTTGAAAATGGCGGTCACAAGTTTCTCTTCAGTCTTGTTGGCCACGGTAACCCCGCCCCCAGCCTCTGACGCAAGCGGTTCTTTCTTGGCTCCGTTCTAGACCCTGCAATGATTTGGTGCTACTTAAGAACCAGTTTTACTGGTTCGGAGCTGGTGCTTTGGCGGTGGAAAAACAAAGAACCGATTTGAAACTAGGCTCTGGCTCCGAACCAGCACCAGCTCTGCCTTGGTGGAAAAGGGGTATGTAAGGGTTGTCCCAATTGTGTGTGTGTGTGTGTGTGAGGTTAAAGCTGTTTGTGTGTGTGTGTGTGTGAGGTTAAAGCTGTTTGTGTGTGTGTGTGTGTGTGTGTGTGTGTGTGTGTGTGTGTGTGTGTGTGTGTGTGTGTGTGAGGTTAAAGCTGTTTGTGTGTGTGTGTGTGTGTGTGTGTGTGTGTGTGTGTGTGTGTGAGGTTAAAGCTGTTTGTGTGTGTGTGTGTGTGTGTGTGTGTGTGTGTGTGTGTGTGTGAGGTTAAAGCTGTTTGTGTGTGAGGTTAAAGTGCGTGAGCAGACTATTCTGTTATAAAATGTCGGCTGGTTTGTCTAGATAAGACTCTTATTCCTCGGCTGGATCGTGTCGAGACTTTGAAGCTGCACTGAAACTCACATCTGGACCTTCGACCCGTTGGACCCCATTGAAGTCACTATATGGAGAAACATCCTGGAATGTTTTCCTCAAAAACCTTCATTTCTTTTCGACTGAAGAAAGAAAGACATGAACATCTTGGATGACGTGTGGGAGAGTAAATGATCAGGACATTTTTCTTCTGAAGTGAACTAAATCTTTAAGAGTATCTCAGAAGCGCACTCGTACCCTCCAAGAGTACGTGGTCAGCACCTTGTTCTTCTTCCTCACAACGCAGGTGTATGTGCCCTCGTTGATGGCGTTCGCCACGATTGTGATGTGGTCATCTTTCAGGGAAATGTATCCGGGATGAGAGAATTCCAGAAGCTCACCGTCTTTATACCAGCTGTCGGAGTGGGAGAATGCTCATGGTTAGGACGTTTGTAACAAACACAAACCTTAAATATGCTTGAATATACCTGAAAAACATCCAGATCCCAAACTGTGCAAATTTAAAGGATTGACCAAAGCACTTCATGTTCCCTTTCACATAATCTTAGATTGTTGTCATATGAACTGACAACATTTGGTGTAATCACCAAAATCATTTGCATTGCATTAAATTTGGTCCCAAGGACCAGGAGTGAAAACTGAGATAATGGGTCTCATTCACTAAGGGGTTGACAAGTCAGGCCCTGGAGATCCATTTTCCTACAGAGTTAATCTCCAACCTTAAACAAACACACCTGAACAGGCTAATCAAGGTCTTCAGGAGTTTGATCCAGGACTGGCGCTAAACTCTGCAGGACAGTGGACCTATAGAGGGCCAGAGTTGCCCAGCTTTTCACAAAACATTTCCTCCAGATTTACTACAGGTGCATGCACACAAATTTAAAATAGGATTCAGAGTTAAGGGCCTTACACACCGGGACGAATATCGGTGCGCGTTATTCGCCAGCGTTTTTCAACGCGTTTTTTGTGTTCACACCCAAGCGATTTTCGCTGACGATGAGCCGAGTGAACATGCAAATTCATTCCCTGACATTAGATGGCGCGATTGTCAAACGTTCGTGGGAAAAAGTTACAAGCCTATGTACATGAAAGACAATTAAGTAAAATGAAACTCACCATCAAGGCCCATTTGCTCTGCAATACCACTCCATAACAGTTCTCTTTTATCAAGATTTTTGTAGTCGCGTTTGTCATATAGTTCTTTATGTTCCGACACCAACGAGGCCAGCTCTACATTCATCTTGCCTTGCATCTTCCTCGTCTTATTTCTTCCCAGCAGTGTAGACGCTATCTTCTTCGCCTGTATGTGTGCTCGGCAAGACCGTTTTGTGTTTGAGCGCCCCCAAGTTGTGTTTTACTGTAACTTCAGAAGCTCCAGACACGTGAGCAAAAGCGCCAATCTCATTGGTCAGATAGTTTTTGACGCAGCGCGTCAAACCAAAAAAACGAACCCGAGGCGTTTTTTTAAAAAATGACGCTTTTACGCGTGGCGTTTTTCGCGTCGGTGTGCACACTCACATTGGCGCCCTTTGTTTAGTCACGAGGCGTTAAACGTCGGCGAATATCGCGCGCGAAATTCGTCCCGGTGTGAACAGGCCTTTAGGATGTTCCTACGATACCATCCCAGGTCTTAATTCATTTGAGAACATGACACCGGCTTGAGCCTCAGCAGGAAAAATAATGGGGAAAACAGCTGATAGAGACCTAGAGTGTCCATACAGACCTCAAAGTTGCGTTAGATTTTCTCCTCAGCTTAAAGGTTAAAGGGACACTTCACCCATTTGCATTAAGCTTTGTATTGTTAGAAACCCAGTCATATATTATAATAAATGTGGATTTTTCATCCATTTTTCCCTGAGATGGGAGAAATAAGGATTTAAGTGTTTTACTTCCTGCTTATTATGACGTAAAAATCATCATTTTGCGTCATAATAAGCAGGAAGTCACATTTCATTGAAAAGTGTAGAGACTACAGACACTCGTTCCTCATCTTTCCCAGGGGGCGGGAACCGCTCACGCTACAGGCCTATTACAGATCAGTGGGTGGGACTTGACTTTCTGAAAACTAAAAGCAATATCCTCCATCTTGTTTGGAAGCTAAGCTAACAGGCGCTGTGGAGACAGATGTAAAGTTATGACAATAGCGGAGGAGAGTGCTCAATATGATATAGAGGAAGAGGATTTCAGAAGTCTGATGCTTGAATCAGGTGTTTGTGGCTACCTTTATAAGCCGCATTATAGCGAAGAGCAGCCGAGGCAGAAGACCTGCCTGCCGCGGACGAGGAGCCCGGACTGGCTCGGGTTAGGGCGGACTGGTGGCGCCGGTGATCTCACTATGCAACTACGAACCGCTACGAACACAGAGATAGAGTCCGACTGTGGCAAAGAATTTCAACAATGACAACTTCTCCTGGATGAAATCTCTGAATCAGACGAGGACACGGACGTTTGTGTTGTGAATCAGACGAGGACACGGACGTTTGTGTTGTGAATCAGACGAGGACACGGACGTTTGTGTTGTGAACTATCCTAGTTTCGCACCGCATCTGACTGAACATCCAGGTAACGTTACAATGCAATAATTCACCACTTCGAAAGAAATACAAATGAAGAGTAATTCACTAATGAGTTCGCCAACTAACTAGACATTTTGTGTGAAATTAATTTCGAGCTCTGGTGGTAGCTAGCCTTGTAGACGGAAGAGTTATTTCTCTTAGGCAGATATGCGCTTTCTGGATTAGTGGGAGTGGCTTGCGCAGCTGTGCAATGTGGTGCATTGTGGGAGTTGGTGTCTTTCATACAAATGCGTCCTGAAGTAACTTTCTTTCCTCGGCCAAGAAGGCACCAAATTCAAAATTAATTTTACATTTCGACTACATATATGACCCACTTTCAATAAAGATCAATGTTCCCATGGGTGAAGTGTCCCTTTAATATGCCCATCTATCACTTTTTTCAATGTTCGTAGAGTTAGTTTCTGGAGTAAATATATAGGCTATAATCTGTGTATTTACACAGCCTTTTTAAAAATGGCGGGTGCTGGTGTTTCACGTGTGTTTGGCCAATCAGCGAACACTAACATCACGGAAGGTTCCTATAGCGCTGGTTTAGACCGATTTGAAGGAGGAGTAAATTAGTTCCTCCAAAAGGAGTTCCTAGAACTAAAATCATTCGTAGTTCCTGTGGTGCGAACGCGGAAAAAACCGACAACTTCGCCAATAGTTCTAGGAATTATGAAAAGGTTCCTCCGGTACGAAAGCCCCTTTACAGGGGTTAAGTGAATATCACTGCAAAGTGCAAACAAATATTTGGCAAAGTCCTAAATAATTAACAAATATTTTCTGTACAGTGTCAAAAAATACCAAATGAAATCCTCTGCCTCAATGTTGTAGAACAGTGCTTCTCAAACCTCACCATTGCACATTTTGGATGTGGACCTCATCAAACACACCTGATTTAACTCATTAGCTCATAAGTAGAGCCGGCAAGACTTGAATTGGGTGTGACTATGAGGGAGACATCCAAAATGTGATTGTGGGGGATCCCCAGGACAGGTCTGAGAAGCACTATTGTAGACCAATAAAACACAAAAACCACCAAGGGGCAAATGCTTTTATAGGCAGTGTAATAAAACTTTTTTTTAAAACAGCATGACTATGGAAACCAGTCCAAGAAATGGTAACAATCTGTGTGTGGAAAAACAAGAACTCACTAGATTTTGCCTTTCCTGGCTGCAATCTTCTTACCACAGCGGAAGGTGAGGTTCTTTCCCTCCACAACAAACTTGTGTTTTGTCCGTGGGGGGGTTGCAGTTGGCGGGGCGGTGGGAAATGGGAATTCTGTTTGAAAGTTAAAATGAAATCAGCACTTATTATTCATCCAGAACATCAATGAATTATGGTTGCTAGCAGTGGAATTGTTCTCTTTTACACTCCCAGTGTTGAAGGTGGCCTCGCTCCCTCTCCACTGTTGACTCCAAACATCTATTCATTAATATACAAAATTTTGGGATTGGGAGTGGTGGCTGAAGTGAAAAAATGCTGACAGTGTTAAGTAGGTTGGGGAATCAGAAAATGTGTGGTGCAAAGTCTCCATGCATCTAATATACCAAATCCCGCTTCACATTTGAATCAAATATCACAAAATGCCCATTTATGATCTCAAATGCTTATTCAAGCATGCAGAGTTATTGTGAGCATACGTTGCTCACGGTTAATGGAGTATACTTTAAAAAGGTGTGGTACATGAGACAGAGCATCATAATCTCAAGGTCTTCGTCAATTCAGATGTGACTTTAAGGACTGCACTTGCCAATCATCTCCAATCATCTTCCACAAAGCTACCTCTGATCATAATCCACAGATTGATTGGTCCTCTAGATCTTGGACTAGATGGAGCTCTAACTGTTATACTTCTTGTCTGTCACTCTGCCATCCTCAAGCTATTGCCTGTTTCTCTCACACCACTACTTGACTCTTCTGCGTTGCCACCTGCCTCTCAAGAGTTACTGGTCTCTTCAAATGTAGTGCAATGTAACTTCTACCCCATAGACCAGGGGTAGCCAACCCTAATCAGACATACCTGAACCAGAAATAACAGGAAGATGTGTGAGATAAGGGTTGGAACTGAAGTCTGCAGGAAGGTCTACCATAGACCCTATGGCTGAGCCATTAAGATGCTTGGATCCTGTTCACCACAAGTAAAGCTTTGTTCATTTTCTGCTCCAGAGAGAACTGGAATGGAGAGTACAGGCCCTTAACAATGGGTTCCTTCATTTCTTAACCAGCTGGGGGTGGCATCTTTGTAGGAAACCAGGATGGCTGTCTCCCACTCAACATCAATTTCCAGAGGGATGAAGAGGACCAATTGGTTCAAGATAAAGAATCGATATCCAATACTATTAATGACTACTGCTTTTGAACTTCTTCAGAGTACAACCATCTTCACCAAACTGTATCTCCAGAACACCTTGTGCATTCACAAGACTGCCTTCACCACCCCTACTGGTCTTTACAATTACTAGGTAATGCCATTTAGGCTGGTCAATGCTGGACAAAACCCTGCAAACAAGTCCAACGCTTCCTAGGTTTTGCCCATTTTTACAGATGATTCATTTGAAACTAGCAGAACCCTTTTACTGCAGAACCACTTCTGACTGAGAATCCCTCAAGGCAGTTCCTGTGGACTGTGAAGGCTGGCCAGGTATTTATTCAGCTCAAGCAGGGGTCGAGTACCATACCCATACTGACCCTCCATGTCCTGAGTTGCTCTTCATTGAGGATGTAGATGCCTCGGACCTCACCCTGAAAGGAGCTTTGATATCAGAAATCTGTGAAGTTGGTATTTAAAGAATGGGAACACCACTTTCACATTATCTCCCAGGGCACTTTCCTGTTTTGGAAGGCTTTCAGTCGTCTCATTGGATAATCCATTAGCCTGTCTTTGTTTTTCACCCTCAATCTAATGATCAAACAGGGAGGGTTAACCAGGAGAAGACCCTAAGATGCTTGGTCTGTAACAACCACACTTCTTAGAGCTCACATCTGATTAGGGAAGAGTTCGCTAACACCTTATACCATTCCTCTGTAAGTATGTCCCCTTGTGCCAGTCTGAGTTCCTGAAGGAGGGCTTGGACAGCCCAATTGAACAGCAATAGGAAAAGTCTAATCAGCACCGAAGATCTGGAGCATTACTCTGTCCAGCCCAGAAGGTTTGGCTCTCAGCAAGGGATCTCCCTCTTCCTATTGAGTTTCAGAAACTGGGCCCGCCTTTCATTGATCCCTTCAAGATCCTCCGAAAGATTAGCCCTGTTTCTTACTGTTAGGAGTCAAGTTTGATTCCTCAGCTTGTTTTCCTTCTCCCTCTTCTGCACGTGCGCTCTCGCACGGCTGTCCGCTATCTCAATCAGCGTTCGGGCCCTCGCTCATCATCTCACACCTGTTCCCCTTTGCCCTGATCTTCTTTCTATTTAGATCTCGTCTTCTCTCCTCTTTGTCGGTTTATTGTTTGTTCATTCATGCCTGTTACAGACGCCTCATCATTGTGATTTACCTCTTCTTAATCTTGTCCTGTTACGTCCTGTGTGTGTATCAGACGAGAAGTACCACCTGTTATCCTCTGCCAACAAGCCTGCTATTCTGTGCTGCTGTTTCTGCCAAGTGGAGTCAGTACTCGTCGTTTCCAGTGTGTGCTTTCTGACAGCAACTACCTGTGCCTTTCACCCCGCCTGGTTGCAGCCTAGTCCTTTTGAGATTCATTCTGTTCTGCGTCCGCCTAGACGGCCGGTGGTATTTGATCTTTTATCTGCTATTCAATAAATCTCTGTAACCAGCTTTCTCTTTTGGGTCCATTTCTAACTGTTACACTTACTGGCTCTTGCTGGCCCCTTTCACATCTCACACTCAAAGCCTGATGTCTGTTGTTCTTTCTCTCCAGTCACTACTGTAGCTCCTCACTGTACCACACATCATCAGGGTCTAAATGAAGTTCCGGGTAAATATTTCCCCCTCAGGAAGTCTCTGCTCGGGAGGTAGTCCTTTTCCAAAGTTCAGGAACTTTCAGGGGCGGGACTTGGGCGCTGAACATGCTGACTGATTGAGTTAATGCCGCATTTTGATTGGTTGACTCCACGTAGCATTTTATTTCAACCACCGTCTGTTGCGGAGCGTGAAGTAACAGTTGTTTGCTATTCGAATCAACAATGGAGTTTAAAAAATACGACAGATTACGAGGTTCAGGCTTTATTAAGCTTAAATTCAGAGGATGAAATCCAGCGGGAACTGTAAAGTAGCGCGCAGTCCTACGTCACCGGACTAATTTGCCTAATCTTCACGGTACTTTAGACCGCGGTGGAAACGCAGACAGCAACAGGTCTGGGGAATAAGTTTGTGGCTTAAGCTGCTGTCTGGGATAGCTCCAGGAACGTCAGGAACTGTTCTTATGGAAGGGGCTCCTGTCTAAACTGACCCTCTCAGCCAGTAGATATCTCTATGTTCTTAGGATTTAGCTGAAAATCATGACGATTGCTTTCACTTGTTTTCCCTTGAACGTACTTTGTTTGTCAGCCATTTCTGGGAATGTTGGGTACCCTTGAATCTTTAAGCACAACGCAATCTGGAAGTCCAAGGTTTGATTCCTACCTAGAGCATCTGTCACACAAACTTGTTCCAGCACCACTCTTTCTTTACTAACTTGTTTGTTTAAAAGAAATCTGACATTTCACTCCTCATCTCATTCCCTAGCATTACAAGTTTAGACCCACGTTCAGAGCATTTTCTGTTTTCGGTAGAATAGTTTGCAGAGACTTCTGCACCGTTATTTGAATACATTTTCTGACACCTGTGGTGTAATCTATTTCAAATAAACTTGCCTCTAAAAGACATGCAAAAGCAAGACGAACTGTGGTTATTTGCTGTACGTGCATTTGAGATGATCTCTTTCTGTCTAAGTGGCCGGAATAAGCTCCTATGAGGACCAAACTTTATGTAGTTTAGGTCTAATGTCTCATGGTTTTTCTATACACAATTCGTTTTTTAGGTGATCCCTGGTCTAAGTAACAGGCCTCTTACCGTAACAGAAGTCACAGCTGGACGGACAGTGTTTCTGCATGAGCCTCCTCTTGCTGTCACAATAACCCTTCCTTGCCCAAGAAGGACAGATAAATAATCGATCCAAACATCCTGCAGTGGCATGGACAGAAAAACGGCAAATAAGAAGGTGTCAGGTAATTGTAGAAAGGTAATAAGTAATCCAGATTTGACATATTTCTGAATGTTTATTTGTGCTTATGTGTAAAATACCATAGAGTCGATGTAAGCCCCAGACCTCATCTTGAGTAATTAGTTTGCGGCCCGTCAGTGTGGCATTGAGGTGCATTAAAGCTTTGGTATTCTGGGAATGCATCAATCCCAGTACATGACCGATCTCATGAGCCGCCACGTGAACTAGATCCGTCAGCCACACTCCTGAATACAACGACAATCACACACAGAAACACGTTCAAAACGGCTTTTTTCTTCCCATGAACAAACGCCTGCCATGCGCGTGTAAAAGTTTGCCAGCTGAGACGCTTTGTTACTTGCCTTCTAGAAATTGCATGATTTGCCTTCCAGAATTTAAGAATTCAACATCTTATTTTACCAGTAGGAAATCATACAAAAGTGTTCTGGCCAGGCACGATTTGACACATTTCCAATAATAAGTCATTTTTTTATACTAAAAGCAAAAACGCCACACAATTGCAGCCAACCAGAACATACTTGGTGTTGAATATACAACTGTGGCTTTATGATTGACAAAATGCTTCAACTCAACCCTGTTTCAGAGGCTAAAGAAATTAATAACTGGAGAAATCAACTGGAAAATTTTGCTTCTTAGCTTCTTATTATTTCAAACTGAAAACAAGGCACTTGCAGGTTAAAGGCACACCATGCAAGATTTGTACCTTAATATAACAGCTTCGAAATCATTTCGATGGGAAACGAAACTCGTAGTAGGGCGAATCATCCCGCAAAACAGGTTTGAGAGGTGGCGCCCCGACAAATCTTGCAAGAATCACGACTTGCTTTACGGCACGATGTCACATACATCAACAACAACATATGAAGAGCCTCTATGGAAGACACTAGCACGCATCTCAGACGTGAATCATGGCAGAGCCGATGAAGAAAGCGCGGTCGGAAGTCGTGAGTGGTATTTACGACGGTAACGTTAAATACAGGTACTCCACAGCGACTCTAGGGGGCGCTGTTTGAGAAAAACAGAAACTGCATAGTGTGCCTTTAAGTAGGGGTTTTGATATGTTTTGTCTGGTAAATTTAATGATATCTCTATTTCTTTTGGCATAATGAACATCGTAACACCCAGGAAGCAACAATTTCTGCACTTTCTCCAGCGAAGTAAATAATCAGATTCAAATTTTCTTAGTTCACACTGAGGCTACGTCTACATTAATCCAGATACATTAGAAAATGGCGTTTTCGTTTAAAATGCTCTCCGTCCAAAACGCTAGGGTAACGCCTGAAAACGCTAGCGTAACGCCTGAAAACGCTAGGGTAACGCCTGAAAACGCTAGCATAACGCCTGAAAACGCTAGCGTAATGCCTGAAAACGCTAGCGTTTTGGACGGAGAGCGTTTTTAAACGAAAACGCCGTTTTCTAATGTATGGGTTGGCTAATGTACGCTCAATTCACCTCACAAAATCTCACTGAGATGATACAGACGGAAAAATAAATAATAAAGTTATCACGCAATTCTTCTGACAGGATAATTTTATTTAGCAAACATTTTTTCGTTTTCAAACGTGTGGACAGACATGACCTCGGTGGGGGAAAACGACACCTGCCTTTGTTCCAGCTGAAGCGCATGTTTCCCAGAATCCAGTACTCGTCATCATCGAAGTGGATCTCTCCGGTCTGAGGGAAGAAGGCGTGGGCCAGTTCCCCGGTGATGCCATCGAAACAGTGGTGCAAGTAGGACTGCAGACAGTCGGTGTGGTTTACGGAGTAGAAACCTGCCGAAAGGCAAACAACCAATATGATCCAAAGATCCCATTCTATACGCATTATGGCACAGCAGATATTGCAGATTTGTTTGCGTTGCCATGAATAATGCATCTCAGAATTAGCCCCGGTGAAAAACTTTTTATCTCAGTTCAACCACATCACAAATGCTGATCATTATTCATGATGATTATGTAATAGAGGATTAATCTGGTGTTGGTCTTATTATCTTTTATTGCCAAATGTGCATCAAATATGGACAAAAATGACCATATTTTTTATTTCAATGAAATGAATGTACTATATTTTAGTTTGCTAATGTTTTTTTTATTTAATAATTACTATTTATAGGGAATTGTATGGTACAAAGTTATATTTATGGAATAGTTATGATCCACTTTTTGAGCATAGACCTGAAAACTGTCGTAGATCTCGGATGCTTTGGAGCAACAGACTTAAGTTTGGTCTCTTTTTAAAGGAGACACTTGGCAGATTATTGCTGAAGTGAAACAAGTTGTTTTTTTTTTTTTTTTTCAACTCTTTATTTTAGCATTTTTTAATTTTTACAAAGAACAAAAGATAAAAGATAAAAAAAAAAAAAAAAATTAAGATAAAAATAAATAAGTAAAATAAAAATAACCATAGATGGGTACTACCAATACAGATCTTCCATTTGTTTCATACATTTGAGTGAGTTACATAACAAGTCCATTTCCACCAACGAATTTTACATTTGTGTGCTTCCAGTCTCAGGTCATGGGTCATTTTTTCCATTGCAAATATTTCCTGCATGATGTTCCTCCATTGGTCCAGACTCAAAGGTTCACTTTTCAACCAATTCCTCGTTATAACTTTCTTACATGATATCAACATAATTTTGATTAAATAAATGTCTTCCGCTAAAACAGCATCTTTAGTCAACAGGCCTAAATACAAAGTCTGTGGGTCATTCTGCACTTTATAACCCAAAATTTTTTCCATTTCTGTTACAATGGATTCCCAGTAGGGGCGAATTTTTATACATGACCAAAATACATGAGAATGATTTACATTGACCCCCCCGCAAAGTCTCCAACACTGTTGGTAGGTTTTTAACTGTTTACTTTTAATGAGGGGTGTGATAAAGTATCTCACCAGGTTCTTCCAACCAAATTCTCTCCATTGTCTGGAGCTAGTAGAAGTTTGATGAAAAAGGCAGATCGAATGCCAATCACTCTCTGACAATTTAAGCTGCAGTTCTACTTCCCATTTCTGTTTTATGTTTAGTGAGTCAATCCTATTGTAATTTTGTAAACATTTGTACAGCCTGGATATAGTTTTTGGAGGTAAATGTCTGTATGCCCCAGCGATCATATTTATTAATTCACTACCCTCTTGAGAGAGATGCTTTTCAATATCTGTATTATAAAAATGTCTTAGTTGGAAATACCTAAATACATCAGAGTTTTCTAGGTCAAATTCCCTCTTCAAGCTTTCAAAGGATTTAAACTTTTTTCCCTCTGTTAATGTGCACACTGCAGTGATTCCCTTGTAAGTCCATCTTGTAAATGTGCTATCCATCTGACCGCTTCTGAATTTTGGGGAGCACAATGGCCAAATCAATAACTTACAATCCCCCTCCATTTTGTATTTATTTAGTATATCCCACCAGATCTTAATTGTTGTGTCTACTATAGGATTTGGTTCTATATATTGGTTAGATGTTTTCTCACCCAACCTCATTTGTGGTTGGCATGTTCCGTAATTAAGTTCAATTTGTTTCCATTTGGAGTAGTATTCTGATGAGCACCAATAAATTACATATCTCAACTGGGCAGCTAGAAAATATTCTTTAAAGTTTGGAAGGGCAAGTCCACCTCTTTTTTTCTCTAGTTGTAGAGTTTTGAGTTTAACCCTTGGTCTTGCCCCCTTCCAAATAAATCTACTCATTTGTTTATCCCATTTAGCAAATTGAGTTTTTGGTATACAGATTGGTAGTGAATTGAATAAGTACAGCAATCTAGGCAACACATTCATTTTTATCACCTCTATCCTTGAGCTTAAATCCATTACTAGTGTTGCCCATTTTGTCAAATCTTTTTGTATAACTTCATTAATCTTATTATAGTTAGCCTCATATAATGTGTTTAGTTCTTTAGTCAGATAAACCCCTAAATATTTTATTTTTGTTGAGTCCCATTTTAATTTGTAAGTTCGTCTGATTGAGTCAGCTGGTCTGTATTTTATACAGAGAACTTGGGTTTTTGAAATGTTTAACTTATACCCAGATTTCCCTCCAAAGTCTTTCAGTAACGCTAATAGTTTAGGAAACGTATGATCAGGATTACTGAGATATATAATAATATCATCTGCAAAGAGACCTAATTTATGTACATCCTTAGCAACTGTAATTCCTTTAAGTTCTTTACTTTGTCTAATATACTGAGCCAAAGGCTCTATGAACAAGGCAAATAGGGAGGGGCTCAGACAGCATCCCTGTCTTGTTCCACGGGAGAGCTCAAATCTGTCTGTTAAGTCGCCATTTATTTTAATTCTAGCCACTGGTTTATCATATAAGGCCTGTATACATTTAATAATAGTTTTATCAAAACCCAATCTTTTCAAAACCGCAAAAAGGAAATTCCAGCTGACTCTATCAAAAGCCTTTTCCGCGTCAAGACTTATTAAGGCTGTAGGAATGCTCTGTTTGTTAACTTCATTAATTATATGTAATGTGCGTCTAATGTTATCTTGCGTTTGGCGACCTTTAATAAAACCCGTCTGATCCTCATCTATCAAATCTGGGAGGAAGTTTTCTAATCTTCTAGCGATAATTGATGTGAATAATTTATAATCAACATTCAAAATGGAAATTGGACGATAAGATTCACATAACTCTTTATTTTTACCTTCCTTTAGTATGACTGTTATCATAGCCTCTTTCCATGAAGGAGGGCATTTTGCATTTTGGAGTGTCCAATTAAAAGATTCTAACAATAGAGGGGCAAGGTCTTCTTTAAACACTTTATACCATTCGTTAGGATAGCCATCTGTACCTGGACTTTTTTTACTTTTTAATCTGCTGATAGCATTATCGAGCTCTTTTTTAGTAATTGGTGAATTTAATAAACCATTTTGAGTAGTTCCTATGGAAGGGAGATCTAATTCCGCCAAATAATCTTCAATTTCTTTTTTATCTACTTGTTCTGAATAACTGTATAGGGATTTATAATATTTATAAAATATATTTTTGATTGCCTCAGGTTCATATTTTATATCCTTACTTTCTGGGTCTCTGATTTTGTTAATTGAGCTCCTTATTTGCTGTGATCTTAATCTTTTTGCTAATATTTTGGTTGCTTTGGGACCTGATTCATAAAATATTTGTTTTGTGAATCTCAGCTTCTTTTCGGTTTCCTCATTTGCCATGTCTGTTAATTGATTTCTAATTCCTTTTATCATTCCAGCCAATTTATCACTCTTATCTGTATGCTGTTGTTTTTCTAATTTTCTCATATTTTGTTCTAATTCAGTTTGTAGTAGCCTTTTCTTTTTTTTTAAGTGAGCTAGCCTTGAGATCAGGTTTCCTCTCATCACTGCTTTTATAGTGTCCCATAATATTGTTGGCTCTGTTTGTTCATCCTTATTATTGGCTATACAGTCTTGAATCTCTTTTTTGATTTCTTGCACCGCGATTTGATTATTAAGAATATTAACATTCATTTTCCATAATGTTGTTTTGCTTGGACTATCAAGATGTATAGTTAAATAAATAGCATTGTGATCTGACACATCTGCTATTCCAGTTTCACAGTCTATTACCCGATGTCTATCTATAGTATTCATCAAAAAGTAGTCAATCCTAGAATGTACCTTATGTGCAGCTGAATAATGTGTATAATCTCTCTGTAAAGGATGCAGAACTCTCCAAACGTCACACAAATCTGCTTCTTTTATTAAAATATTGAGATTCTTGGATTTGATGTTTTTTTGTCTTTTAGTGCTTGTTGTGTCTTTAGTGTAATTCAAAATTGTGTTCCAATCGCCTCCACATATCAAAATCCCCTCACTCACTATTGATATTTTGTCAAACAATAAGTTAAAGAATGTTTTGTCTTCCTCAGGGGGTGCGTACACATTGACTAATGTGACAACCGTATTGTCAATCCTCCCTTTAACAATCACGTATCTGCCGTATTTATCGGAACATTCCTCCGTTAATTCAAAATTAACAGTGTTTGAAATTAGGGTAATAACTCCTCTCCTTCTGCTATTCTTGTGAGAGCTATGAAAGGAATTTATGTAACCAAGCTTTTTAAATTTCTCATGTTCTTCTTTAGACATATGAGTTTCTTGTATGAATATCACTTGACTTTTATTTCTTTTCAACTTTGTTATCACCCTACTCCTCTTTATCGGGTTACCCAGACCATTTACATTTATTGTCTCTATTTTCAGTTTACTTGACCCACTCATACCCTAAGTACATTTTTGCAGTAGACCCCACAAGTGAACAGGAACTATTAACAAAAACAAAAGAGTTTAAAAAATAAAATAAACAAAGATAATGAAACAAGGGATACCTGAACCTCCAACTTAAAGGGGAAAATTTCTCTCCCAACAGGGCCCCGTCGGTAGGCCTAGGGTAGTATCTCCCATAAGGGGAGGGCCCTATGTAAGGTTTGGAAACTACTTCCATCCTATGTGTCCAACGTCCTAACTCCTTCTCTGGTGCCTCTCCTTCAGTCCTGTGAATCACTAAGGCCTTCCTATATCAATGATGCAAACGCTCCTCTTCATTCATTATTTCCCGCTTCTCTGAAACTCCATCAGTCTCTCTTTTGCCCTCTGCGCAGTAGGAACTCTTTGCTCTCGCCGCGGACGCGCCTCCCGCTGCCATCCCAAGGACTTCTGTAGTCGAGTCTCCATAGCGACGTCTTCCGTAACCGCTGCCGGCACCTCCACTTCCAAGCCCCGCTTCCGCATCTCCATCCCCGCTTCATGTGCGCTGCTGTATGTTCCAACTCCACTCTCCCAATGGATTCGTATGCTCGTGTAGGGTGTTTGGAAACGAACACCTTTTTCCTTCAGCACTTTCTTAATCTCTTTATAAGCCACACGCTTTTGTACAATCTCAGTTGCATAGTCGTGGTCAAAATAAATGTTTCTCCCGTTTAACTGAATGCGTCCTTTTTTCCACGCTTCTTTGAGTATTAACTCTTTCGTAGTATATTCTTGAAAATTGACTATAATTTGTCGTGGGTTATTACTGGGCCGGGGCTTGGTTGCAAAGATTCTGTGGGCTCGCTGAATTTTAAGATCTAACTCCGCTGGCAGATGTAACTCACGCTTGAGGAAATCAGTCACGAATTGTGTCACCGACCTCCCTTCCTCTCCTTCTCCTACCCCGAAAAGGCGAATGTTGTTCCTTCGTGATCTGGACTCGAGATCGGTCAGTTTGTTTTGGATACTCCTCTGTCGCTTAATGCTTTCATTCAGCACTTCAGTCAAATCCAGCGTCAAGTCCTCAACACGTCCCACACGATTCTCTGCTTCTTCCATTCTTTCAGTCAGACCTCTCATTTCCTCCGTCAGGTTGTCGAGTTTATTACCCATCTCCTGGTGCAGGGCATTGATGTCTTTCCTTAGATTGTCATTGTCCTCCTTCAGTTCGGATTTAAGCATTTCTATTGCTTCCAATATAGTGCTCGAAGTTTTATTAGTTCCGCCCGGGCTCGCGCTTGCTTTCTCGGATGCGTTGCTAGCTTTTGGCGCGGTTATTGATTTGTCTCCTTTAGGCATTTTGCGTCTTTTTGGCCTTTGATATTTTGAACCCCACTCAAATGTTTAACTTATTCTATTAATGGATAATATATCGTCGAGTTTTGGTGGGTATTTTCCATCAATCTCGGAGAGCGGTCACCAAACACGTCTGTCTCGTTACGCCATCACCGGAAGTCCCACAAGTTGTTTTTTTTAAAAGTGGAAGTAAAAATAAGTGAGATAAGTTTAAGTTTAATATTGTGAAAAATGCATAAAAATACTATTTTTAGATTTCAACCTCAAATTTAAAACACAGCTTGTTTAGATTTATGGCTTTGATTTTGCCACAGTTAGAGTTAGTTTGAGCCCAGCACAAAACGTTTCCACTAGATAAAATTTGCATCCCATTCGTTTCCAATGCGCTCATTTTTGACTGCGAACGACACAAGTGCGACTATATTTTATTAAGGGCCATCTTACCTTTTCGAATCATGAACATGATTTGTGTGTGTGTGTGTGTGTTCACACACCAAGTGCCAAAACCTTTACCAAATTTCATACCATTCCAATGAAATATTCCACAAAACCAAAATGTACAGTGTTTTGGTCTAAAATGTATGAATGTGTTGAAGCACCGATTTTGATGTCTGCCTCTTGATCGGAAGGGACTTCACGAAAACTGAAGGGCGAGACGTCGCTCCACATGGAGAAGGCCTTGGAGACGCCTCTCCTCGTGTCACTGGCATTCAGAAGATTCCTGGGAAACGACAGCAGTCTGCACAAACACAACAGTGACACGCAAAGCAAAGTTAACAAAAACATACATCTAGTGGTTCCACTTTATTTCTATAGTCCACTTTAGACATTCTACTGACTATAAGTAACTATGCAACTTCATGTCAACTTACTCTACTAAATCTAACCCTAATTTATCAGTCTACTAATACTCTAATGAGAGCTAGTTGATATGTAGTTGCAATCCTAATGCTTTTCTGCCATGCAAGGCTTAAAGTGTTAGAGCTGTGATGTGGTACAAACATATAAAAACAGAAGAAGATTCTTACTTGTAGGTCAGCTTGAACTTGTCCCACTTTAGTTTCTCTGGAGTGAGCGTGTAGCGTTTGTTTCTGGAAAGGTGAAGCACATGGGAGCGGGCGTCTTTATGAATCCCAATGATTAAAACACCAGACATGAGAGCTTCTTCCTTGGACAAAAAAATCTCAGATTAGATTAGATTGATCTGTGAGCAGGATTTTCCATGAAGGTCCGTCTGTGCCACGTTTGCTCCTGAAAGAGTGATAACTCCACTTGTGAGGTGATTCGCTCTAATAACGGCTTTGTTAAGCCAGAAACACATCTTGTGTTGATTAGTCGGGAGTGAAGTAAGCGCAGTCGGAGGAAAGCTCGGTTCGGTTGTTAAGTCCCATTTCTCTTTTTATCTGATGTAAGCCAATCATTTAATGCCCTTTTCAGGACTGTGCATGCAAAACATTGGTGTGATGCTGCTCAATACATTACATTATTATAATATTTAGTGTAGCCTACAGTTGGAAAATATGAACAATTCTTAATTTAATTAAAACCCCAAGCTGCTCTGATCTGCTATTGAGCTTATATTAGATTTGTTCAAGATTGTGACTGAGAACATTTGGTTTAATCACATAAACACAACAGAATTTAATTCAGTCATTTTATCGACACTGGCGGTCAAAAGTGTGCAATGATTAAGACTTTTTAACGTTTCTCAAAAGAAGTCTCAGCAAGGCTGTATTTATTTAAAGAAAAATACAGTAAATATGATTCTAATGTAAATCATCTGTTTTCTATGTGAATATACAGTAAAGTGTAATTTATTCCTGTAATTCAAAGCTGAATTTTCAGTGTCACATGATGATTTGATGATCAAGAAACATTTATGATTATTATCAGTGTTGAAAACAGTTGTGCTGATTCATATTTTTGTGGAAGACTGGAGTAATGATGCTGAAAATTCAACTTTGAATTACATAAATCAATAAAATGTAACAATATATTCACATAGGAAACAGCTGTTTTATTTTGTAATAATATTTCACAATTTTTTCTGTATTTTTGAGCAAATAAATGCAGCCTTGGTGAGCAGGAGAGACTCTTTTAGAAACATCAAAAATGTTAATAATTCTAAACTTTTGACATCCAGTGTATTTAAACAAACAATAATTAAAATCAGATGCAGAGCTGCCAACACTTGATGGTATGGAAGATAAGTGAAATGATATCATTACTACAGTAATTGAATGTGTAATCAAGGAAGATTCAGCAAATTTAAAATAGAGAGAGTAAAAGATCAGTATCATATGTTCTTATAACAACTGAAAGACTGTGTGTAAATAAACTTTTGGATTCAGATTCGAGCTACAGTTGTACAACATTTATTCTGGGAGTTTGTTATCTCAAAGTATCAATAAAGTAGGAGACTTGCTGACAAAATCATCCTATCATCAACAACAAAAAGTAATTAATGTAACTTTAAAGACCCCATGAAATTGTTTCCTGTGTCGATGTCCTTCACAGAAAGTAGGGGGCGGGGCCTATCACAAGAAGTAGGGGTGGGGCCTATCACATGAAGTGGGGGCGTGGCCTATCCCAGGGTCCTTTTTCAAAAGCACGATTGAAAGCAATGAAGACACTTTCATGAATATATTTCGAATCAGCAGTGATTGAATTACAGCAACTTTCTTTGAACGATGACAATAGTGCCAACTCGACCAAATAATTCCTGGGGACAGATAGTATTTATAATCCAGTGGGAGGGTCAAATTAACTGTCGAGAGGATTGCATTGGACAAAAATATGCATAAACCCATGCATTCAAGATCAATAATTAGAGTCAGTTTGGCAGGAAAACGAGACTCTTAAGTGTGTGTGCGCTATAAGATTGTCAGTTATATTGAAGGCCTCAAAGCTAATAGCCACAAAAGAATGTGTTTTGATTTCATAAGAATGTGCACTGTAATGAATTGGCAGGAAGATGCCAAGTCTAAATGAATAAAAATTAAAACATTCCTCTTACTAGCCATAAAAAACAGCCTGATTTTTATATTGTAATTCCAGAAGGTATTTGGCCTGAATTTGAACTCTGAAGTTAATGTTGAGCGTACTCTCTGGGTTTCATAACGCTGTCCAAAGCTTCACTTCACTGGTAATCTGACCCTAAACCAGTGTCTGAAACAGACATTCACAGACACACACACACGCCAGACAGTCCCTGGGTTAGAAATCCACAGTGTTTGCATGAAGCTTGGCTCCGTTTTGTTTCACAGAGAGAGAGCGCATGATCTTCAGACTGGATGACAGCATGATTTCCTATACGGGCTGTAATGTCCTTTGCTGACTTTTTCATCTCAGTCTTCTGGAAAAGGGTCAAGTGTTGATAGTGTGCGAGTGTTTTAAAAGTGAAAAGGCTTGCAGACTCCACTTGAAAACGGCGATAAAGTCGAGACTAGTGGAGATGGAGACTATTTTGGTCCGACGGGGCAGAGAGGACATTCCTGAACTGATTCAGACTGACTTTATATCACATGACACGGGTTTCTAAGCCGCACTCTTGGCAATCAGGACATTTCTGTCCAGTGGAAAATAATTTCAAATGGAAAAAGGTATTTTGGATCCAACATAAGTTGACAGAGTGGAACTCCCAAATGGCAATGTTTCGGGGCGATCAGCTTGCCGTCCGGTTTAATAACATTAAAAGTCTTGAGCTGCCCTCGATCTGGCGACGTAAAGGAGTTGGAGACTCCAGACGGGTCTCTCTAGAGTTACTGCAACTATAAGCAGAAAGTCACAGGACTATCTAAAGAATCATTCAAAGCACACAACAACCAAGCAGAAACATAAAGGCTTGGATGTAATGAATACATTTCAAGATTATGTGAAGTAGAGATGCTCGATATGTCGGTCTATCAAGTCTGTCATATCGGCTACATTAAATTATAATGAGAACATAATTGTGTGTTTGGGACATGGATTTAATGGTGAGACTTTGTTTTTGTAATCAGGCTCTCAAAAATTATATAAAAATTTGGATTTAGATTTATTGACGAATATATCGGTTATTGACTTTCAAATATAAAGAATTATCGGTTTCGGACAAAATGTTCATATCGCTGCATCCCGAATGTGAAGCTTATACGCAGCTGACAGGGACATGTTCACATAGCCAAGAAAAATAACATTTTACTACTATTTTGAGCATTCAGAAAAGATTCAGATTGCATATTTTAATGGGAACATTAGCCAAACATATTAGAACATATTTTGGTACACAGGGGAGATATCCAGAACGCATATAAGTCTTTGCAAACTGTACGTCTGATTATGGACATCACAGAGGATTTAGACCGACGGTTCAACAACAATGCCTCAAAATTGGTGGATATTCTATCAATTGTCCATCCCTACACATACAACTCAGCTTTATAGTGGGACACGACGTGAAGCCGCATTATTTGCCCAGGTCTGAGGTTTGGTGCTGCTTGCCAATGTACAAGTCAACTGGAATTTGGTGCAACTATCTGCAACTGGGACACGGGGGCTCACAGGTTTCAATGGGTTTCCGTTGCCCAAGAACCCACTGGAACAGAGATAAACCAGAAGGTGCATTTGTCACCCAGTTCTGGTTGTTTTCCATCCATTGTGAAACCTTTAGTTCATCTGGAGCCTGTATGATTGCCACAGTTTCCTCATTTAGCTTCTCTGTTAGACTGGCGATAACACCTTGAACCGAGGCCAAGACTTGGGATGGAAACTTTGTAATCTCTTTCACGTCTTCTTGCGCTTGAACAGACAAAATTATGTCAAAATATCCCTGTAAAGACACTGATCTGGACTGAATAACTAATTAATAAGGATATAGGCTGTATTTTATTTATAAAAAGAAAACTATGCTGGGTTATTTTACATTTGATTAGCCTGTATTTGATTTCTTGAATTTTGTTCATTTATTTGTTCTTATTTTATTACTGACTTCTTATTTGCCTTTAACAATGTTTGAAATATATTAAGTCTAGTTGTTTTTGCTGATATTTTTGTGAAAACCATGGGCAAGTTCCTCATGTAAGTGTTCTTTATAAGCTGCTGATTTTTGTTCATTCAGCTGTGAACAAAATATTTTGCAAAAAGACAGTATAAAAATGTTTGTTATCTGAACGTTTGACTTTTTAAAGCTAAAAGCTTTATTCATACATCACTTTATACAAAAGATTGCTTTACAGCGGCAACTTTACTGTATTAAACATGAAAACAGAGTCAGTCCCTTTCAGTTCGAATCACAGCTTGAGTTTCTGCTATAAAGCGTCTCTCCAGAGAGTTCACGTTTTCACTCGCGTCTGAACGGAAGAAATGAACCGGAGAAGATTTACACCTCAGAGAAGGCGGAGCCTCTGAGCCACACCCACCTATTACATCATCACCCCACCGACCAATGGGAGATCAGAGGTGTTTACCAGCCAAACTGAACTTTTCCAGAAAGTCCCGAAATAAACTTAAAATTGTTTTCAAAATGACGTCAACCAGTTCGTTCTTCTACTTCGCTTTAAGTTTATCAGGACCTTTAAACTCCCCCTGTAGTTAATCATTTTATCCCTTAAAACTCGTCTTTGATCACCAGAATTACATATTTTAACATTATTTATTTGCCTTAAAATGGCTTGAATGTAACTCGACTCCCTTGCCTCATTTAGTATGCGCGGTTCTATGGATATGCAAATGAGCCCCGCCTCCACTCACTCACTCAGCTCAGAGATCCACTGGTTGACGATCACACGTTGATCTGATTGGTTACAAGGTAGTTTGTGACGTCAGAAACACCAGCGATTTCAAAGCGTGTGTTTGAGACTGTCTTTGGTTCACTGCAGTTTTAAGGAGGAAATACTCAGCAATGGTGTCGACTTATGAATTTACACATGCTTTGTCTTAAAGCAGATTAAAAACACCACATAGACACATAAACAACATCATCACCACAAGGACAAATTATAGTTTGAAGGTGTTTCAGAGTGAACTTTTCCAGTAAGTCCCGAAATTAGTTTTGGCCTGACTTTGTTCAGAATGACGTCACACCAGTCCGTTTATCAGGACCTTTGAGAAATCTATCGGAGGCAATAAGAGTAGGAAAGAGTAACTGGTTCTCCACTGACTCGTATGAATGACTTGAAAGTGTTTGATCATTCGCTCTCTACAAAGATAGCTCTGAAGAAACTAGTTTTTTTTGTCATGAAAGGAGCATGACGTCAGAATGCTCTGAATTATCACATCTGGCTTCAGAAAGAGGCATAACTAAACCAGAGAGGGATTATGAAGCTTTGTATGTTGAGTCTGTCAGCGGAGATGTCACTCTCTTGTGTATTACATCACGTTTCTGTCGGGTTTCCCATTAATAGCCCCTTGAACCCTGATTCTACTGAGCTGTATATCTGGGAATGAGCTGGAGATCTTGAAATGTAGGTCACAGTGTCTTGTCATGTATTGCTATGCGGTGTGGAGCTACAAAGAAAAAAATGCCATGATTCTTCGAGAGTAGCAGAAATACGAAGAGGAAAGCAGCCAAACTATTCCCGAGACACTTGGATAAACCTTCTACCTACAGGCCTTTCCATCCAGCAGAGAGATTTATCCTTCCTCTGTTCCTGTGTCTAACGACATGGATTGGATATGATTGTAGTTGTATATCCTGTTTGAAAATATGGAATTCATGCTGGTTTATTCTGGATTTTTCATCCTCATCTTGTTTACTTGCTTCTTACTGCCTCCAAAGTTTATGAATATGACTGAGAGATTTGATTTCAGCTCTGATTGTCCTCTGGTTGGTCAATGCCACCAAACTTAATAATCATTGCTGGCGATCATTAGAGAGAACGGTGGTCAGTCGTCAAACCCTGCTGTAGATCTGCCCTCGACTAAAGACTTCTAGTCGACTAGTAGTCGTTCTTTTAAGCCATTAGTCGACTAATTGCACGTTTATATTAATAAGACATAAATCATAATAATGAGCCTTTAATTGGCTATAGAATACATAGCCTAATCATCGCTCAAACGCACACATAAAGCCACAGCGCACCGGCAAACATAATTAATAATTTATCGGTAATGTTTTCTGTGCTTTTCGGCCTATCTGCACGTTTCATGTGGATTACACAATCTGAGAACATTTATTTTCCATTGGAATCTGTTCATTTTAAAGTGGACATTTCAAACTTTCTATAGGCTAGATATATTTGACACGTCTGTGAGGAAAGTGTACGCTGAGTTTGGCTTCATTTCTGTGACGTGCTCAAGTTCACTGAGACTGAGACGGCAGAAAGCGCATCCTGACTGGTTTCATTACTTTACAAAAGCACAACGTTTTGCTGTTATTGTGAGTTTACAGGAATAAAAGTAGACCCTTTACAGTTTGCGTTACTCTTATCCGTATGAGCAAAAGGGATGGAGTATTTTAAGTTAAATGCAGCGATAAACCGGCGACGGTATGTCATGCAGTAAACACACT
Source organism: Rutilus rutilus (assembly GCA_021464565.1). Classification (NCBI taxonomy): domain Eukaryota; kingdom Metazoa; phylum Chordata; class Actinopteri; order Cypriniformes; family Leuciscidae; genus Rutilus; species Rutilus rutilus. The sequence continues at coordinate 34,126,568 of JAJAQA010000019.1, forward strand.
CTCCCCACAAACACCTGAATATGTGCTAAATATTAGCGCACAGTTATCTAGGTTAACATTAGAACGAGCGGACTTTGAAGTCGATGAACGATAGACGAATGTTTGGATTCCCTGTTACGGACTGCGTGATTTCGCCACTTTCTTTGGAGTTTTTTTTTTCTGCAACTAACCGACTGATAAAAGTTTGGTCGACCAAACCTCTTCTAGTGACTAAAGGTTAGTCAACTATTGTATGGGTCAAAATTATCGATTTTTCTTTTAAGCCAAAAATCATGAGGATATTCAGTAAAGATCATGTTTCATGAAGATATTTTGTAAATTTCCTACCGTAAATATATAAAACATTTATTTTTGTGAGTGAATGCAGCACAATCGCCAACATTAATGCACAACTTTAAAGGAGATTTTCTCAATGTTTTGCACCCTCAGATTCCAGATTTTCAGTTTCCAGATTTTTTTTACTATCCTACTAAACCATATATCAATGAAAAGCTTATTTATTCAGCTTTCATGTGATGTATACATCTCAATTTCAAAAAATGTACCCATGTGACTGGTTTTGTGGTCCAGGGTCACAAATAACAAGGTCCTCTGCCAGATAGCATACATATCCGGGCCTCATCTGGGCCAACTATGGCACATGGGCCACATCTCTGCCATAGTTGGCCCAGATGAGGCCCGGATATGTATGCTATTGTCAGCCACACACAGGTTGAGACATCGCAGTCATTCTATGCCGTATTTGGGCCAGACAAATGTGGGAGATGTGGGCCAGAACTGGGCCAGATGTCATGGAGAATAATGCTTTTGATGGCAAACCCATCACAGACTGATTGTTTATAGCATTATTGAACAGTACAGTAGTACAGTACAGTAATATTGAACAGAATTAAGTGAGACATTTAAGAACTAGTAAATATTCACGATTTATCTTGCTTTGAACTGCATACAGCAGACAGAGATTGTCTACAATTTAGCTCTTGCTACTTTCAGCTTTAAAATATAGGCCTAGTAAACTCTTGGATTCATTAGAAGTCATATTTAGCTATAATCAAATAACACTCTTGGTTTTAGCTTTTCTTAAAAAAAGTCAAACGTTTAGAAAACAGATCTTTTTATACTGTGTCTTTTTGCTAAATATTTTCTTCACAGCTGAATTAGCAAAAATCAGCAGCCTATAAAAAGCACTTACATGTACATGAGAAACTCGCCCATGGTTTTCACAAACCTATCAGCAAAACCGTCTCGGTTACTGATGTAACCCTCGTTCCCTGACGGAGGGAACGGGAGACTTAACGTCGACGTGACGACGTAATTGGGATCACTTCAGGGAGCCCTGTCGACTTTGAGTGTCTACAGAACGAGCCAATAAACGTTGGCGTCCCTAGTGGAGTGGGCTTTCAACCCGGGCGGGCAGAGGGTTGGGCTTCGTAAGCCAAGGTCCAGTGGGCCATCCTCTGCTTGGACCACGTACAGACGCAGAGCGCGAACGGGACAGAGAAAGCCAGGGCCGGGTCTGCCTCCTCTGAAGGCAGCGCTTGCAGGTTCACCACCTGGTCCCGGAAGGGAGTGGTAGGAACCTTGGGCACGTATCCAGGCCGGGGTCTCAGGATCACGTGAGAGTTATCCGGGCCGAATTCTAGGCACGATTCGTTGATAGAGGCCAATGCAACCAGGAGTAATGAATTGCTCCTTTTGTGAAGAAAAGAAGAAAGAAAATAAAAAATAATACTCTTTCCACTTAGGCGGGGCGGGGCGGGGCGCGTGACGTGAATCACGCACGCCAACGTTCATTGGCTCGTTCTGTAGACCAGGGGTTCTCAATCCTGGTCCTCGAGGGCCACTTTCCTGCAGAGTTTAGCTCCAACCTTGATTAAACTCTCCTGCCTTTAGCTCTCTAGTAAACCTGAAGAACTTAATTAGCTGGTTCAGGTGTGTTTGATTAGGGTTGGAGCTAAACTCTGCAGGAAAGTGGCCCTCGAGGACCAGGATTGAGAACCCCTGCTGTAGACATTCGAAGTTGAAGCTCCCTGAAGTGATCCCAATTACGTTGTCACGTCGACGTTACATCGAATGTGAGCGACTGAAAGGGAACAACTAGACTTAATATATTTCAAACATCGTGAAAGGCAAATAAAAAGTCAGTAATAAAATAAGAACAAAAAAATAAAAAATAAACTAATAAATACAAATGAACAAAGTTCAAGAAATCAAATATAGGCTAATCAAATGAACAATAACCCAGCATAGTTTCCTTTTTTATAAATAAAATATAGCCTATATCCTTATTAAAGCTACAAAAGTTATTCAGTCAAGATCAGTGTCTTTACGAGGGATATTTTGACATCATTTTGTGTGTATTTGTCAGTTCAAGCGCAAGAAGACGTGAAAGAGAACTCAATTGAATTCCTATATATATATATATGGCCTTGTGAGCGAATAGGAATTCAGATGAGTTCTATTCAAGAGCAGGAAGATGTATATGAGAGCTAGATCCAGAAAAGTCTTGTGTGAAATAGAAAGGTCTGATATGTGCACGGGATACAGATTTATTGAGGAAGTGTAGTAATAATCCAAAAGCAAACAGCTACACAAACACACAAATCACAGTTTAAACTTCCATAAACCAGTCAGGATGTAAATCCTTGGACGACAAGAAATGCAAGGGTTAAAATCCCAGAGACAGTCGAGGGGTCAATAACACACAGGTGAGTAAACCGTCCTGACAGAAGCTGATTCATAAGACCCTTGCCAATCCAAATATTATTTCAGGATGGAAGAAAGATAGATCATGTGACTGCAAGCATTCCTTCCTTCTACAATCAATATTGCACAAACGTTTAAGAAGTGCCAAGACTGCATGAGGTCAGTGACATCTATAAGGGATTGTTCTTGCATCATGTCTGAGCTATTTAGATCGACTGAAATCAGGTTTCTGCCCCGTCTTTTCGTATTTGTAGCAAATACCATAAAAATGCCTAAAATTACACTTTAAAGTCGGGATGACATGGAAACATTGTAATATACATCCAAGTGAAACTCAGAAAATGCATGGGCGGGGCTTGGTTCTGTGCATCAGTTGTTGATTGGATGTTGAGGCGAAGGGTGTGTCACTCAAAATATTATGCAAATGAGCGTGCGCTTAAGGGGTGGGGCTTAAGAGCACTGAATGATTGCAGAATCCTGCATACATCACCGCCGGAGAGAAGACTGACGCTTCACTGGAAGATCCAGTGACATTTTGATTAAGCATTACGAGGTCTAAACATTTTGAAAAATGTTTAGTCTAATTACTCTCATGGCATTTCTGGCTCAGCAGAAATGTTTTTAGAGTGGCCATATTTCCAGAGCTACATGTGCCTCCAAGCAACCTGTCATCGTGAAGAATAACTTCCCCTTCTTTCCAGCATCTCTTCTCTTCTCTTCTCTGATGACGAGGCAACCTGTCACTCACATGAGATCAGCCAATAGCAAACCACAACCATCCAATCAATTCCCCACGGACACAATCAAGCCCCACCCACATTTGTTCTTGTTCCTGAAGCGTTTCACTCGGATATAGGACACAATAGAGGAGAAAAGACTAGCGTAAAACTAACCTTTCATGCTGATTATTATATATCTTGAAAGAAAATGAGTACAACAGTAGATTTTAAATATGCTAAAAGTGTTGGTTACACTTTATTTTAAGGTGTCATTGTTACAGTGTAATTATATATTAAGTACTGAGTAATATTAATTAACTGCATGTACTTACTATAAGGTTAGGGTAGGATAAGGATTTGGTTGAGGGTTAGTTGCATGTAATTATGCATAATTTACCGTTATTACTATGGTCATTACTAAGGACACTGAAAAATAAAGTGTTACCAAAGTGTGTTGCTGTTTTTTAGTTTTCTTTTTTAAGAGTAGGCTACACTGGCATAGATCATTTAAAGTGTACAAACCTGAAAACCCCACAAATGTATTATTAGTACAATTTTTTTTTGCCAAATTTTTTGAAATGCCAAAGATGCATCCTCCAAAATTTGAGAGCGTAAAAGCAAAAGAGAGCAAAAAATAAAAACACATAAATTAAATGTAGCGAAAAAACACATAAATAAGAATGAAAATGCAGATGAAAGGTAATGGGAATGCCTGCAAAAGTCCGTCAGTGATATCAATGCTGTCTTTATGCGCCAGACACACGTCGCTGGTCATTGCGTCGCGTCTCATGTCATGAGCGTTGCGTTTTGAAGACGACGCGTCAAGTTAAAAGCAGTTCACCGCGTCTCAGATCCCCTGCGTTGCGTTCTGTCCCATTCGTCGCGTTTTAATGAACGCAAGGACGCGTCCAGTCTGTGTGAACGACTTCTAGTTGTATAACTCGAGCGTATCAATGGCTATCACATCACGCGCGTGACGCCGCTTTGACGCGCGTCTAGAGTTATGCAAGGAAGAAGAGTTATGCTGAAATAGTATTAGTCCTGATGAGAAACTAATGACATACCTCAAATCTCCAGGCAGGCAAAGCCGTGACTTCATGCATGAAGAGCCCGAGCCCGGCCAGCGCCAGCAGAACAAGCCCTTCGAGCTTTCCATGAACTTCACGCACCATCTTCGCGACGTCAACGTCCAAATATTTGCCCTTAACAAAGACGTATCAAACCTCACCATTTATTATTACTCCCGTGGGTTATTTGTCTTGCCATTGGGTTCCCGACAGACAGCGTGTCTTCTCCGTCAGTGTTCAGCGTTCAGCAGAGACTGAGCTCAGATGGAGAAACACACTGACTGCTTCACAGCTGCACACATTGTAATGCAATCAATGCTGCTTTTACCACACTTGCTGTTTCATTGTCATTTTTGGAGGATTAATCATCTTTCAAGAGACAGCTGCTTTTGATTTTGCCTCCTGATTTTGCATCATTCTTGCACTTAAAATACAAGTAGCCTAATAGTTCATTTCATGTACGAACAACCACGAACAGACCGTTCCGTTCTGCTATCCGAACTAAAACAATCTGCAATCTGTTTTTTTGGTTTGGCTTTTAGGAATTACATTGATTGATTAATCATCTTTCCCTCGGGTCATTTTGACCCGAAAGTCTTTTTTTATTAAAAAAAAATTGAGTGTTCATCAGAGGGTCCAAGATTCTAGGACTTGAACCACGAATAGGCTACACACGAAAAATAATGGATTCGAGGAGATTTGTGGTTGAAATTTAAAAAAGTAACGAATCCTTCATTCACGGGTCAATTTGACCCCCTTAGGAATGAATGGAAAGCGAGGAATGCTTCAGTTCACATACACTGTAAAAAATGAATCATGAGTCTTGTAATTTTCATTAAAAAAATTGAGGTGATCATTAAAAATATTATGTATATTTTATTAAGAAAATTGTGGTTAGGATTTTATTGAAAATATTGAGAAAATTTCACTAATAACACCAAGAGATGCATTTTCCTATTTTTTTTAAGGAAACATACACAATTTTAAGGCTTGAATTGAGGAACTGATAAACCTCATAAAATTAAGGAAAAGGGGCTACCTATTTATTTTAAGAGAATTAGCTCATTTATGCGGTTTTATTTAGAGACACCATTGTTTGTTCCCAGCATGCTTTGCACATGGCTGGAAATGGAGAGTAAATCTTGAAATTAAGTGTTATTTCATGTGTTTTTGAGTAAAGGGAAACATCTGTTAATGTTTAATGTTCAGGTATGTTTGACATTTGAAAGAGTTTCTATTATGTTAAAGTTTTGATCGTTACCATTGTGCAGAAGAGTAGGGCTTATGGTTAGGTTGTGAATAACTGCATTTATTTAATATTATGAAGCATATTGTTATATACATGTAGCAATAACTCTGCTAATGATAGTGCACTGCAGTAACAAGTTTGATTCTGTGCTGTTCTAGCAGTATGCGGTCTTTTTATAAAACAATATATCTCAAAGTTAAATATAAACAGGTCATATCCATTCACTTAACTTCACACAATTTTGAGAATAAAAAATACTTCAAATAAAAAAGCACATTTTCACTAAAAAATTGTGCGTCATAGACTAAATAAATTAGGGCGTTTTACATGATTTATTCAGGTAGATTCCATGAATGAAATCAAGCTTTAACTACTCAAAAATATTATGTGTAATATTGTTACCATAATTTTTTTAAGTAAATAGCAGTAACATTTTTTACAGAACCTAAAATGCTCAAAATTCAAACTAAAAATGCTAAAACTTTACCAAAAAATGATTGTCTACATGTGTATCTGAATGCATACTGAAGTGACCTGACTTTAGGACCCAGAGGAACAGCTCATTTGCTCCATATAGAGATATAAGGCCATCTAGAGTCATGAAATATCATCTTATATTATCATATTTCCACAAGAGGTCCACAAAGACACTCAATGTAAGATATTTACAGCTGAATTAAAAGGTCAATGTATGAAAATGTTACATTGAGTTATTTTGAATTTAAGTTGAAAGAATGTGAGGAATGTGCTTACATTACTATTTATTTATTTATTATTTATTGATGATCAAATCTAGTAGTTTAAAGGTAAATAAAAAAAATAACACAAAATCTCCACAAAAAAAACCATAGAACAAATATTATCAAAATGAAATAAAATAAGCTTTCTGAAAAAAAAAAAAAAAAGAAGTATAATTTTGGGGCTTCGGGAAAGATGTGTTACAAAGTGCGAGTGAAGGATGAGCGTTAAACACATACAATATACAAACAGATTATTAATCAGGTATGAACCAGACCAACAGGGAATGTTCAAAGTTATGAACAAACATTCTTCCAGTAACGTTAATATAACGTTCGTTCAAAGTTATCTGGTCTTTAATAAAAACATAAGCACAAAACATTTATACATCGTTCATAGAGTGTTTGTTCCTGAAATGTTTTAGTTTGAGCAGAGAACATTCAAAAGTAAATTTAATGTCTGCAAAATTGAATTTTTCCTTAATGTTTGCATAGTACATTTTTTTAACAGTCAGAGAACATTCATTAATAACGTTTCAACAACCCTTAGTCACTGTGGAGATTTTAGCTGCCGGAGATAGAACTACTAGAATAGAAAAGTTTCTATTATTGAACTCATGCAACAAAATACTGCTGTCAGTTACAACAGTAAAAATTAACAAATGAAATTAGCAGAAATGCACTGCAGTATTGGCAATCAACAACAATAGTGTTGTTTAGATTGTCAGATGTGCCCAGATCCGGTACTCGTGGAATCCACACGTGATCTGGGCCGACATTTTTACTGTTGTAACTGACCGCAGTGTTTAGTTTCTCTTCTGCCGAGCCCTTGCTTTCAACAACTGATTTTATGCAAGGTTATGAGCAGATTCCAGTGAGTCCTGAACCTTTATAGCATGATGAGCACTGAAGGCACTGAAAGCCCTCTGGTGCTCTTCGCTCATTATTGACTGAAAAATTTTATGTTTTTTTTAAATATTTTTTTTTACTTGATCGGAATGGTACAAAACTTGGTAAAGGTTTTGGCACTTGCTGTGTAAACACACACACACACACACAAAATCATGGACACATTTGAAAAGTTTAAATGGTCCTGAAAAATAGTCACACTTGAGCTCCTCGCGGTCAAAAATGAGCGCATTGGAAATGAATGGGAGACGAATTTCCTCTAGTGGAAGCATTTGGTACTGCAGCCGAACACAAATCTAAAATTGTGTTCCAAATTTGAGTTTGATATCTCAAAAAATTTGCTTTCATTCAGATTATGGCTTTGATTTTCTTGCAGCTTTAGAGTAAAATGTGTTTTGAAAATATATTTAATATAATACAATTTTTTTTTAATTTAACATTTTTTAAGAACAATAAACGTAAATTCTGTAACTTTTTTCACTTCAGCAATAATCTGCTAAATGTCGTCTTTGAAAAGAGATCAAACTTCAGTCTGTCGCTCTAAAGAATTCAAGATTTACCACAGTTTCATTTGGAAATGTTATTTTCAGTTCTATGCTCAAAAAGTGAATAAATGGATTTTAAATACAGTGTAAATATAATTTAGTACCATAAAATCCCCTAAAAATACAAAATATTAAATAAAAAAACATTATCAAACTAAAATATAGTACATTAATTTCATTGAAATAATAAAAAAACACATTCGGTCATTTCTGCCCGACGTGCGAAGGGTTAGTCCTGAGGATAAATGGCACGTGTCTGTCGTCCTCCTCCACCAAAACTGGTTCATGACAGAAATCACTAGCACATGTTTGTCCGACCACAGACTCTTCTGGCCCCGGTCGGCCCACAACCCCTCATAATCATGTTTATCTTCATGGTTAAGCAGAAACAAACAGTTCAGGGCATCATCTGTAAGGCACATGGCCAAGAGCTCTGCGGTTTCCAGCATGAGCCGACGGGTTAAACGGTGCTGGAAAAGCTTCCCGAATGTGTGATTCCAGACGGTGTTCCTCTGTTGCCGAACAGAACCGGGCCTCACGAAACATCCGGCTTGCATTTGGCTCGGACTTCATCTTTTTTTGAGTCTGCTTAAGTTCCACATCATGTTGCAGGGATGATACCGACAGCAATCCTGTGGACTAGATTCACTAACAGTCTTTTCAACATCACAGCATCATTATTTCTGCCTTACAATCACTCAGATTATCACAGAAGTGCTGGGAGAAAAGATTATAGTTCAGGGGCCGTATTCACAAAGCATTTTATCTTACCACTAGGAGTACTCCTAAATCGCACTAAAAGATTTTAGCTAGGAGTTTTCTCTTAAAAGTTATTCACAACGCCTTTCAGACCTACTCTTAGTAAAGAAAAATGACAACTCCTAAACTAAGAGTGAGTCTTCGTTGCTATGGATGACGTCATTACTCATGCACGAGCTTGACTGAAGTGACCACCTTGATTGGCTGATGATTGTAACGCGGGAATGATTCCAAACACCTCCCGTACGATGATGAGTGACAGGTGACAGGTCTGAGAAGTCACAAGTAGTGCGAAGGACGGAAGATGACGAATAACTGAATAAATAAATAGCCAATGAATCGACTTCTTTTAAGCTGTCCCAGGCTTAGGTGCTACTTTTAGGGCTAAAATGCTTCGTGAATTACTCTTAGCGAAAAAAATTAGGAGTCCTAAAGTTAGGAGTGACACGCCCATTATTTTCAGAAACACTGATTCATCCAGTAATGAAACCAGTGAAGACTTTATGTGTGTGTCATTGAATCATTCACTCAAGAGATTCATTCAGAAACACTGATTCATCCAGTAATGAAACAAGGCCCGTATTCATAAAGATTCTAAGAATCCTCTCAGAAAACTCTTAATTTAGCTTAAAAACTTTTATGTAGGAGTCTTAGCTTAAGAGCGATTCGGGACCGATCTGAGAGCAACTCTGAGTAAGGAAAAGACAAAAACTTTCATCTTAGTGAGGAGGCGGGGTTGACCCCGTTGCTATGTATGACACAATCTTTTGAAGACTGTGATTGGTTGGTTGTCCAAGAAGAAAAAAAAAAAGTGATTTTAAGTATAGGGTCTATTCTAAGCCTCCACTTTGAACTTACATGCGTAATTTTTCCTATTTGATCGTTCTCTCACACACACACACACACACACACACACACACATTATATATGTGTATATAAATCCTTTTTTTATTTACCATGCTGTTGATTTCCTATAAGGTATTTGATTGCTTAGAATGATAAAAATTGTTCCACTCTTTCCAGTTACACTGATTGCTGGCATGTCTATTTAAGTGGTGGTTTGAATGTTGGTTTTAATGTATCAAACATGGAATTTTCCCAGTTGCCAAATATCGTAATGTAGTGATTACTTTCATTTCAGGCGCTATGGCATTTCTGCGCTGTGTCGGAGATATTAGCGTGTCTCTAAAAAGATCAGTCACAAACATGATCCCTGCACGATCTAATCTATAGCGTCTTATTAACTCACTGTCATCCATTGTCTGCAACACATTTCTTCTCCCTCTTCGTCTTTCTGCCATTTTCTCCTCTGCTAAAGAAACTCTTAAGCCTCTTAAAAGTCCTCGTCCGTGCTCCTAACAATTTTGACCTTAAGACCTCTTTTAAGGGTTAAGATGCTTTCTGAATTACTTTTTTCTTTACTAGGAGTTTTTCTTTAATTTTAAGAGTAAACGCCCACATTTCTAACAATTTTCTTAGAATTTTGTCACTAGGAGCTACTCTTTGCATTAAGATTCTTTATGAATACGGGCCCAAGTCTTTATGAGTGAGTCATTGAATCATTCACTCAAGAGATTCATTCAGAAACACTGATTCATCCAGTAATGAAACCAGTGAAGACTTTATGAGTGAGTCATTGAATCATTCACTCAAACTGATCTTTTAAAACATTGTAAATAGACTGCAGCCACATTTTTTCAGAACATGTTATTTTCTTTACTTGTCTATTCAGAATCGCATGAAAATTGTGATCAGTTTGAAACAACATTATCGTGATGCTCAATTTATGGAGACTTGTCCTGCTCCACTACTAAAGGCTTCAGCTGAGATCGCCTGTCTGAGTTCGTACTACATCTGAATTTGAACTTTAAACGCCACCGTTCAAAAAGGATCTTCTAGTATGAATGCAATCTGGACCATAGACAGTAAAAGAAATGGACACAGCGACCCCATAGACTTCAACGGAGAGAAGTGAAGCAAATTAGAAGCTGTCACTTCCTGATGGCTGAGCGTACTGCGCAGACTCACACTGAGCTTGATGACGTGGATGTGACGTGAGCAACCCGTCTGTCTTCTAGTAGCTGTGCCAAGAGAAATCTGAATCATTCCCTTCCGAAACTTGCAGAGACGGAGAGTGTGAGGAGGAGCTGTCCATGAGCTGGAGCAGGAGACACTTTATGACTCTCTATGGGCTTCTCCCTTGACTTTATACCTCCACGTCCCCCCGATTGCCTGCGAGCTTCTCCTCCTGTCCATACGGTAATTTCCAGAGAGTCGTGTGGTTATGACGCAATCGTTATATTAGCCTATCTTTACAAAAACTGCTTCTACGGGGCCATAACGTAAGATACAAGGTAATGGAGCCTTTTATACATGTTCGTGTTTCTTTAGAAATAAATAATGGACAAATGGAGTCTTTAAACGCCTCAGATGTAAAGTTATTCGCTGTCAAAGTGACGCCAAAATGAATGGGAGTCAATGGGATGCTAACAGCAGGTGAAGGCTTGTTAGCCGCTTTCCGGATGCTGGATTACCCCCTGATCTGGACGTACTACATCCACCATGCCATGATCATGTGATCTACCAGCATCAGGGTTTTTTTTGTTTTATTATTGTTTTTTTGCAATGTTTATTGTCTCCAAAACGTCTTTATCTGCATGTTACAGCGATCTCTAAGCTTTTTTTTTTTTTCAATCATTTCAAATAACAAACAGGCATTAACATATCTGACATATCTACCAGCATCAGTCGCTTCACTGCCTTCATAAGTCCTCTCCTGTGGCCTCATGGGACAGTAAAGTGTCAATCATACGCACGCTTCAGGATCTCACCGGAAGTAGTAGATCATCCGCAGACTTTTCGCCTTCTGTTTTGGTGAATACTATGAATAGGGGTTATGCGCAACATACTTCCGGGTTCTACAAAACAGATATAACTACTTCCGGTCGTCAGCTACTGAGGTAAACACAGCGTAGGAATGGCAACCTTTTATAGCCGGTGTTTACAGGAGCTACCCATTCTATCCATTTCAGATGTACATCGTATTGCCAAACGGACTTCCAGAGCCCCGAGTACTCCGTTAGATAAAGGATTTAAGTTTTTACGCCTCCTCATTTATTCATGATTATGAAGGTATGTAAGTTAGTATATGTAGCTTTTGCTAATGGCACCCGATGTAGAGTTAGCTAACTATCAGTAAGTTAGTTTAGACTTGTATGCTATCATATTGGTTTAACCTTTTATATTTGCTTGCAGACGATTAAAACAATCAAATGAAGACTGCATTTTTTTTTTTTATAATCTTTTTTTTCTGATACTTAAGCATTCGTGACATTTAATTAAAACAGAAATAAGAATTGTATTAAAAAAAAAAAAACGCAAAATAAGTTACCTCAGAGATCAACTACCGCTGCAGATGCGTACGGTAATGCAAACCGGAAATGTTTATACCTGTTTTCCGGTTCGAACGTTGGGCATAACCCCTATTGGGACAGACTTCTCTGTATAGGCGAACTGTTTTTTGCACTCTGAATAGTAGGCAATAATTCGATTTCGGACGCAGCGTTTATATATCGAAAGACATTTATTCCTATTACTTATGAATGGGAGAAAGGGCAACACGCAAATGGGCGAAATTACTTGTCCTAATGGGATTGTGTATAGTACTGTACTGTTAACTGTAGCCTATTATTTATATATGAAGACCTCTGATGCAAAAGCCTTTAAAAGCCACATGTCAAAATGAGATAATAGTGAATGCTCTCCGCACATAGTATACGCTCATCAAATACTTTCACCTAAAACTCACTAAATCTCTGCCTCAGCCCATTCAGAAATGTCGGTACTTCGGTAAAAACCTATATATAAGAGCCTAATAAAAATGTTAATATTAAAGAAAACCGTTAGACGGACTTTCTTTGCATCTGAAGTCTTCATATGTAATTTTGTATAGTTCACACAGTTTTATATTTATCTTTATTCACTTTTACTTTTGATTCCTTATCTAATCTATATTAATCTACATATTATCATTTATTTATATCCGATTGTTATTTCATTTTAATTAATTAATTTTAATATATATAATAAATATTTACTTTTTACATTTTACATAATTTGACTTTGAACCCGCTTTGAAAACCGAAAACCTCTGTCTCAGGCGGAACGATTAGTCGAGCGGAACGATTAGTGCTCTGCCGTGTTTCCGCCCGGACTGTATCACACGCGCTGCACTCTGAGGTGTTGGACGGAAATGGCGATGTGTGAGTCGGTTAATGTTGCTAATGTTGTTTAAATCATCACTAGACTGTCACGCTCCTGCTCGGACCCTGCGGGGATTGACCCCTGAACCCACGGCACGATGCGTGAGCGGCTCTGTTGAAGAGAGTGTGTGTGTGTGTGGAGCAGGTAACGTTACGATCCTGACGGACACTTTGATAATCTCTGATAATCTCTCTAACTAGCATTAGCCTTTAGCAGCCGGACCACTATCATAATCATCATAATCAGTGATGAAACACTTGAGAAAGAATCGCGTATTGTGTTTGACACACGGATGAGTGTGTTTGTATGGACACGTGATCTGATGTTAATGAGCAGATCAACAGGTGAGCTGATTAAGGCTCTTTAATCAATGCTCTCTTACATTATCATACTTTACTACAGGGGTTTGATTCAACGGACCCCTAAATATGATTCTCCCTTTGCGAGGGAGCCCTTTCATAACTACTACTAATAATACATGAAATCACGTGTAAATATGGAAAATATTTACATATATTTTCTACCCAAAAATGGTATTACTGTCCAGAAACACACGGTATAACCAATACTGAAAAAAGTATGAAGATTTAATGGATTATTTAGTTTATGATCATAAAAACATGGGATTTTGGCAGGTTTTTGTTAGTGTCCTTGTGTTTTTGAAGGGCATATGTTTTTCACATGGCATTTCCACAGTAATTAATATCATAAATCATATACATAAAAAAAAGTACATTTATAACTGTATTTTGTGTTATATCACCCTAGCATCTGCATGGTGTTTTTAAAAGAACAGATAATAGTAAATTGTCGTTCTTCTGACTGCCCTAGTCTAGTTTTCCTTATTTAACTAGATGTACCGCATCGCGGTACAAAATATGACCGCCGCTCAGGCCTGCACTGGCTTTCCACAAAAATAAATGACGTGGAGCAATTTGGCTGTATTGCGTGTTTATGTATATACCTAAAAAAAGTAATAGTATGTGCATGTCTGTGTGTGTGTGTGTGTGTGTGTGTGTCTGTGCGTGTATGTATGCGTGCGTACATGTGTGTGCGCGTGTGTGTTTGTGTGTGTGTGTGTCTGTGCGTGTATGTATGCGTGCGTACATGTGTGTTTGTGTGTGTGTGTCTGTGCATGTGGATTTGTATGTGTGTGTATGGGTGTGTGTCTGTGCGTGTGGATGTCAGTGTGTGTGCATGCTTGCGTTTGTTTGTATTCCTGCATGTGTGTGTGTGACAGTTAGGGTTGCCAACTTCAGAAAAGGATGCGGGACAATCGTGGTTATTTATAGGAAAATGAGGGACACTCAAAATATTTGTACTGTATCACACAGTGTACGTCATTTCAGTGTCTGCAGTTAAGTTTGTGTTTAAAAGGTTATCAGACATAAACACATTTGTATTGCTTAACCTATTTATGTATTTAATTCTAAAAATAATTTTAATGTCATACATGAAAAAAGTCACATTACAAACAAACCATAGTTCAAAATAACAGCATTTATCTAAAATAGAAAGCTTTTTTTAACATTATACACTAGGCTTACAGTTCAAAAGTTTGGGGTTAGTAAGATTATTTTTTGGGAAAAAAAATAAAGTAATTGCCTACTTTTATTCAGCAAGGATGCATTACATTAATCAAAAGTGACAGTTAAGATAATGTTACAAAAGCTTTCTATGTACTTTCTAAAAGCTTTAAAACATTAATAATAATCAGAAATGTTTTTTGAGCATATTATTCCCTCAGGTAGATTACATGTTTTCTTGCGTGGCTGGATGTTACCTCATGAACAATAATCACGTTGTTTGCATTCGCCAAAATTGATTAGCCGAAATCAAAACGTGGACAGTGAGAGGAAATTACCATTAGCGCGAGACGAGTCCGGCTTGAAGCGGAAGCGACCAGACGGCAGAGGATGTTCGCAAATCAAACAATGATTTGTCCCAAAACAGTGATTAAAAAAAGCTGTGATTGGATGATGACAGGTGTCGGTGATCATTCTCAAGTGTCGTGGTCAGCACTGCTGCTGTTGCTGTTGTATCAGTCAGTGGTTTATCAGCTTGTCAAAAAACGGGACACGGGAGGTCACGCACGGGACAAATAAATTAGGCCCAAAATACGGGACGTCCCGCCTAATTCGGGACAGTTGGCAACCTTAGTGACAGTATCATCCTAAACCAGCAACCCTTCGCTCAACAGCACCATCTACAGGCCGATGAGTGTACAGTCACTAAATGTGCACATAAATGAATTTATTTTATACCCCCCCATGGATGAAATTCTACGAAACTTAGCATACCCCCAGAAGATGTCAAGTTAATCATGCACATGAAATATGGTGCAGTTCTGAACATCTCAACTGAAGATAGGGGCGATTAAAGCAGAATAATATTGCATTTTCATTTTTTATGGGAAGGGGCGCAAATCACAAATGAGTGATTATGGGCTAGGTTGATGTGGGCCCTTAAGACCAACATACCATAAAAATTTCTTCATCCTCGGTGCCACGGTTCAGGTAGTTATTTAGGAAAAACTGCATTTTTTGGGTTTGGGGGGGCCCAGTACCAAACGAAATTTTTCCGTAAAAGTCTAGTGGGGCTACATGCCCACCAAATTTCATGTTCCCCGGTGTTTCCGTGTCCCTGGTATCGTTGACGAAAAATTCAGTAGATGACAAAAAAAAAAAAAAAAAAAAACGTTGACAATCCCTATATGACCGCTTTCACTAGCTATGCTAGCGGCGGTCATAATAATCCTCTTAGTAATTTTTCTGCTTTGGAAAATCATTGAAACACTGTTGTGTATATTTTCTTGTGCAATGGAGCACAGAAATCACATACAGTCATAAAAACTCAACCGTTTTCTTGATATTGTAAGGAAGTCGGCCCTGTGAGCTACGAGCTTGTTAATCAGTGGTAATTGCTTCTGCATTATTCCAACATATTTTAAGTTTTAAGTTGATTTAACTAAAAACTACATTACCCATGATGCTGTAGAGAAAATTCCTCCAATCAGAGTCACGACGAGCTCTTTAACTCTGTTACAGTTGATCTCCCGATACTCTCAAAATAAACTTTATTAATGATGATAATATTTAATATTTTATTAACCCATCAAACGTAAACCTTCCATGAGGAAAAACTCAACAGCTGCTGACTTCAGTGACCCGGATGAGCCTGTGTTTCTGTGTTCAGTTGTTATCTGGGAATAATAAACCGCTGGATGCACGATTGACCAATCAGAATAAAGCATTCCAGAGCCGTGTAATAATGTTGTTCATATGTCTGTGGTGTTTTTAATATGCTTTAAGAAAAACCATGTGTACATTCATGTCAAGAGCTGTAATAATGTAAGTTAATGAATGTCTGCTGGTGTGTTGTAGTAATGATTAGAGTGTGTGTGTGTGTGTGTGTCTCGACAGCTCGTCTCCTCTCTCTGAAGCGCTGCTAGATTGATCCGCCATGAAGCAGGCGAGCGCTGAGACCTGTGTTCTCTCAGGGTCGAATGGCCTGAACGGGTCCGGGTGTTCTGGAGCGGGTCGGGCCCGTGGCGTGAGGAGTGTGCAGGGCAAGTGTGCGGCGTACGTGTTGGCGCTGCGTCCCTGGAGCTTCAGCGCCTCGCTAACACCGGTGGCCCTCGGCAGCGCGCTGGCCTACAAGCTGGAGGGGTCCGTGGACCTGCTGGTTCTGCTGGTGTGTGCCGTGGCCGTGCTGCTGGTCCACGGCGCCGGGAACCTGGTCAACACCTACTACGACTTCTCCAAGGGCATCGATCACAAGAAGAGCGACGACCGGACTCTGGTGGACCAGATCCTGAAGCCGCAGGACGTGGTGATGTTCGGGGCGGTGCTTTACTCCGCCGGGTGTCTGTGTGCAACACTGCTCTTCTGCCTGTCCTCGCTCAGACTCGAGCATCTGGCGCTCATCTACTTCGGGGGACTGTCCAGCTCTTTCCTATACACTGGAGGTGAATATGCTGGGTTATGACTGGGTCTTAAAAAGTGGCCAAGAAGGGCAAATTTAGCTATATAGACCAAAAATTACTGGAGGTGAATATGCTGGGTTATGACTGGGTATAAAAAAATGGCCACGAAGGGCAAAATTAGCTATATAGACCAAAAATCACTGGGTCGAATATGCTCGGTTATGACTGGGTCTTAAAAATGGCCACGAAGGGCAAAATTAGCTATATAGACCAAAAATTACTGGAGGTGAATATGCTGGGTTATGACTGGGTCTTAAAAAATGGCCATGAAGGGCAAAATGAGCTATATAGACCAAAAATTACTGGAGGTGAATATGCTCGGTTATGACTGGGTCTTAAAAAATGGCCATGAAGGGCAAAATTAGCTATATAGACCAAAAATTACTGGGGCGAATATGCTCGGTTATGACTGGGTCTTAAAAATGGCCACGAAGGGCAAAATTAGCTATATAGACCAAAAATTACTGGAGGTGAATATGCTGGGTTATGACTGGGTCTTAAAAAATGGCAATGAAGGGCAAAATGAGCTATATAGACCAAAAATTACTGGAGGTGAATATGCTGGGTTATGACTGGGTCTTAAAAAATGGCCACGAAGGGCAAAATTAGCTATATAGACCAAAAATTACTGGAGGTGAATATGCTGGGTTATGACTGGGTCTTAAATTGTCATGAAGGGCAAAATTAGCTATATAGACCAAAAATTACTGGAGGTGAATATGCTGGGTTATTACTGGGTCTTAAATTGTCATGAAGGGCAAAATTAGCTATATAGACCAAAAATTACTGGAGGTGAATATGCACGGTTATGACTGGGTCTTAAAAATGGCCACGAAGGGCAAAATTAGCTATATAGACCAAAAATTACTGGAGGTGAATATGCTGGGTTATGACTGGGTCTTAAAAAATGGCCATGAAGGGCAAAATTAGCTATATAGACCAAAAATTACTGGAGGTGAATATGCTGGGTTATGACTGGGTCTTAAAAAATGGCCATGAAGGGCAAAATTAGCTATATAGACCAAAAATTACTGGAGGTGAATATGCTGGGTTATGACTGGGTCTTAAATTGTCATGAAGGGCAAAATGAGCTATATAGACCAAAAATTACTGGAGGTGAATATGCTGGGTTATGACTGGGTCTTAAATTGTCATGAAGGGCAAAATGAGCTATATAGACCAAAAATTACTGGAGGTGAATATGCTGGGTTATGACTGGGTCTTAAATTGTCATGAAGGGCAAAATGAGCTATATAGACCAAAAATTACTGGAGGTGAATATGCTCGGTTATGACTGGGTCTTAAAAATGGCCACGAAGGGCAAAATTAGCTATATAGACCAAAAATTACTGGAGGTGAATATGCTGGGTTATGACTGGGTTTTAAATTGTCACGAAGGGGAAAATGAGCTATATAGACCAAAAATTACTGGAGGTGAATATGCTCGGTTATGACTGGGTCTTACAGTCACAGTGAACACGTTTGCATGCACGCTCTTAAAGGGATAGTTCACCCAAAGATGAAAATGACCCCATGATTTGCTCTCCCTCAAGCCATCCTAGGTGTATATGACAATCTTCCTTCAGACGAATACAATCAGAGGTATATTTAAAAATGTCCTGCCTCTTCCAAGCTTTATAATGGCAGTGAATGGTCGTTTGTTTTGTCCACAGTAGTGCATCTATCCATCATAAAAGTGTAATTAATTAATAAAGTTAATTATTAATTAATATTAATAATTAAGGCGGTTAATAAAGGCCTTCTGAGCTTGGAAAAATAAATGTTGAAAATAAAGAGCTTGGTTAATAAAGGTCAAAGCTTGGAAGAGGATGGACTTTTTTTTAAATATAACTCTCATTCGTTTGAAAGAAGAAAGTCATACACACCTAGGATGACTTCAGGGTGAGTAAATCATGGGCTATTTTACATTTCTGGGTGAATTATCCCTTTAACCTGAGGATATGATGTGAACATGTCGACCTGTTATCAGAGGAAAGTGATAAAGAGCTTAAGCATAAGCCGATCGACAGCTGGATTCATCCCAGCACAGAAACACAAGGTTGGACGCACTGGCCGATAACTGACTAATCAAACACATATAACACACAAAATAGTGCAAATACAAAAAATATAAGTACTGTACTTTTTAAATATGAATTATCCCTTGATCATTCATTATAGTTCAGTGCATTCACTAATGTTAAGAGATGCAACTTAAAAATGTAAAATGTATATACTCTAATGCAGCATACTTCAGGCTTCAGACTGACTTAGCGCCACCTACTGGCAGTTTTAGCTTCATATTTAAAATGTTCATTTTCAAATATTTTAATATTGCAATACTACGAATTTTATTTTTCAGACCTTAATCTCATAGTATTATGTAATTGCTGTGTAAATGCGTTCATGCCACCAATGAGTTTGTGTAGATAACATCGTACATCATTTCGTAACACTTACAATAAGGTTCATCAGTTAAGATTAGTTAACTACCTCAGCTAACATGAACTCTGAGGTTACACGACATCGATGTACAAACACTAAAGTATTTCCTTTACGTTTTTCGCATATAGACGTTCACAAGGATCCGTTATAATGAGTAAAAAGTGGCCAGTAGGTGGCGATGTCACTGTGTAAAGAAGAACCTATAGACTGAACACGTAACACACATGATGTCATCGTTTTCACAAATCTCCGTTTGTGTAGTTTACCCAGAGGTGATAGCGGTATCACTGCCAAACACTTGCGCTATGAATTCAGTATTTCAGCCCCGAAACGTCGTCGTCACATATAACGTTTTCAGTTGAAAGCGGTGTAGTGTAAAAGGCACCTTATTATTCCAGTTTAATTTGGTTGGATGACAGAATCTGATATAAAAGATGACGCATACACAGAGCTGGGAGGAACTGATGATGTAATCTGGATTAAGTAATCAGATTCTATCAATTAAAAACGTATAAAAAATTACGTAGTGTGCCTTTAAAGGTGCGTTGTGTAATATTTAGGAGGATCTGTTCACAAATGCAATATCATATTCATAACTGTGTTTTCAGTGGTGTATAAAGACCTTACATAATGAAGCGTTGTGTGTTTATTAGCTTATAATGAGGCGTTTCTCTCTACACACACCGCGGGTCCGCTTACATCCACATGTTTCTACGGTGGCCCTGAGCGGACAAACGTGTTTCCTCACTATGTTGTTCTTCATGATAAGAAGCTTCAGCTAAAGTCAGCGAATAAAACACTGACACAATGATGAACAAGTCACAATAATATTCGCAATAACATCGTTTTACTGAATAATTAGGTAAATATAATTTCTTAATTTATCTTTGTAAAGAAACCTCCGCTTAACTGGCTACTCTCTGCTGTCTCAGACGACGACATCACTTCCTGTCGGCCACTTCTGTTGTGTGCAGTTCACCACCTCACCACTAGATGCTGTTAAACTTACACACTGCACCTTTAAATGTGTAATCGAAATAGATTACATTCATCTCATGTAATTTGTATTCAGTTTTATCCCCAGAACTGGTCATACATTTAATTAT
Source organism: Rutilus rutilus (assembly GCA_021464565.1). Classification (NCBI taxonomy): domain Eukaryota; kingdom Metazoa; phylum Chordata; class Actinopteri; order Cypriniformes; family Leuciscidae; genus Rutilus; species Rutilus rutilus. The sequence goes on from JAJAQA010000019.1 coordinate 34,147,058, forward strand.
ATTCATGAAAAAATGACTTAACTGCAAAAACACACTCATTCTCCAGGCGTGTGTTCACAATGCTAGTGTCCTAACGTGTCGTGTGTGTCCTCTAGGCATCGGCCTGAAGTACGTGGCTCTGGGGGACGTGGTGATCCTCATCACCTTCGGGCCTCTGGCGGTGATGTTCGCTCACGCGGTGCAGGTGGGATACCTGTCAGTGCTACCGCTAGTGTACGCCGTGCCGCTAGCGCTCAACACCGAAGCCATCCTGCACAGCAACAACACCCGAGACATGGACTCGGACAAGCAGGCGGGAATCGTCACGCTAGCCATCCTAGTGGGACCAACGCTCTCCTACATCATCTACAACCTGCTTCTGTTCGTGCCCTACCTGCTGTTCTGCATCCTAGCCACGCGCTACAGCATTAGCATGGCTCTCCCGCTGCTAACGCTGCCCATGGCCTTCCCGCTGGAGCGGCAGTTCCGGCGCCGCTGCTACGCTAAGATCCCGCAGAAAACCGCCAAGCTCAACCTGCTCATGGGACTCTTCTACGTGTTCGGGATCATCCTGGCGCCGCAGGGGAGCTTGCCGTTATTGTGAACTCTTGTCCTGTGTGTTTTAAACAACTCTAGCTACTTTTGTATTCGTAGCGATGCTAATCTAGAGTTCAAAGACTTTAATTTATTGTTGGTTATTTATGTTTTCAGAGTTGGCAAGTGCTCTCAGTGCATAGACTGTCCAGGACATCAGTATTGTGGAACGAGACCAGTCTGTAAATTAAGAAGTGGAGATATATATATATATATATATTAGTGCAGGGCAACGATTAATCACATTCAAAATAAAAGTTTGTTTATTTTATGTGTGTGTACTTTGTATAATTATTTTGTATTTATAAATTCACACACATGCATGTGTATATTTAAGAAAAATGTGTTTAGATATTTTATATATATATATAGGCTACATGGAAATATTTCTTAGATAAATACATGCATGTGTGAGAATTTATAAATACAAAATAAATATACACAAATTATGTAAACAAACTTATTTTGGATGCGATTAGTGCAGGGCAACGATATAATGGTTTACTAGTACATTAAATGTTTCAGATATATTAAGTACCTTTATAATTTTTTCATGTTTTTGTAAACATGACTATAAATAATTTTTTTAATAATGTTTTTGATTTTCATTTTATAAAACCAGTCGAGTCTCGAGTACCCGCTCTTCAGTGGTGGTCAATTGGTATTTTAATGAGGGAACCTTAGCTTTAAAGTCCCGCTGTGGTGATAATCCAGCTGTTAATGTTGTTTATGTGTCTATGTGGTGTTTTTAATACGCTTTAAGACAAAGCATGTGTGAGTTCATAAGTCGACAGCATTGCTGAGTATTTCCTCCTTAAAACTGCAGTGAACCAAAGACAGTCTCAAAAACACGCTTTGAAATCGCTGGTGTTTCTGACGTCACAAACTACCTTGTAACCAATCAGATCAACGTGTGATCGTCAACCAGTGGATCTCTGAGCTGAGTGAGTGAGTGGAGGCGGGGCTCATTTGCATATTCATAGAACCACGCATACTAAATGAGGCGAGGGTGTCGAGTTACATTCAAGCTATTTTAAGGCATGAAGAAGGAAACATTTTTTAAATGTAATTCTGGTGATCAAAGATGAGTTTTAGGGATGCGATCATTGACTACAGGGGGACTTTAAATAGTTCTTTAGTTTTAGTGCCAATTACTTTTGAGGTTTTTTGCCAAATGAACCAAACTCCCGAATCCACAAGAAGGTCATAGTCAGCGTTAGACATATTTCAATGTCAAATAAATAATTTTTTCCAAATAAAGGATATATCGAACCAAGTGTTTGGCTTCAGTTTGCTGCCGTTTCCTCCAGGACTCAAGGAAACTAGCTCAGCTTTTCATGGTTTTTAAATGTTCACGTCAAACTGAACGTTTTAAATGCTGCCGAACAAATACATCAGACGTTTTCTGATTATGACACATATAGATATTGATGCAGTAATTTTGAAATGCAATCCATGCACTTGGTTTCCAGATAGCAGCATGTGACCAAGTATTTGTAGACAATACAAGGTGATGAAGTTTAGTAATTCTGAGAGGATATAAGCTTATATATGTGATCGCTTTATAAATGTGTTTCTTTACTTGGATATTGTATGTAATACTATTTCTAGAAAACTCCTTTCGTATATTACTTGGTTTTTCTCTTATTTTGTCCATCTAAACAAAGACATGCATGCCCATACACATCTCCCAGTATCAGTAGAGTTTATACAATAAAAATTGAGTTATAAAATAACTCACTATGCAGATGAAACTGATCGTTCAAAATGTCCAATTTTAAAATGTTTTTTTTTATGTAAATGTTAATGAACATTTTTTTTTTATATAATTTTGCAAACATAATAGGAACGTTACTTTTGAATGTTCTCTGAACAAAGTATCAACATTAAAAAAACGTTCTAACGTCCAACTAAAACATTTCAGAAAATTAAACGTTCCCTTTTAAGAACATTATTAAAGAACGTAATTAAACCAAATAGCCTAACTTTGAGCGAACAATGTACTAACGTAATGAACGTTTGTTGAGAAACCCTTGCCAGAATGTTAGCTAAAGTTCTGAACATGTCTGTAATAAGAGTAATCATGCAGTGCACACTGAAGTATGACATATGATCATCAGTGTAGCATATGGATCGACAACAAGATGGCTCACGAGGACCATATAGTGGGGAGCGCGATCTATTCGCGCATGCGCACTATCCTGTTTCAAATCAGGATTTCACTATCAAGTATATTGATTTACTAATAAAGTATACTAAGGTTATAGTTCTATGCAGCTGCATCATAAATACAATCATTTAAAACAAGAACATTAATTTAATGACGCACCATAGCCAAACAATTACGAATCCGACTACGGCGAAGGATTAGCGCATGAATATTAATCGAGCGTTGCCTGGTAACCTTCCTGTAGCGTCACCTCATTAATATTCATGAGCCTATCTCTCGCCATAGTACGGTTGGTAAATTTGCATACGGCAGGGGAAGCAGCGGCGTGGGCGTGTCCAGCGAATTAACCCGCACTGCTAGTTTGACTAGCGCGATGTGTTTTCATTTCGATGATTTATAGATGTTTTTGGTTTTGTTTTCGTGTGGAATTATTTGCGTACACACAACGCGAGGTGACGCGGAAGCTTCGGCCTGATGGATGTCCAGTGGCGTTACTGACGCGCGCGTCCATCGCATCGCATCGCAGTTATAACCGCTCGTAAGCCTGTATTAGCGCATTAATCGGTGGGCCGGTGGAGCATTAATGTTGTCGACAGGTAAGATGAAACAACGACACGATATGATGTGTTTTGTGCGACGGCTGACTCATATAACGGTGTCGCGGCCGTGCAGATGGAAAAACGGGTTACTTCTTTTGTTTGAATATTCATTAATTTGCATGTTTTGCTTGTAAAGAGAATTCTGAAACATATATTGATCATGTCTCCCATAATCAGTCAACAAACAATCAATGCTGTATCTGTAAATGACTAGGTTTTACAAGAGCAATCACGCGTTCTTGCTAATAAACACATATTTATAGTCATGTATTTACTGTAATATTGTGCTTTGTTTATTTGAGCGTCACACATTGATGTTTCCAATATGGAAAAGTATCACTATATAAAATGCTGGGTTGCTTCATCCCATGTTTGGGTCAATTATGGATGTTTATATGTTAAACTGTTCAGGGTTTGTCCACATTTGACCCAAACATGGGATGAAGCACCTCAGCATGTTGTGTAGTGTGTATGTAGTGATGGTAAAACATGATATTTTTTACACATTCCACGTGTTTATCGAGAATATATCACTGTAATCACGTTATCTCAAACAATACCATGGTGCTTTATGTCTTCTGCACAGTATAGCCTGTGTCCTAAAACTGCGATGCTTGTGTGTGTTTCCTTCATGGGAATGGCGAGTCATTGTTATTTCTGGCTGTTTTGTTTGGGAATCGCTTTTATAAGAAGTGCTATGATAATACTGTGGTACAGTAATGGTTCATAAAGAGATATATAGATACATAAAGTACTGAAATAGATGCCTGAAAGTGGCCGAAGAATATACCATGGTATTACTATGGTATTACATAAGTTCATCATTGGCTTTGATGGTTTTAAGATCCTTTAATATCAATGCAATCTTTCCATTGCTTAAAAGCTTCTTTAGATTATTAAAATGTTCTTCACACTAAGATAAAATTGGTTCTTTTAAGATCTGATCGTCTCTATGGCATCACTGTGACCTTTGAACCTTTATTTTTAAGAGTGCATGCCGAAAACATGTTTAATTTTGAGTTCTCAAACTGATTAAAAGGACAGCAGGTTTGTTCAGAAGGTCAGGAGGAGTGTTTTTATTGGTCAGCTAACAAAGAAGTTGACGAAGCAGAGACATATAATATGAGCCAATGGAAATGCAGATTCAGTCCTTTGCTCAGTGTTTTGTTTCGTTGTAGTTATAGACCTTTCATTTCTGTTCTGCATCCTTGGATATATGTATGAATATATATATCTCAAAAGCGTGTGTATTCCTCCACAGTAGCAGAGGTGTGGTTCACCCGTGTGTTCATTCATCATTCTTTAGATCAGCTGTGAGTGATTTTATCATGTGCTCGCCCAACCTAACATATTAATGATAGTAATATATATGAGAAGTGAATAATGAATATAATTAAGATCGTTTCAGTCTCGTTTTTAATAATTTTGTATGGTGAAATATTTATACATTTTGATTATGTATGTTTTTGGTTTTCTAGTGCACTTGCAGAGAGACTCCGCTCACACGCTCTTCTGATTGGCTGTGAGTTTTGATTGATTTGGTTACGAGTGCAGTGCGCTTGAACAGAGACTCCGCCCACACGCTCTTCTGATTGGCTGTGAGTTTTGATTGATTTGGTTGCGTATGCAGTGCGCTTGAACAGAGACTCCGCCCACACACTCTTCTGATTGGCTGTGAGTTTTGATTGATTTGGTTGCGTATGCAGTGCGCTTGAACAGAGACTCCGCCCACACACTCTTCTGATTGGCTGTGAGTTTTGATTGATTTGGTTACGAGTGCAGTGAGCTTGAACAGAGACTCCGCCCACATGCTCTTCTGATTGGCTGTGAGTTTTGATTGATTTGGTTACGAGTGCAGTGCGCTTGAACAGAGACTCCGCCCACACAATCTTCTGATTGGCTGTGAGTTTTGATTGATTTGGTTACGAGTGCAGTGCGCTTGAACAGAGACTCCGCTCACACGCTCTTCTGATTGGCTGTGAGTTTTGATTGATTTGGTTGCGTATGCAGTGCGCTTGAACAGAGACTCCGCCCACACACTCTTCTGATTGGCTGTGAGTTTTGATTGATTTGGTTACGAGTGCAGTGAGCTTGAACAGAGACTCCGCCCACATGCTCTTCTGATTGGCTGTGAGTTTTGATTGATTTGGTTACGAGTGCAGTGCGCTTGAACAGAGACTCCGCCCACACAATCTTCTGATTGGCTGTGAGTTTTGATTGATTTGGTTGCGTATGCAGTGCACTTGAACAGAGACTCCGCCCACACACTCTTCTGATTGGCTGTGAGTTTTGATTGATTTGGTTACGAGTGCAGTGCGCTTGAACAGAGACTCCGCCCACACACTCTTCTGATTGGCTGTGAGTTTTGATTGATTTGGTTACGAGTGCAGTGCGCTTGAACAGAGACTCCGCCCACACACTCTTCTGATTGGCTGTGAGTTTTGATTGATTTGGTTACGATTGCAGTGCACTTGAACAGAGACTCCGCCCACACGCTCTTCTGATTGGCTGTGAGTTTTGATTGATTTGGTTACGAGTGCAGTGCGCTTGAACAGAGACTCCGCCCACACACTCTTCTGATTGGCTGTGAGTTTTGATTGACTCCTCTCACACATGATTGATGAACACGCTAAAACCCAGGGTTGGCGCAAGCTAACCTGAAACACACCTGGCTGTCCTCCTAAACCGGCTCCGTGGCGTAGGGTGTGTGACCGCAACAAGCTGCCACTCAGCATTCCTGCTTTATCCACACACACACACACACACACACACACACACACACACACACACACACACACACACACACACACACACAAAAGATCTTCAAAGAAATAGTTCACCCAAAAATGAAACTGGTCCTGTAACCCCACCTCATCCCAGCCCTCATGATGAACCTGACACATGTCGTGTCTCCATCACATATCTTAGCAATCTTCGTGTCATTCGAAAGCTTGAACACTATAGCTCTATACACTATAACCTTTCAGCGGCTCAATTTTGGTGACATCAGCTTCAAATCTGGACACATCTTAGACATACGGCTTTGATTTTCTAGCAATTTTAGATTCCAAATTATTTTGTTAAATATATTTTTTAAATGTTTAGTTCAGTGCATTTTCCTTGTTTTTCAAAAAATATATATTTGTTAAAATCTGCAATAATCTGATGTGTTCTTCAGAAAGAGAGCAAGCTTTGGTCTGTATCCCAGAGCATTTACTCAGATATCAGTGTTTGTATGCCTATGCTCTGGCGGGTGAACTGATCATCATGATTAATCTTGCTCACAAATCATAATCACTATTATTAATCACCGGTTTAGAATTAGTGCACTTTCACATTTTCAAAAGCACATCAGTCCACACGGCCTATTTGATTTCATCATATACATTATCAGACTCTTTACATTATGAAAGCTGGAGCAACAAAACCAGTGAAATTCACTATATTAACTCCAATAATTCCACATTATGTTTCCCCATTAAAGCAACAGCAGAAATGAACTTGTGTTATAGCACAGCACATTTATCGAGCAACCACAACTGCAGACGATATAGTCGAGATTCATGTCTGGATTTATTACAGTAATAAACATAAGCACAGGCGATGAGAAGCAGAAGTCATGATCCCGATCAGCAGATGATCTGAGGATGTCCAGGAGAGATTACTGTAGATGATGATGATGATGATGATGTCATTGGGTCGGGAATGGGAACTAGAGTGAAATGCTTCAAAAATAAAGAGTATTTTCTGCAGCTCATGCGTGAAGTGTTTCAGAAACAGCGTGTGACTCTTAGTCAGCTCTTCCTGGAGGAATACGCTCCTCTTTTAACATATTTATTCAACATATCCCATAATTTGACTTTATTTTCATATGAAAATGCAATTTACGTGTGTTATGTTTAAAGCGAATCGTCTTGCATTCGCTGTTCGCACGTCATCATTTCACCCGTCACAGTGGCATGAAATGAAATTTCAAATTCTTAATGTGAAGTGGTGCTTGCAGTAGTATAATTCGGCACGGTTGCTAGGGTGTTTCTAGTGGGTTGCTAAGGTGTTCTGGGTGGTTGCTAGGCGGTTACTTGGGTGTTCTGGGTGGTTGCTAGGGTGTCCTGGGTGGTTGTTAGGTCATTGCTAACCAGTTGCTAGGGTGTTCTGGGTGGTTGCTATGGCGCTGCTAGGGTGTCCTGGGTGGTTGTTAGGTCATTGCTAGGCGGTTGCTTGGGTGTTCTGGGTAGTTGCTATGGTGTTGCTAGGTGGTTGCCAGGGTATTCTTGGTGGTTGCTGTGGTGTTGCTAGACGGTTGCTAGTGTGTTCTTGGTGGTTGCTAGGGCATTGCTAGGCAGTTGCGAGGGTTTTCTGGGTGGTTGCTAGGGTATTTTTGATGGTTGCTATGGTGTTACTACTAGGTGGTTGGTAGTTGTCACAGATGGTTACTATGGAGTTTTTATACAGTTCTCTAAAATCTTTAGTAATGAGTGCCTTCAGTACAAGCAATGCTTGTTTAATCGTAGCGGCGCATGTGATCGAGCGCATCATCTAATCCATCATCCTTTACTCCCTTATTCACAAAAACCTCAAACTCTCATTTCAATGGAACTCTGGGAGAATATATTTTAATATATCTGATATTATTTTAATCTTATATTTGTTATTTAACAGCTGAGATAACAGTTGCACAGGCGTGGGGCATGTTGTTAGCCTGACGTCGTCATACTCAGATTCTAGTCAGAATGTGAGTCTGATACTGCTCCATAGAGATTTGATTATGGGGCGTGTCTCAACCAAACCAGAAAAAAAAAAAAACTCTGCACTCAATTGGATAGACCTACAACCAATCAGAGCAACGGAGTAAATGACGCATGTTCTTCATTCATATTTTCAACCAACAAAATGTCGCGGCTCTCTGTTCCTCTTTTAAAATGAATGCGCTGTCGATATCTTCTATAACAGACGCGATGGCGGAATCTACACATGATGTTTCATAAACAAAGTTCGGGAGGAGCACGTACAAATAATCAATCCAATATCAACTTGTCATCAAACAATACCATGTCTAACGTTACCCTATCTATCAGCATGAGGAAGCATATTCACTCTGTCAACTTACCTAACACTCCTTGACAGTTTTTCAGCATCCCTCCACCACCCCGAATCCTCACTCTTGTCTTGTTCTCTCACAACCAGGAATACGGGGGAGTATGGCTACCGAGCCCACAGCCCTCTCCTCGGACAGCACGTCATACGCATTTATTCTATCGACTTATTTGTGTGAAATCTTATATACGCATTTATTCTATCTGACTTATTTGTAAATGTGAACTCGTGAAATCTCAATTCTCCTGCAGCAGTCGTCTTTGTTGTAAACTAATTCAAATCAAGCGCTCTTTGGTGACGTGGATGATTACGTTACCGTTGCTCATCTGTCCATCATCGTATAAAGCCCGCCCTGACAATTTGATTGGTCCGAACAATTTTTGTTCGGGCATAATAGCTCCTCAACGGAGCGAGTCCAGACCAAACTTCCCGACCAAAAAATGTTGTGGGCGGGGTTCGGGCTGGCACCCAGGCTAGCATGTTGTCACACTGCGTTACAATGAGCTCCTATTAGAACTATTCTATTATGAATTCTATTGAGAAAAAGGAGTCAATGTTCAGAAATTATTATGTTTTGAGTTATGCTGTATGATGTGTTTTGCAGTGTTTGTTGTCAAACTCAAAAATTCGTTTATTTTTAATTATTAAAAAATGCCGTTATTTAATATGAAACCGTTAATATTTGTATTTTATTGACAAAATATTTTATTTTGTCTTGTATATTTGTTTGATTAGATCAGATTAGATTTTAATCTGTCAGATGGTCATGGTGCAGTATGGGGCATGTTGTCACAGTTCACTTCCATTCTTTCAGGGTTAATCAAGTAAACACTGTTTTAATGAAACAAAACCTCATAATTGTACTAGACGTGTGATATTAATATGGGAATAAATAAATACTCTGAAGAGTAGATTTACAAACTCTCCTCTATTACCTCATTATTTCAGATAAGAAGTGTGCTTGTCCAGGCTCACAAAGAATAGGCTACATTACATTTTGACATATTTATACAGTAAGATAATCTGATCTAATAAATGTTTCTTATAGCTTTGAGGAGACGGACTACACTTATAATCTTCTCGAAGTGTGAGTAGAGGTCCATGCTGTTCTCAGGTCAGTCAGAAGGCTTTATGATGTGAACTGGTCCTGCTTTATGTGTGGAGCTCTTCATTAGAGATGATCTGAATATGACTGAAGAGTGAGACTGATCGATCGAGAGCCGTTCGGCTTGAACACGGCCTGGAACAGCAGAGTTCTCTTCGCAACGATAACGACAACGACACTTTTTATAGTTATCGCTCTTGCTGTGAAAGGGCCTTAAATCTCATCTTTGATCACCAAAATGACATATTTAAATGTTTTTTCCTTCAGGCCTTGCAATATCTTGAATGTAACTCGACACCCTCGCCTCATTTAGTATGCGCGGTTCTATGAATATGCAAATTCACCCCGCCTCCACTCACTCACTCAGCTCAGAGATCCACTGGTTGACGATCACACGTTGATCTGATTGGTTACAAGGTAGTTTGTGACGTCAGAAACACCAGCGATTTCAAAGCGTGTGTTTGAGACTGTCTTTGGTTCACTGCAGTTTTAAGGAGGAAATACTCAGCAATGGAGTCGACTTATGAACTTACACATGCTTTGTCTTAAAGCACATTAATAGACACATAAACAACATTAACAGCTGGATGACTTTAAGCCTAACATTATAAACGCTGTGCTTTAACAGCCTCACGCTGGATGTTCAGCGTTCCTGTTCTCCTCTGTGTGTCGAAGCGTCTTCATCCTCATCCATCATCGGACGCTCCGGCCCGGCTCACGTGGAAGTGTGTGTTTACATCACCATCACCTAATGCAGATTTATGACACGTCTGGTTGTGTTGCTGAAGATGGCAGGTTTGCTCACACAAGCATCTGTCTCGCATCAGACGTGTTCCTCACACGAGTCGACTTTTAAGGGCTTCTGCAGTGCAACGGACATGGAAGGAGACAAGTGTGTGTGTGTGTGTGTGTGTGTGTGAGTCTCAGTCGCCTGCTTGGAGTCCTTGCCTGTCCCGTGTGGGATAATCTGTGCTGATAAGGCACACAGAGGACTAAACGCTGGCTGTGGTCACATGGCCCTGTTCGGGGGCTGTGATTGGCTCAGCCGGATCGCCGGTCGTGTTCGGGGGCTGTGATTGGCTCGGCCGGATCGCTGCAGTGTCAGTCACAGGGTCTGTCTGGCCTTGGGTTGAGTGTCGGTCCTGTAGGTGACGGGGCACGTGGGATAGTGTTGAGAGATCTGCAGGACACACTCCTCAGCCTTACACACTCACCTGTGGTATGTGTCGGTGTTTTTCATGTCATGTTACAGCGATGTGTGTGTGTGTGTATGCTTTCCGCTCGCAGAGAACGTGGAGATTAGGATTAGGGTTTGGTTCAGGGTCAGTTGCTTGTGATTATGCATAATTATAGTAATTACTATAGTAACTACATGTAACGTGTAACAAGGACACTGGTTTAGGGGTAGTTGCTTGTAATTTACTGTTAAATTGGGAATTAGTGTAAACCCTTTATGAGTGGATTTTACAATATAGCTTTTTTATTTTAACTGACGGATCATTAAGTCCATTTTTTGCATTGTAATGATGATATTATGACGAGTAAGCATCCCTCATCTAATCTAATTCTCATTACTGTAATGTGACTAAATATTTAAAATGTCTGGTTATACTTTAATTGAAGGTGTTTGTGTAATATAGAGCTGCACAATTCTGGATAAAGAAAAGTATGATTTTGTTTTTTTAAGGAGATTACTAAACAAAATAACATAATTTACTAGAGGTTCTGGCAAACTGCTGCTGTCTATGTAAAGATATCTAATTAATCATTTAATCAATTTGAATTTGAATATTGTTTTTAACAAATCTCTTGAGTGAATGATTCAGTGACTCACTCATAAAGTCTTTGATTCATCCAGTAATGAAACAAATAGTGTTTTTAACAAATCTCTTGAGTGAATGATTCAATGACTCACTTATAAAGACTTCACTTGTTTCATTACTGAATGAATCTCTTGAGTGAATGATTCAATGACTCACTTATAAAGACTTCACTTGTTTCATTACTGAATGAATCTCTTGAGTGAATGATTCAATGACTCACTTATAAAGACTTCACTTGTTTCATTACTGAATGAATCTCTTGAGTGAATGATTCAATGACACACACATATTTTAACAGTCTCCTGCCGCCACCTACTGGTGTAACGATGTAATCAATACAATCTTTATTTGAAGCATCAAGTTACTTTTAAAAGCTGATTTGCTCTATTCTGATCTCTACTGTAGACATCAGTGTTTATATCTGAACTATAATCTTTTCTCCCAGCACTTCTGTGATAATCTGAGTGATTGTAAGGCAGAAATAATGATGCTGTGATGTTGAAAAGACTGTTAGTGAATCTGTCAACGGCTCTCTTTGGATCAGAACACACATCTGAATGCTCCTGTGATCCGACTTGACAAAGGTTATTATTACTAGTTTACTATTGGGTTAAGATTAGGTTTAGGGTTTGGTTGAGAGTCAGTTGCTTGTAATTATGCATAATTTACCGTTATTACTATAGTAAGTAAAGTTTTTAACCACGTCACCTTAAAATGAAGTGTCACCAAATGTTTTAATGGTATTTTGATATTTAAGCATAATTAAATGATCGCTGTTGATCAGTACTAATGACTTTATGACAGTAATTAGAAGTCGATGAAAAACTGAGAATAACGGGAATCATGAAGAAACTCAAAAGTAAAAACAATAATAAAAAAAGAAACTTACAATAATGAGAATTTGGGGAAATGTGCTTAACTGTCATGACGATAATGTCCTAATGCTAATATGCCAATGGTCTTAAAAATATGCTTAATCTAAATATAATTTTTCAGTGTTTGGAGTATTTCTGTTGAGTTTGCCCACAGGATCATTCATCATCATCATCATCATCATCACATGCTTCACGTCATCAAGCCCCCCGTCACCGCACTCCAGTTGAACATCACATCTTTAACCACAACAACCACATAAAAATATTCACTGGATATTAGAAAACATACAAATATCAGTCAAAAACAGTTATAAATAAAAAACATTACTACTATTGCTTCCTGGCCTTATAATAATAATAATAATAATAATGCGTTTATTTTATATAGCGCCTTTCAGGAAACTCGAGGTCGCTGGGTGTGACACACACCATCAGAATTCTGGGTAATGGATGACAGTTCTACTCTCAAATCATCCTCGGCATCTCAGTTGCACCTCACTGCAGAACACGAGATCCAGGGGGCGGAGTTGGATCCAGATCTAAGGGGTGGAGATTGGTAGGTTTAGGGGTGGGTTTAGGGATCAGGGGGTGGAGATGGATCCAGATCTAAGGGGGAGGAGTTGGATCCAGATCTAAGGGGTGGAGATTGGTAGGTTTAGGGGTGGGTTTAGGGATCAGGGGGTGGAGATGGATCCAGATCTAAGGGGGCGGAGTTGGATCCAGATCTAAGGGGTGGAGATTGGTAGTTTTAGGGGTGGGTTTAGGGATCAGGGGGTGGAGATGGATCCAGATCTAAGGGGGAGGAGTTGGATCCAGATCTAAGGGGTGGAGATTGGTAGGTTTAGGTATATGTAAGGTGGGAGGAGTCGGATCTGGATCAGCTCCTCCCCCTGGATCTCGTGTTCTGCAGTGAGGACCATCTCCGGCATCTAGTCCTAATCTGAAATGGGCGGGGCTATTGTGACGCACACCTGCTTGTAAAATTAAATTATGAGTAATATACAGCTTGTAATGTGAAATTTTATTTCTCAATAAAACTTTGATGTGAAGTTTCCCACGTTAAATTAGATTTTAAAAAATGTGTTAAATAACTAAGAGCCAAATGTGCCGCCGTTACAGACGGAAGAAAGCTCTCGGAAACGGCCGGTGTTCTGATGTTGACTGTCATCCTCATCTCATTATCCATCAGTATGATGAGCGGATTATTCATAATGGGATGATGATGATGATGATGATGTGTGTCATGTGATCCGCTGCGTGTCGTCCTAATCTGACCCTGTGTTCACAACACTGAGAGAAGCTCAGCTTTATGAAGATTATGAATATGTATAAGCTTCTGATTTTACTCTTACGCTGGTTTCATTTCAGCATCCATGATTCTGGGCATTTACACGAGTTCACGATTCGATTCACAAGCACGTGATTTGATTTGTTTTGATTGGATGTTGATTAATTGTGGCCTATCAGGTGCAGAGCAGGGGAAGGTCAGGTGGTGTCGCTGTCCGGAGCGTTTATCATATGCAGGCCGAGGGTTTATGGTGGTTTAGTGCATTAATCATATTGCTTTGATACTGATTAATTGGTTCTCAAGGAAAACACACAGATTAGTGATAATGCTGAAATGTGTGTTTCTCTAATGTTCAGTGTTTTCAGATTAAAAATCATATTATTTACAAAATTAAATAATGACATCTTTGCTTTACTGCAAACTTGTTATTGTCTCAATAGTATAAAATAAATAGAAGAATAAATAAGAACATTTATGCTCATGAAAATCAGATATTGTGAAGGTTGTGTCCAGACGAACAGGACAGCAGGATAACACAGGCTTTATTAACTCTTCTGTGTGTGTGTGTGTGTGTGTGTGTGTGATTGTCTTGGTCGGCTACTGTTTTCATTATCGCTTGACTCAGATCTTGTGCAGTTTGGATGCTCTGATTGTGGTTATTCTTGCTGTTTATAAAAGTGATCAGGTTAGCCGCATATCTTTAGTTTGACTGGAACTCTTGTAAGGCTTGATCTTGTGCTGGAATGCAGGAGAGTTGAACATCAGTGCCGGACACACATGTGTTCACCGAGAGCTCGTGAGGGGGAGTGCTTCTGCTGCCAGACTCTCTGAGTTTCCATCCAGAGCAAAGTTCAGCACACACACACACACACACACACACACACACACACACACACACACACACACACACACACACACACACACACACACACACACACACACACACACACACACACACACACACACACACACACACACCTGTGAGCGAGACACACACACTCTCTCACACACACTCTCTCACACACACACACCTGTGAGCGAGACAGACACACACACTCTCACACACACACACACACACACACACACACACACACACACACACACACCTGTGAGCGAGACACACACTCTCTCACACACACTCTCTCACACACACACACCTGTGAGCGAGACAGACACACACACACACACACACACACACACACACACACACACACACACACACACCTGTGAGCGAGACACACACACACACACACACACACACCTGTGAGCGAGACAGACACACACACACACACACACCTGTGAGCGAGACACAGACACACACACACACACACACACACATACACACACACACACACACACACACACCTGTGAGCGAGACACACACACTCTCTCACACACACTCTCTCACACACACTCTCTCACACACACACACACACACACACACACACACACACACCTGTGAGCGAGACACACACACTCTCTCACACACACTCTCTCACACACACACACCTGTGGGCGAGACAGACACACACACACACACACACACACACACACACACACACACACACACACACACCTGTGAGCGAGACAGACACACACACACACACACCTGTGAGCGAGACACAGACACACACACACACACACACACACACACACACACACACACACACACACACACACACCTGTGAGCGAGACACACACACTCTCTCACACACACTCTCTCACACACACTCTCTCACACACACACACACACACACACACACACACACACACACACACACACACACCTGTGAGCGAGACAGACACACACACACACACACACACACACACACCTGTGAGCGAGACACACACACACACACACACACACCTGTGAGCGAGACACAGACACACACACACACACACCTGTGAGCGAGACACAGACACACACACACACACACACACACACACACACACACACACACACACGCAAAGATTAATATAAATATTGATATAAAGGTTAAGAAAACGTTACACTCACTTCTTCTTCTGGAGGTGCAGCAGGAACACGAATAGTTGGTACAGATCCTTTTTTCAGGAGCAGCTTCTTAGCAAAACCAGCTTTATACTGACCCTCATTTATAAAGCAGTCTGGTGTGTGAAATGATTTGTGCAAACATGAAAGCATTGACGTTGATCGTGGGGAATATTCCCTTCGAAAACACACTCAGCCACTGCGTCTTCAGCGGTTTGGATTTAGGAACATCAAAATGACTGTGTTCATTATTACACCCGAGAACAGAAGAACACCACAATCACTGAGACGCCATTCTGCTCATAGACACTAGACAGTGCTCCAGCGTATCAATAATGACGCGCGGACTATGATTGACAGCTCGCTCACGAGCGAGGGCGGGTCTGTTGAAACTCTGCTGTCAATCAACAATCGTGGGAGGGGCGTCCGACCGTGTGACGTCACTAGGTCGAACGGCTTGATTTGAGACGGGGGAAACATATGGAGATTAAAAACAAAACAAAAAAAAAACACTGGATGGATTTTTATCATTTTATGATGGTTGTGTACAGGCACTGCCAACACACACTTCAGTACAAGTTCTTTAGTGCGCTCGCATAATTGCAATGAGAAACCAAACCAAAACTTACCGAATGTATACAACGTGTCAAAACATGAACTTTGGTGCGACCCTAACGCCGCTATTGACCTCTATCTTCTAGACGACTTAACTCCTACATTTCCTGAATTCCTAATTGGCACGCTTCATCATCAGTGCGTTGTGTGTGTGTGTGCGTGTGTGTGTGCGTGTGTGTGCGTGTGTGTGTGTGTGTGTGCGTGACTGATAATAGGGACTTTAAGCAACAGCTGCTGATACTACGACGGTCTGGTGTTCTGTTGCGCACACAGATCTTCCTCTTCTTGGTGTAGTACAGTAACCGTACAGTAACAGGAGAACAGCTGAAACACAAGTCAGCATTTCTTTCAACATATGCTTTTATAAGTTGGTCATTTACAAACCTGTCAGTCTGGAAAGATTGTTTTAACACAAACACAACCAAGAGAACCGCTCCGGTCATGTTGTGTCGGTCACACTTTGATGTGTTTACGAGACAGCCCGACAGCGGTCATGATGGATGAGGTTTATCAGTGTCTTCTGGTCATTTATTCACAACATTTCCTTTGAAAACTCCGTTTACATGATATTTTGAGAGTTTCATCAGTTGTAGTTTGTTCTGTTCGGTGCGGTCGGGTGACACTAATGCGTGGAAGAGCTGGCCATGCTTCTCACACACGTGTGTGTGTGTGTGTGTGTGTGTGTGTGTGTGTTTCATGAGGAATGGATGTGTTTTGGCGCTTCTCTTGGGTTGATGTAATCTTCAGTGCTGTTTATCCTGGATGAGTGTTGATTCATCTCCTCTCTGATGAAAGCCAGCGCTCCCCGGGACACATCCTCTAC
This sequence comes from Rutilus rutilus, assembly GCA_021464565.1. Taxonomy (NCBI): domain Eukaryota; kingdom Metazoa; phylum Chordata; class Actinopteri; order Cypriniformes; family Leuciscidae; genus Rutilus; species Rutilus rutilus. Next base: position 34,164,034 of record JAJAQA010000019.1, read on the forward strand.
TCTAACAAACCAAAGTACGACTTGTGTCATTCTAGCGCAAACATACGTGACATGTCATCATGCCATTTATACCTTTCACTTCAATTCTTGAGTCAACGACTCACTGATTCACTGAGTCACAGTTAACGATTCACTTCATTCATAGGGTGTAAGTTACTAATGCCACAGTTAGGATGTATTTATGCAAATTAAAACCATATTTAGGTCATGACTATCAGTGGTTACTGAGCTAATCTGCTGTAAAAGATTTAGCAGTAGGAATTTGCTAAATAAATAAACATTCATCGATCAGCACTTTTACATTTTAATACTTAAGTACATTAAAGTCCAGCTGTAGTCAATCATTTTATCCCTTAAAACTCATCTTTCATCACCATCATTTAAACTTTTTTAAATAAAAAAACAACAATTCATGCTTTAAAATATCTTGACTGTAACTCGACACCCTTGCCTCATTTAGTATGCGCGGCTCTATGAATATGCAAATGAGTCCCGCCTCCACTCACTCACTCAGCTCAGAGATCCACTGGTTGACGATCACACGTTGATCTGATTGGTTACAAGGTAGTTTGTGACGTCAGAAACACCAGCGATTTCAAAGCGTGTGTTTGAGACTGTCTTTGGTTCACTGCAGTTTTAAGGAGGAAATACTCAGCAATGGTGTCGACTTATGAACTTACACATGGTTAAAAACACCACATAGACACATAAACAACATTAAGGGCTGGGTTTTCTTTAAAAGTCAAGTACCTTTAACTCAAGTAAAATGTTCTTAATACTTTAACTGGAGTGATATTTTATTAGGGTATCTGTACTTTTACTCAAGTCCGTGATTTGTGTAATTGTGCTGATTACTGCGGTCCTGTGGAGTCACTCTCACAATCCATTTCTTATCAGGCAATCTGTGGGGGATCCTTGCTAACTAGGCCCCCAGTAGGAAGTGCATGTGCTTTCACATTAGCCATATGAGCTGTTGGTGCCGATCAGAGAGTTTGCTTTGGAGATTTCCTCAAGTCCACTTGGTCTGGGGTTCGTGTCGCTGTCGGTATGAATGAACACAATCCGTCCTGAACGGAAGTGAATGCCGTTTGCATCTGTGCATGTTCCCAGTCACTCTTATCATAGCGTAACACATTCCTCATAGCTGCTAGTCTCTTCATAAGTTGCCTTTAGAGAGCAGCTTGTGTTCTTCCTATCGCAACTCATTTGTGACGGACAAACGCACAAACAGCTGCTGAACACTTGCCACGAGTGCTCACATTTCTTTTATTATTATGTAATATTTAGTTTAACAGGGACAATGGACAGTCTGTGACAGATCCAGGATTGGCTACTACATTTCAATAAGAAAAGAACACAGGAACATACGGCATCATTAATCATTAATCGTTAAATAACATACAAAAACACCTAACATTTAAGCATACACTACAATATGCACAAAACAAAGGTACAGAAATAATAATCAAAGTCAAAATAATAATAATATAGGCATAGTAAACTAATATAACAGATTACTAAGTTGCAGATTGTTTGAGTCTATAGCCGTATCTTCATGTTTGATTTAAACTGTGCCAAAGTGGAGCGTTATCTAGTGCTGGTTGGCGACGTGTAAACATTTGTTTTTAGTAACACTTTACTATGAAGTAAATTAGTTAATGTATTAACTTACATGAACTAAACATGAGCAAGAGCAATACATTTGTGACTGTATTTGTTCATCTTTGTTGACGTTAGTTAGTGCAAAATCCAGCTGTTCATTGTTAGTTCATGTTAGTTCACAGTGCATTAACAAGATTTTATTAAAGTATGAGTAAATGTTGCAATTAACATTAACAAGGATTCATAAATGCTGTATAAGTGCAGTTCATTAGTTCATGCTAACTAATATACTCAACTAATGTTAAAGAACCTTATTGTAAAGTGTTATCAAGTTTACCAGGTAATGTTGCCTGACTGCTTTATTTCCAGCCGTCCTCTAGTTTTACTTGTGCGTAAATCATAGTATTATCGGGATTTGTACGTCAGACACAAACTAAAAGGCAGAGGTCCAAGGACCGAACCCTGAGGGACCCCGTCTGAACTCGTGAGGATATAAATAGCCTAGAAGGGCACAATAAACTGTTTTCTGTATTAGGAAAAATAACTTTTTCTGCTATCTTGGACATTTGGACTTGGCCTGGACTTTTCAAGTTGAATGAGCTGGTCTCAACTAGTCATAGATAATTTGGTTTTGTGCTCAGACTTGCACTCGAGTACGACGACACAGCAGATGTGTTGTAATGTAGATCTGGGCCCACCAGACTGACCTTTATTCGACTACAGGCTCATGATTTGAGGAAGTTGTCTGATGGGAAAAGGGCAGTTCCTCTTTTTGAAGTCTATTTTTATTTTCGCTTATTCAGAGCGCTGAGACATTAATGACCTCAGGACATCAGATTCTGAGCAGTTTCTCAATATATGCTCTTTTTATGCTGTTTAATGGTGGATAGGGGTGTAAAAATGCACTGGTGCATTGCGATGCATTGATTGCATAATATTATTTCACTTCATTGATTACAGAATTCAGTAATTGTCGGTTGCGATGACTAGGAAATTCTCTCTTAAATGAAAAAAGTTTGGGTTTCTGCATGATTGCACACATCCATTTGAGCAAAGCCTAGTTGTTTTTTCTTGTGATTTATTATACAGATATTCTGAGTATATATAAAGTCAGCACGCCTTGACATATGATTAATTTAACAAACATTTAATTAATTAATTCTCTTTCTCTTTAAGAGTACTAAAGTACTTTTAAACACAACCATAGGTTGACCAAGGTGTACATAGTTTAAATAATGTAAAACAAAACAAAAACAAGATATAAAAATTTACGAAAACAATATAATAAAACAATTTGTATTAAACTTTTAATCCACCATAATTTTTTTAAATAAGTAAGATTTAAGTATAGTTTTAAAAACAGGCAAAGAATGTGCTGTTCAAACAAATTTTTTTTTTTGTTGTTGTTGTTGCATTTGTGATAATTTTAGTTGCAGTCGACAGCCCTGTATTCCCAATGCCTGTGGTTGATTGTTGTGGTTTTATAGTACATTTTTACCTTTTGATTCCAAGTGTCTTTGAAACTTTAGATTTAGATGCATTCATAATAATGAGCATGCATTGGTTAACAGCTGGATTTTTTATTTATTTAAAAAATCTTAAAAAGGTCTTAAAAGGGTCTTAATTTCTTTAAAATGGTCTTAAAAGGGTCTTCATTTCTTTAAAGGAGTCTTAAAAAGGTCTTAAAAGGGTCTTAAAATGGTCTTAATTTCTTAACAATGGTATTAAAAGGGTCTTAATTTCTTTAAAGGAGTCTTAAACATCTTAAAAAGGTCTTAAAAAGGTCTTAATTTCTTTAAAATGGTCTTAAAAATGTCTTTAAAAGGGTCTTAATTTCTTTAAAGGAGTCTTAAACATCTTAAAAAGGTCTTAAAAGGGTCTTAATTTCTTTAAAATGGTCTTAAAAATGTCTTTAAAAGGGTCTTAATTTCTTTAAAATGGTCTTAAAAATGTCTTTTAAAAGGTCTTAAAAGGGTCTTAATTTCTTGTCTTAAAAGGGTCTTAATTTCTTTAAAGCTCTTAAAAAAATTCTTTAAAAGGTCTTAAAAGGATCTTAATTTCTTAAAAAGGTCTTAAAAGGGTCTTAATTTCTTTAAAATGGTCTTAAAAGGGTCTTAATTTATTTAAAGGAGTCTTAAAAGGGTCTTAATTTCTTTAAAGCGCTCTTAAACATGTCTTAAAAATGTCTTTAAAAGGTCTTAAAAGGGTCTTAATTTCTTGTCTTAAAAAGGTCTTAATTTCTTTAAAGCTCTCTTAAAAAAATTCTTTAAAAGGTCTTAAAAAGGTCTTAATTTCTTTAAAGCTCTCTTAAAAAAATTCTTTAAAAGGTCTTAAAAGGATCTTAATTTCTTTAAAATGGTCTTAAAAGGGTCTTAATTTATTTAAAGGAGTCTTAAAAGGGTCTTAATTTCTTTAAAGCGCTCTTAAACATGTCTTAAAAATGTCTTTAAAAGGTCTTAAAACCAGCTGTAAGTTCAGTGCTCTCCAGAGCAGTTCTGGTCATTGACCTGCACCTGTGAAGGCCAGCGGGGTTCATTGAGCTGTTTGTGAGTAAAGCTCAGTGAGAATGCCTCTTCATACACACTGTGGAGCTCGTCCATCTGTTCAGAAGCTCGTATCCCGGCAGTCTGAGACTCTGGTTTGTCCAACAGGTCGAGTGCCTTGAGCAACACCGCATGGGCAGAACATCTGCTGCTCTTCTCCTGGTCTGTTGTAGTTATGGCACGAGTTTGAAGAGTGTGTTTGGTGTAACAGCTGGCATATGTTCGCTTATTTAATTAAAGGTACATGTTTGACTTCAACAGCTTGTACATGTCTGCTTTCCCTGTGTTTCACGTACTGATGCATAATCATTCTGACTGCGTTCACAAGGCTGCACTCGGGTTGCATTGGATTTACTTTGATATTTTAGAAAAAAAGACAATTTTGCCAGGATAAGAAAGAATATTCTCTGTGAACTTTGAGGCATGTGGGAATATATGCGAATTAATGTCTTGATGAACGAACTTTTGGGTCATTCCGTGTCAAATCAACCAAATTTCATAAATTTCCCTGCTCAAATTGGAGATTTTGTTCATATTTTTTCTGAAGAAAGACAAACATAAATAGTGATGAAAGACAATTTTCACCTAAGATTTGCAGCCACATTACAGGGGTGTAAAAGTGACTTTAGAAAGATGGCAGCATCATTATTGTATTTTTACTCAGAGACCGGTAGGTCTAGTGAAATCTGTTGACTTTAGCAATATTTGTTGTGTTATAAGCCAACAGTTCAGAAATGGGGAAAAGCACTACTTGTGTTTTTCGTCCAAAGTTTGCATGCCTGTAACTCAAGAAGTATTAAAGCTCTCTGGATGTCCTTTTAGAGACTGGTTCTCAAACTTTTCTTTTGATATCTTCATTTTAAAGGCTCTATATGGTTCAATCCCAGAGATATGGGGATTTCAATGTGGCTTTATCAGTAAATTGGTAAATTGTACACATTTTCAGTGGTCAAAACCCAAATGTGGGTCACTTTGCATACAGCTTGTACTTTTTTCATTTAAAGAGGAATATCTAAAGAACAAATAAAGTTGAAACTAGAAATATATTGTGCATTGATTTGAACATTGCAGTGTCAAAATATTTTTCCCAAAGTTTGCATACCTGTAGCTCTAAAAGTATTAAAGATATCTCAATGTCCTTCTAGATTCTCATTTTTAATCAACTTTTCTTTTGTAATCTTCATCTTCATAAGACCCTATATGGTTAAATCCCATAGAGACGGGGATCTTAAAGTGACTCCGTGTCCAAGTTGTTGAATTTTACCCATTTTCAATTATCAAACCAAATGTGAGTTACTTTTCAAACAACTGATACTTATTGTGTTTAAAGAAGAAGAAACTGTTGAAACTAGAAATGTATCTTGTTTCCCTCTATCAAAACAATTGCTTAAAACACAGGCCTACCTCTCTGAGTGTTTTTAACGGTCACCAGTTGCAAAAGTGCATCTATCCATCATAAAAGTGCATCTGTCCATCATAAAAGTGCATCTGTCCATCATAAAAGTGCATCTATCCATCATAAAAGTGCATCTATCCATCATAAAAGTGCATCTATCCATGATAAAAGTGCATCTATCCATGATAAAAGTGCATCTATCATCATAAAAGTGCATCTATCCATGATAAAAGTGCATCTGTCCATCATAAAAGTGCATCTGTCCATCATAAAAGTGCATCTGTCCATCATAAAAGTGCATCTATTCATCATAAAAGTGCATCTATCCATCATAAAAGTGCATCTATCCATCATAAAAGTGCATCTATTCATCATAAAAGTGCATCTGTCCATCAATTTGAAGTGAGCTTTTCAGCCGTATTAAGGTGTGTGTTCTCTGTGTTTTCAGTCAGCCCTGACCTGTCTCCAGAGACTGCCCTCCTCGGCTCCCTCGCAATCCCGGTTCCTCGTCCCCCGACAGCGAGCGCTAGTGTCCCGCGAGCGCAGCGGAAGCCCAGTGAGGCCGGGCCGGCGCGCGGCAGCATGGAGGTGGGGATGCGTGTGGTGCGCGGCCTGGACTGGAAGTGGAGCTCGCAGGACGAGGGAGAGGGGCACATCGGCACAGTGGTGGAGATCGGCCGGCAGGGCAGCACAACCACACCAGACAAGACCGTGGTGGTGCAGTGGGACAGCGGGACCCGAACCAACTACCGCACCGGGTACCAGGGCGCATACGACCTGCTTCTGTACGACAACGCACAGATAGGTACGGCCAAAAACATCTCTTCCACTTAAAGGTGCAGTCTGTAAGAGTGACAGCCAGTGGCTGAAATAGGTACTGCAGTCCAAATTAAACGTATGGGAGATGGTTGTTCAGTGCTGGGCGTAGTGTTGTCAACAGTTCTGACTTCGGTACCAAGTCGTTACTGACATTTTAAAAATGTGAGGCTTAGAGCGGAATCATAAACGCCTCTGATTGGCCGTTGTGTTCACGTGCTCATCGGATATGTCTGTGATTGGCTACAATGATCAGCGCACGGGAGCGTTAGAAAGTGTTTTTAAAAACGGGAGCATTTGAAAGCACAAGCCGGACCGGTCCGCTGGTATACGCCTGCTTTCAAACGCTCGCGTGTGTGTCGTAACACGAGAATGAACCTCATTGGCTCTTGCTGAAACGCCTCCATTGTAGTCTTGAGGGAACAAACACGTCACAATATTCCTCATTATAATAATTCATGCGCAGAATAAAGGGGCGGGGCCTGGTTGAGTTAGTTAGTAGTGGCGGTTATGGTAAGGGGCGGGACATTTCCCAAACACACTCGAAGCGCTCGACCAATCACAACACACTGCTCCAGCCGACCAATCAGAGCACAGTGTGCTTTTCAGAAGGAGGGGCTTCATAGAGACAGGAAGTAAACCGAGCGTTACTGACAGACTGGGAAGAGAGGAGCCGCAACAATGGAGAATATGAGGAGAATAATCAACATTCAAGCAGGAAAACCTGTTCTAGAGCCTGAAACATCATCAGGAGTGTGTGAAAGGGCAGAACAGGGCCTCTTTAAAGTGAGTGTTTGCTCACAGATGTGCAGGACCTGTCCTCTGTAAGGTTTGTTCAGTGCTACTGTCATTGTGCTTTACCAGTGTAAATCAGGTGTTGAAGGAGCACACGAGTGGTGGTTTACTCCCTCAGCTGGCGGCGGTGTGTATTGCGCGCGTGGATCTCACACACACACACATGCAGTGGCTGCAGGCTTAAACTGGCTTAAATAGTTACACCACAATCCTGTACATCCCTGAAGAGATTATATTTCTCTTAGATAAGTGAGATCAATATCTGTCTGTAAACAAGAAAAGAAATCTTAATGGAAATGGAAAACAAGATTATTTTTCTTACTCCACTGGCAGATTTAGCTTGTTTTAAGCAAAAATATATCTTATGCCATTTTACTACTTTGGTAAATGCATCTTGATTAGATCTAATCTTCTAATTTTTAGGTATTTTGCCTGGAAACAAGATAAAAACACTAAGTAAGAAAAGCAGTGTTTGCAGTGCAGATCTATATATGAGACGTGTTCCTCTGTGTTTACAAGGAAACGCTTAATGATAAACTGAAATGCTTTTGACGCATCATTAAAATCACTGTCATCTGCCTCCAGTGACCTGTTTCTGATTAATGGAGGAAAGCCTCAGGAAAACACACATGCTAATAAACGTGACGAGTTAGAGACTCACTGACCGGCTTCTGCACTGGAGAACATGATCATTATGTTAATGCTAAAAGACGATGGTGAACTGATGAATCCAGTGGGAAACTTCCTGTCATTTATACAACCCGTTCCTGGACTAGACTTGCTGATTTCCCCTTTTTTCCTTTCTTCCTCTCAGGTGTCCGACATTCAAATATTATTTGTGACAGTTGTAAGAAGCACGGCATTATGGGAATGCGCTGGAAGTGTAAGGTGTGTTTCGATTACGACCTGTGCACTCAGTGTTACATGAACAACAAGCACGACCTGACGCACGCCTTCGAGCGCTACGAGACGGCGCATTCACAACCGTGAGTTCCTCACACACACACACACACACACACACACACACACACACACACACACACACACACACACGACCTGACGCACGCCTTCGAGCGCTACGAGACGGCGCATTCACAACCGTGAGTTCCTCACACACACACACACACACACTCTCACACACACACACACACACACACACACACACACACACTCCCGCTGGCGCTGGCTAAACGTCCACTGCTCTCATTCCCACAGAAACATGAACCCTCAGCTCCACAGACTCTTCTTTTCTGATGAAATTCTGTGTGAAATCTTTTGACATGTTTTCGACGCACTGATGAGTGCAGAGCTGTCCACATCTGTTACTGACCGCAGATGCTCACTGAGATGCACAGATACCACACATAGATATGATGGAACTGTCTAAGTACTTTTTAATGGATGAACTTCACTCACAGACATTACATTCATAACAACTTCTTTGTACTAACACACACACACACACACACACACACACACACACACTGCCACGGGCAGGTGCTTAAAGGCATTTCACACACAGGCTGCAAACGAGAGAAATCAGTTCCTCTTTCAGCATCTCTTCTCTTCTCTGATGATGTGGGCGGGACTATAACCTGTCACTCACCTGAGATCAGCCAATAGCAAACCACAACCATCCAATTATCCAATCAATTCCCTACAGACACAATCAAGCCCCGCCCACATTTGTTCTTGTTCCAGAAGCGTTTCACTCGATTATACGACACGTTAGAGAAGAAAAGACCAGTTCAACTTCACTTTCCATTTAAAAAGGGCTGGTCATGTGGTTTATCTATGGTTTATTTATTCTGTGTATAAAAGGCAACATAGAAAGTAATATATATCCTGTGATGTTTGCGCTGTGGCCATTGAACATGTTGGCAGTGCCGGTGAAATATGAGCCGCTGATGCCCCTGCTCCTCCAGGTGGGACGTTAATAGGATTTGTGTATAGAAAGCCTACATATGAGATTAAGTCTTTTGAATTGGATTCGGTGTCACACACTTCATACAGCATTTCTGGAGCTCACACACTCTCACCCGGGCCGGACCGAACCCGTAACCCAGGGAATTAGGGGCCTTATTAAATAATACATTACTTATTAGTTTTCTATCAAATATTGTATGGCCTGTCTATAACATTAAGATTTTTATATTATTATTACATCTGCTTTAATGAAGATTCCCCCCCCCATCATGAATAGTGGAGCTGTCCTGACACACTGCACACGCGAGCAGTTCGACGACACTTCCTTTCAGTTTCGGTCTTCAGTCCGATCATGTGTGTACATGTCCTCTCGATCGGATTATTAAAGGAATAAACTCCCCTTTCAGCCCGGTCGAGATCTCAGCCGGATCGGTGTGTGCCGGGGAGTAATCGGGAGTGATCGGGAGTGTAGCTCGGGACGGACTCGGAGGAAAACACGGCCTGGGTTTCCCCCACCACAACTTATCTTATATATCTTACAGTATTACAGCAGTCAGTGTAACATATTTATGGCACATAACATCACAAAACCCATGGCGATTGAGAAAGCCTAAATGTATTATCGTATGAACTAAAATACTTGAAATCTACATAAAAATATCACACA
>JAJAQA010000019.1:34178778-34511278 GCA_021464565.1 Rutilus rutilus
TGCTATAAGAAAACGAATGTGGAGACATCGTGTCAGTCAGTGTGTGCAGACACGTCTCTCTAAATCATGAGTGAGCTGCGCGAACACGCTGAAGGAAGGAAGAGGCTATCCAACTGAATACGGTAACTTGTAACAAAGTGTAAATTAAATATAGCGTAATATTCAAACAAATTCGTTTTGTCATTCAAGTAGGCCTAATGGTTCGTTTTATTTAATTTGTGTCGTCCGTAATAATATTTATATTATTAGGCCCATTTATTCGTTTAATTTTACAGCAGTTTGTGTGTAGCCTAATGGATATAAGCCAATTAAAATTTTAACCGTGCGCAAAAGTTCACTTATCAAAATTCTGGCCTAATAGTTAATTCACTTTTAAAACTTTTATGTTTATTTTTGTTTATATAATTTTTATTTATATTATTAGGCCCATTTATTCGTTTAATTTTACAGGACTTTTTGTGTAGGTTATATTCCTTCTTACATAGGCCTAATTTGTCATTTGAAATAAAACATTTCTATTTGAAAAATGTTGTTGTTGCTCGTTAGTTGTTTAGGAGGTAAGGCTGTGGTCTGAGCTAAAAGTGATATACATGTAGATTGTTTTCCTTTTTTGGAGCGAGCGGGGGCCGATTTGAGTGGAGCGCGAAGCAAACTGCGTTGAGCGATAATGAGCGGAGCGGCCTGATGTAGCTTTGAGCGGGGGAGCGGAGGGGGGAACAGCTGAGATTCTCACCGCTCATATGCTCTGGTCACCGCTGTCTTATAAACACCTCAGGAACTGTGGACACTTGTGGAGAAGTTCAACATGATGATGAGATGATCAGTGTAACTCCACAACAACTACAGAAATGTCTCCACTAACATTCAGAAGCTCTTCCTGAGTCTCTCCGTAAGGCTGCACTCGCTACTGGTTATTCTGGGATTCTGGATGAGTGAGATTGGCCTGTTCTATTATTGCCGGAGTTTCTGAAGCTCGAGTAAAGACTCCGCCCTCTTCTGGACGGAGGCGGAGCTAAAGCTCATTTGCATTTAAAGGGACACACCCAAATGCCGCGTTTTTCCTCACACCCAAAAAGGGGCAAATTTGACAAGCTATAATAAATTATCTGGTATTTTGAGCTTAAATTTCACACACACACACACACACACACACACACACACACACACACACACACACACACACACACACACACACACACACACACATTCTGAGGACACCAGAGATTTATATTACATCTTGTGAAAAGGGGCATAATATGTCACCTTCAAGATATTCATGTTGTCAGTGCAGAGCGAGAGGCAGTTTTGGTGTTTAAAGCTCATGGATTGTCTGTGTCTGTTGCGCGCAGAGCGTCACACACACACACACACACACACACACACACACACACACACACACACACACACACACACACCGTCTTACCTTTGATCTCACACACACCTGAGACACAAGAGCCACAGGCTTTCAGAGGTTTAGTCTGATTCTGTCTTAAGCCGTGAGCGGTTCAGGCGGTGCCATATGGTGAGAGACGGTGTGTGAGAACACACTCAGTGTCTGCGCGATACTCCTGATTTCAGGAGAAAATGATAAGGGCAAAAACAGCTGAACCAGAGCAAGGATAGTGGACTCTGTTGATGGAATAGTTCCAGTTGAGGAGGAAGCGTGGATGGTTGAATTATGGGCATAGGCAGTTCCTTTGCTCCCCGATCAGATCAGGTCTTCACTATAAGGTACGGTCAGTCGGTGTTATTACCGTGGTTTAACTAGTGTTCAGAGCATGTGTTTCCAAACGTCACAACTGAGAAACAATGAAGGACAGGATTGTCTCACAGTAAAAGTCTAATGTGTAATCAGCTTGGGTAAACTATGTCTTGAGATGTGTTCAGTGCTAGGGTTTCCTCTAATTCTGTGTTTTACATCTATGATCTTACAGTGCACTGACTGATGTGTGTTCACTGTGTGTTCACTGTGCGCTACAAGAACTAGCGCTTCCATTCGTTCAGCCAAATGTCATTCTTTTGAATGTTGCCATTGCTTTTTTATAAGATATTTTGAATTAGGGGTGTGAATATATATATATATCGATTCCGATTCGATTCAGTATTGATTATTTTGGATATCAGGTGCAATACATGGCGCAAATTTTCTCAAGGAAAACAAATCTCTTCACTAATGCTGTAACTGTGGGAGTCAGTTGTAGCCTATAGGCTTCATTAGCCTACTATAATATTGAAGGTAAAATATATTAAACTGATTTGTATACAAACACTTAAATTACACTTTTATTTATTTTTATAATAATAAAGTTATATGAAATATTAACATTTAAATGGTGGCTGTCATAAAAACCTGCCAGATTTATTCAAACAGGCATTAAAAATTGAAGAACATTAAAAATTATAATGAATATGTAATATGGTCCATATATTTAGCAGAATGCTCCTCTCTAGAGTTAATTTGTCTCTCTGACTGACGAGTTTATGGCCACTGGATATGGTTTTTCTGAGGTAAATGTGACGTTAGATGACATTGTTTACCAGCTGTTTTACTGATGTCTTTCCACGGTTGAAACACTGATTGAGCGACTCCATGTCACATGATACGGACTTCGATAAGTTGTACTGTATCTTTAAACACACTTTCAGAAGCTCGTTCATGTTTATCTCGCGCTGTAACTGGTGTTATTAAGGCGGAGGAGAAGATCATGTGCTTCTCTAGAGCTGAGCCAGAGCGATCTCACGCCACTGTGACAAAACGCTATTTATGTTTTTGAATTTCGTAAGAAAATGGACGTAATTTGAAATCTGAGACTTTGTTTCATATCATATTATTGCGATTTATTGGATGGGATGAGCGCTACAGTGTTACATTCATTCATCAACTGAAAACAGGATGACTAATCGATTCTTGGGATTTAAGAATCCACATCGGTTCGTAAAAATGAGAATCGATTAAAATCGATATTTTTTTACCCAGCCCTAATATATATATAAAATAATGCAACAAAAATCATGCAATAATGCAAATAATGCAACATGAAAATAATGCAACAAAAATCATGCAATAATGAAAATGCAATAAAGAAAATATTGCAATAATTTAAATAATGCAATTATGAAAATGTCATGTAAGCGGCAGGGAAGAGGTTTGTCATGTAAACATATTACAAAAAAAAAAGAAAAATCTGTCATCATTTACTCATGTTGTTCCAAACCTGTATGAGTTTCTTCTGCTAAACACAAAAGAATATATTTTGAAGAATGTGGGTAACCAGACACTTGATGCTCCCCTAGTATAAAACAAAACAAAACATGGAAGTCAATGTGGAGCATCAGCTGTTGGCTAACACACATTCTCCAGAACACCTATAGTCATTGTGAAAGGTCCTGATGTTCTTCTGGATGGTCATCTTCTCTTCTTCTCTGCTCCTCAGAGTGAGTTTGACGCCGAGGCAGAACCTGTCCAGGATCATCCTGAAGGGAATCTTCCAGGGCGTGAAGGTGGTCCGGGGACCCGACTGGGACTGGGGGAACCAGGACGGTGAGACTCCTCTGATCATTCATCTACACATCGGCCCAGAGGCTGAGAGGAATGTTCTGGGTTTAATAAGGTTCTGGCAGCTTATTGAAACGCATAACCATTTCATATGAAGGAAGCCCTTTGACTCTCTTTATGAACTTTGACTTTATAGTTTTGGCAAAATAAGTTTTAAAGGTGCAGTGTGTAATATTTAGGAGGATCTGTTGACAGAAATGCAATATCATAAACATAACTGTGTTTTCAGTGGTGTATAAAGACCTTACATAATGAAGCGTTGTGTGTTTATTAGCTTATAATGAGGCGTTTCTCTCTACACACACCGCGGGTCCGCTTACATCCACATGTTTCTACAGCGGCCCTGAGCGGACAAACGCGTTTCCTCACTATGTTGTTCTTCATGATAAGAAGCTTCAGCTAAAGTCAGCGAATAAAACACTGACACAATGATGAACAAGTCACAATAATATTCGCAATAACATCGTTTTACTGAATAATTAGGTAAATATAATTTCTTAATTTATCTTTGTAAAGAAACCTCATTGTTTAACTGGCTACTCTCTGCTGTCTCAGACGATGACATCACTTCCTGTCGGCCACCGTAACTTCTGTTGTGTGCAGTTCACCACCTCACCACTAGATGCTGCTAAACTTACACACTGCACCTTTAAATAATTGAGATTCGATCGAATAACCGTGATTGGTGAATAACTGCGACAGGCCGATCACTGAATAAACGAATGAAGGTCTGGGATTCAGAAAGGAAGTGCTTTTCTTTCTCCACTGGTTCCACATGCGCTGTGAAAGGTGAAGAGTTTACGGCTGATGAAATGAGGTTGTGTTCTCATCACTGTGTGTGTGAAGATCTGTGATCTGTGTTTTCACTGCACTGATGAATGAGTCAAAATGTCTGAGTGCCGTTGATGGACACTAGAAGTGATAGACTGGAGATCTGTGGCCTTATCCTGTGTTTCGCGTGTCATGGCTGTGTTCGTGCTGGTTAGTTAGTGATGTTATTATTAGACGAAGCTCCAGCTCATATTCAACCCCAAAATCAACAGAGAAAGAAAGAAGAAATCGTTTTCCATGTAGAAAACGAGGCCTACTTTTAGGACCATGAAGATTATTTATTTGATTTACAAACAAGTGAATACAATTTTAAAAAAATGTGACACTAGTATTTATAGAGCATTTTTAAATGAGGGGGAAACAAATGAAAATACCAAAATACACAATTTTCTCTGTGCAAAATATGATTTATTATTTCCTCTTGTGATTTTGGGGTAAATCTTGAGGTTTTGTGAGATTGACATGTATTTGGCATAGATTTCCACATAGGCTGTGTTTTGTGGTATCCTTGTTGTTTAAGGAGCCTTTCATTGTGAAAAGTCAAATATTGGCTTTGCTCAGGTTAAGTATTGATATTAATTCTCATAACTCTTAATTAACTCCAGTTACACACAAAAAAAAGTATTCTGTTTGCAGAAACAAGCTTCCATATAAATACATTACTGTAGATCGGCCCAAAACATATGACTAGATATTGCATATAAAAGCACAGGAATCCTGCATATTGTGAGATATTTCCAGGTGTATTTTCTGACTTTACTGTGACATTTCTCACTTCATTCAGACACGACACACACACATGTTGATTTTTAAATGTGTTGTTCTTACTTCTCCCGATCCTGGTCTGAGACTCCTGCCCTGTCCCGCGTGCGTGTGTGTGTGTGTGTGTGTGTGCGTGTGCGTTTCCGTGTGTGTGTGTATATGTGTGTGTGTGTGCGCGTGTGTGTGTGAGCAGGAGGCGAGGGGAAGGTTGGGAAGGTTGTGGATATTCGTGGTTGGGATCAGGAATCGGGTCGCAGTGTGGCGAGTGTCACATGGTCTAACGGGACCACGAACGTCTACCGAATGGGTCACAAGGGGAAGGTGGATCTGAAGTACGTGTCGGATGTTCAGGGAGGATTCTACTACAAGGAACACCTGCCCAAATTAGGTAACGTTCATTTACTAATTTATTCACATGTATTTACATCTAAATTACAGTGTCAGACACTCCGATGAATCCATGAACCATCCAGAACCGATGAGTCTTCTTACGCTCCATATGTGTGTGAGAGGGACATTTAGGATTCGATATTACAGAAAATAGTGTTTTATCACATTATATTGTAGCCTACGGAGTCTGCACATGACATGCGGACTATAATATCGAATTTGTTCCCACGATTTATTAATTCGTTCCCTCGTTTCAGTGAGTCGTGGCCACATTGAACTGATTACTGTGGGAAATGTGTGTGTGCGTGTGTGTGTGCAGGTGAGCACGCGGAGCTGCAGAGACAGGACAGCGCGGACACACACTCGTTCCAGCAGGGTGATAAGGTCAAGTGTCTCCTCGAGGTGGATATCCTGCGTCAGATGCAGGAGGGACACGGAGGCTGGAACCCCAAGATGGGAGAGGTGAAAACCACGCGTTTAATACTTATAAGTGCACTATATTTCAAAGAATTATTATTTAAAAAAAAAATTGTAATTGAAGTTATAAGTTATGAATAACTCTTTTTTTTTTTAAATTAACTTTAAATTTAAAATGACTTTCTTTTCTGTTGATGTCACCAAGACCATGCAAGTAAGTGGGGAACAATAAGAGTGACCAGTGATGTCATAGCAGACGTTTCACAGTTCAGCTCAGCCTTGATGGGCAAAACCAAGCCCTGCTTTATTCCATTCAATATCATTTCAGAAATACCTCAAATTATGAACGTTAAACATGTTGAGTGTAAATGGCCTGAATGTTTTAGTGCTGGGTAATAACGTGCATCTCTTCCGATAATTCAATTCAAGTCTATGCCTTTACTTGTAGCTGGACTTTAAATTGGACACACACATCTCTGTAGTTGTGATGTACTGTAGTGTCTCAGTCTACATCACATTCACACTGGTGTTTTTGGACAAAAATGTGAATATAAAAATAATAATAATAGATTTATATTATTATTATTATCCCCAAGACAGTGATATATTACTATTGTAATACTATGGTATATTAGTTACCATTTTATTTTTACGGTGTCAGTTGAACATCTTAAATTATGCATAATTACACAAGCAACAACACTTTTAGTAGGTTCATGTTGTGAATTGATATTAGGCAGTACTTTTCTTTAATTTACACTGTAACAACGTCACCTTAATATAAAGTGTAACCGAATATTTCATTGTAAGTATATATTCTTTTTGTAGTAAAAACGGTAGCACTTTATTTTACAGTATCTTTTATGTAGTTATTATAGTAATTACTATAAATTGTGCATAGTTACATGCAATTAACCCTAAACCAAACCCTATAGGGAGAACATGTAGTTAATTATTATTTGCTTTAATTGTATAATTATACTGTACTTTTTGGACATTTCTAAATGTAAAATGTAAGTAAAATGTAGATAAAGGGGTCATGACATCGTTTTTTTTATTTGAATATGTTCCTTGATGTTCACTTATAATGGTAATAAAGTTTTTTGCACAAAAAACAAACAAACAAACATAAATGCGGAAAAACTATTATTTTCGACCTACATTAAGCGTCTGTCTGAAATGATGTGTTTTTAAGGCGTGGCTCCTTTAAGGCTGTTATGATTGGCTAACGTCACTACACAGGAAACAGTATCAACGCCCACTCGCTATTGAAGACATCATCCACATAAAACCATCATTTATAGACAGAGCATAATGAAATCCTTTACTGACGGTGTGTGCTGCAGCTGCTGTCAGATCAGTACAGTCGCCGCTTCATCTGTCAATACAGGTTTACACCGTCCCTCGGTCAAATGCTCCGAACAAACATATAATCCTCCGACGTGACGCCGTTAAAACAAACCATCCACTTGTTTCTAGGGATGCACGAATCCACTTTTCCCAGGACTAGGCCGATACCGATACTTACATTTTTGTTACTTGCTGATACCAATACCTGTATTTTCATTGCATTTGTAATTTTTACATTTATTAGGTAGAGAAACCAAAAGAATATGAATCATACTCATTAGTTTAATTTGTTTAGCACAATTCTCTATTACAAATTTGATGATATATCAAAAACTACTTGTCTAATTAATGTACATTTAAAAAATTATAAAAGACAAGTAAACATTCAAAAATAATCCAATTACAAATAGCACAGACAAATTCAGTATAAGATAATAATGAAATAAACAGTGATTTCATCAGGGTAGTTCTAATATTTTTCAGGTACAGAATTTGAATAAACCAATCACTGCATATAATCCTCACTGTATAAAACATATATAATGACTTGTACAACGGCGTTGAGTAATATGGCTCAGAGATGTGTGTGTTCGGTTGCTCAAACGCTCGAGTTTTATTCCGTTCTCCAACTGTACTGTTGGTTAAGAATGAAATGGCTGGAGTTTATTCACCTCTACTATTGAATCCAGCGTTTCATCAGCGCTCGGACTCCACGTGCTGTTAGTCTGGGGGAAAACTAAACACTATTGGCTATTTGGAATTTCAAATTTCCTGTTGGAAATGACGTCAACGCATCAAACAAAGCTCCGCCTCCCAAGGAACTTCAGTGGGGCTTTAAGATATTATCAGCTGTGTTTAATTGGATACTCACCATTTTTACTTAATTTTGTGTGATTTTGTCAATGCAAGCGTGAAAGAGAATGCAGTATTCAAGCCATAGACTCGGTTTTCTGGGAGCGCTTCGGATGTTTGCGCACAGTAAACTGCTTGTCTTGTAATAATGTAGGTTACCACTCGTACATAAATCAAGTAACAGTTCAAGTTTTTACTCGCGTATAGGATTACGTTTTAATCCAAATAATGCATGTGTGCTGAGTGAGCGCTTGAATAGATCGCTCAGCTGTGGTGATGCAGTAGCGCCGTCATATCCGGCTATAACAGGACAAATAGCCTATAACACGATCTCACACGTTTATTTTTAAGCATTGTTGGGAGGAGTAAAATTTAAATGGGTACTTGGTTTCAACAACCAGATGCATTTACACTTGTCCAGTTTCGTCTGGAATGCGGCCCAGACCACGTCCTGATGTGGTTTGAGCGATCGGATTTAAATCCGTCTCGAATGCATTTCGGCGGGCATTTACACCTGATCTTTTCACGATCGGATAGCCATCCAGTCACAGAACACGCATGAAGTGGCCAGATGTAAACAGACCCTTATATGTCAAAAGATCAAGGCAAATTTGATTTCTCATGTCATGACCCCTTTAAGACCATACATGTACTTAAAATTGTTGTATTGGATATCTGTTGTGTTTGTGTTGGCAGTACATCTCCAGAATTGGGTCTGTGCACAGAATAACGGACCGAGGAGACGTGCGAGTCCAGTATAGTAACAACATCCGCTGGACGTTCCACCCCGGAGCTCTGACCAAGGCAAGAAGATCCCACAAATAGCCAGACGTACTCAGAGGAAAAGCCATGTCTGTTGTCCTCACCTGTGAAGTGTTTGTTCCAGGCAGACTGCTGTGTATATTTAGCTACGCTCAAGCTCATACGGTGACTGTCTGCTTCGCAAAGCCTGCTTATTCCAAGAAGCAAGCCATAAATAGACAGCTGTGCCTATTTCTCTCTGCTAATGGCGGATGTATGATGCCAGATTGTGGCGATTAGCTAAAGCCTCAGACGACTTTGACTAATTGGTATTTCAGGAAGTGTGTGTTGCTATAACAGAGTCTCTGTGTCTCTGTGCAGGTCAATACGTTTGCCGTGGGCGAGCTGGTGAAGGTTCTGGATGACATTGACAGTGTGAAGAGACTTCAGGTTGGCCATGGCGAGTGGACAGACAGC
The DNA here is from genome assembly GCA_021464565.1 of Rutilus rutilus. NCBI lineage: Eukaryota > Metazoa > Chordata > Actinopteri > Cypriniformes > Leuciscidae > Rutilus > Rutilus rutilus. The sequence continues at coordinate 34,188,155 of JAJAQA010000019.1, forward strand.
ATGGCTCCTGTAGGTTCCTCATCAACAGACACGTTTTGGGAGTGAAATCACATTTATTTGAGGGAACGAATCCACTAACCTTTAAAGTAAAGCAGCACAATACATGTAGCACAGTTCACATGCACAGTACATGTATCAATATAATAATAAAAAATATATAGACAGAATAGAATAGTTAGTGCTAGTATTAATGGGTCTAGTGTTGATGGAAAATATGCATCTTCAGCAGTTTCTTGAAGATGGCTAAAGACTCAGGTTGAGTTCGGCATTCGTCATTCCTCTAGTCCAGGTGAAGGTCTGTAAAAGTGATTTTGTGCCTCTTTAGGCCACAAGACGCTGTTCACTTGCAGAACACAAGCTTCTGGAGACACATGGATCTGGAATAATGAGTTTAGGTATAGCCAATGGTTGTTCTGTAGGCAAACATCAGTGCCTTGAATTTGATTCAAGCTGTGATAGGCAACCAGTGCAATTTTGTGAGGAGAGATGTGACGCTCTCTTCGACTCGATAAACTCTCTTGCTGCAGCATCTGGATCAGTTGCAGAGGTTTGACTGATGCTGGAAGGAGAGCATTACAATAGTCCAGTCTCGATAGAACAAAAGTTTGGACAAGGAGTTGAGTAGCTCCGATAGGAAGGACCTGATCCTCCTGATGTTGTATAAGGCAAATCTGCAGGACCGGGCAGTTCTAGCAATGTGGTCTGTGAAGTTCAACTGATCATCAATCACAACTCAAAGGTTCCTGGATGGAGTTATGGATGATGAATCTAGCTGAATGGAGAAATTGTGATGAAGTGTTGGGTTGGCTGAGACCACGAGCAGTTCTGACTTTGCAAGGTTGAGTTGAAGGTGATGGTCCTTCATCCAGCAAGAAATGTCCGTCAAGCTGAGATGCAAGCAGCTCCCGTCGGATCTTCTGACTGGAATGAGAGGTAGAGTTGTGTATCATCAGCATAGCAGAAGGAAAAAACATGTTTCTGAATGACAGATCCCAGTGATGACATGTAAATGGAGAAGAGAAGCGGTCCCAGCTCTGAGCCCTGAGGCACTCCAGTAGCTAGATGATAACAGTGGTAGGATAAACCATGTTTCTGAATGACAGATCCTAGTGATGACATGTAGATGGAAAAGAGAAGCGGTCCCAGCACTGAGCCCTGAGGCACTCCAATAGCTAGATGATAGCAGTGATAGGATAAACCATGTTTCTGAATGATAGATCCTAGTGATGACATGTAGATGGAGAAGAGAAGCGGTCCCAGCACTGAGCCCTGAGGAACTCCAATAGCTAGATGATAGCAGTGATAGGATAAACCATGTTTCTGAATGATAGATCCTAGTGATGACATGTAGATGGAGAAGAGAAGCGGTCCCAGCTCTGAGCCCTGAGGCACTCCAGTAGCTAGATGATAGCAGTGATAGGATAAACCATGTTTCTGAATGATAGATCCTAGTGATGACATGTAGATGGAGAAGAGAAGCGGTCCCAGCACTGAGCCCTGAGGAACTCCAATAGCTAGATGATAGCAGTGATAGGATAAACCATGTTTCTGAATGATAGATCCTTGTGATGACATGTAGATGGAGAAGAGAAGCGGTCCCAGCACTGAGCCCTGAGGCACACCAGTAGCTAGATGATAGCAGTGATAGGATAAAACATGTTTCTGAATGACAGATCCTAGTGATGACATGTAGATGGAGAAGAGAAGCGGTCCCAGCACTGAGCCCTGAGGCATTCCAGTAGCTAGATGATAGCAGTGATAGGATAAAACATGTTTCTGAATGACAGATCCTAGTGATGACATGTAGATGGAGAAGAGAAGCGGTCCCAGCACTGAGCCCTGAGGCATTCCAGTAGCTAGATGATAACAGTGATAGGATAAACCATGTTTCTGAATGACAGACACTAGTCATGACATGTAGATGGAGAAGAGAAGCGGTCCCAGCACTGAGCCCTGAGGCACTCCAGTAGCTAGATGATAACAGTGATAGGATAAACCATGTTTCTGAATGATAGATCCTAGTGATGACATGTAGATGGAGAAGAGAAGCGGTCCCAGCTCTGAGCCCTGAGGCACACCAGTAGCTAGATGATAGCAGTGATAGGATAAACCATGTTTCTGAATGATAGATCCTAGTGATGACATGTAGATGGAGAAGAAAAGCGGTCCCAGCACTGAGCCCTGAGGCACTCCAGTAGCTAGATGATAGCAGTGATAGGATAAACCATGTTTCTGAATGACAGATCCTAGTGATGACATGTAGATGGAGAAGAGAAGCGGCCCCAGCACTGAGCCCTGAGGCACTCCAGTAGCTAGATGATAGCAGTGATAGGATAAACCATGTTTCTGAATGACAGATCCTAGTGATGACATGTAGATGGAGAAGAGAAGCGGTCCCAGCACTGAGCCCTGAGGCACTCCAGTAGCTAGATGATAGCAGTGATGGGATAAACCATGTTTCTGAATGATAGATCCTAGTGATGACATGTAGATGGAGAAGAAAAGCGGTCCCAGCACTGAGCCCTGAGGCACTCCAGTAGCTAGATGATAGCAGTGATAGGATAAACCATGTTTCTGAATGACAGACACTATTGATGACATGTAGATGGAGAAGGGAAGCGGTCCCAGCACTGAGCCCTGAGGCACTCCAGTAGCTAGATGATAACAGTGATAGGATAAACCATGTTTCTGAATGATAGATCCTAGTGATGACATGTAGATGGAGAAGAGAAGCGGTCCCAGCACTGAGCCCTGAGGCACTCCAGTAGCTAGATGATAGCAGTGATAGGATAAACCATGTTTCTGAATGACAGATCCTAGTGATGACATGTAGATGGAGAAGAGAAGCGGTCCCAGCACTGAGCCCTGAGGCACTCCAGTACACTGTTGTCTGATCCTCTATTTCACTCTTCATTTGTGTGTTTATTCTCAGGCGTTGGGTCAGGTTGGAAAGGTTTTGAAAGTGTATGCCGACGGGGACCTGCGTGTGGCATTTGGAGGTCAGACGTGGACCTTTAACCCTGCGTGTCTCTCTGCACAGCCTGGTGAGGTCGACGCCAATCTGATGACGGCTGAGAACGCCAGCGAATCAGGAAGTAAGAATTCATAGGAAGTGCCGCTCCTCACTCTCCTCATCATTGTCATATGATTCTTTTCTTTTTTCTTTGGCTTTCTCTTTAAGATAAAAGAGAAAATAACCACGTCATCTGTTCTCTTCCACACTTTCCTGCATGAAACCAATGCTTGTTTTTCTCGTTTCAGCACCGTGTGTTTTTAGTGTATCTCTCTCTCTCTCTCTCTCTCTCTCTTTTTTTTCTCTCCTTCACATGCTGTTCCAGTGCTGGATTGTTTGTGTCTTGATGCATGGTGACATTTTGACTCATTCTGACTGTTTTGAACTGTGGGACAGTGACACTTGGGCTCATGGAAACCTTTCTGAACGCAGTGTTTAATTCTTTCCCTCTCCGTCATTCAGGTACGGTTATTTCCGTCCTGGAGAAGCTGCTGTCTCAGTCGACGGAGCAGGATCATCCGGGACGGCTGGTTATCGAGGCGGCGCACGGGAGCGCTGCTAAAGTCCGCGAAATGGTGCAAAAATACCCTGACAAGGTCAGTGCCTCACAGCCTCAGAGAATTTAGTAGAAAATCTCTGGTCGTTTTAAGTTATTTCTGGATCTGTCTGTACAAAGGGTTACAGCCTTTCCTTTTATAAACACACTAGAGACAGACTTAGCTGTTTATCTGTGTTTGCAGGAAAAACTGCCCTTATAGTATAATAAAAGTACATGTTATAGTATTATTAATTATATAAATATACATTTTTACAGCATTAAAGTAAATCAGAAAGGTATAGTTTATTATAATTTTTAAGTATTTTTTCAATGATTCCAAGTTTTAAAAAAAGACAAAACATAATTAAATGGCTAATCACAATTATTAGTTTGACAATTAACTACTAGAGTACTCCATTTCTTTAATGTTTTTGGAAGAGTCTCTTCTGCTCCTCAAGGCTGCATTTATTTGATCAAAAATACATGAATAATAGTGAAATATTATTACAATTTAAAACAGATGTTTTCTATGTGAATATATAGTAAAGTGTAATTTATTCCTGTTATCAAAGCTGAATTTTCAACATCATTACTCCAGTCTTTAGTGCCACATGATCCTTCAGAAATCACTCTTATATGATGATTTGATGCTCAAGAAACATTTATATTTGGAAACATTTGTATGATAGTGTAAGAAAGATAAAAAAAAAAAAATACTTGTATTCAGCAAGGGCACATTAAATCAATCAAAAGTGACAGTAAAGACATTTATAAATGTTACAACAGATTTCTATGTAAAATAAATCATGCTGAAAATTCATCTTCGATCACAGGAATAAATTATTCCTTAAAAAAAAAAAAAAAAAACATTATTCCAAACTTTTGACTGCCGGTAGTGTCTGTTTTCTCTCTCTCTCTGATTCCGTTGAGCATGGATGTGAAGTAGGTCGATTGGTCGGTCGATGGGTCTTTGCAGAAGTGTGTTTTACTGACGCCTGTGTGTGACTGTGTCCAGGTGGATATAAAGAACCAGGGTAAGACCGCTCTGCAGGTTGCTGCTCATCAGGGGCATGTGGAGGTGGTGAAGGTCCTGCTTCAGGCTAACAGCAGCATCGAAGCTAAAGATGAGGACGGAGACGCCGCGCTACACTACACTGCGTTCGGGTGAGCGCCAGCGCTTGTTCATGCCCTCCACAGCTGGATATGTCTGACAATTATAAGAAAAGTCCCTATGTGTATTACCAAGTATTAGATGCAGGCAGGGTTTGAAATTAACACCCGCCAAACGCGGGTAAAAATCAGCTGTGGCGGGGAACTCTGTCAAATCACTAGCTAATTTGGCGGGTTACTTATGTTTACTCACTTCGCGGGGAAGTTTGTATTAGTCAAATCTGCCCAGATTTAGAGCAAATACTCATGAGTCATCATGATATATTAAATACAGTGTATTGCACAGAATCTGCTCATATCTAGCTTACTTGAACATTCGTCACTACACAAAAAAAATAACGGCACGCTTGTTCATTTGCATTTAAGCAATAGCGAAGATTAAAAAGCAGTTGGTGAACAGAAAAGACATTATTATTTTCAACATCCTAAATTTTGATGTTCTTTGTACTGTATTGATCTTTCCACCTAAAACACATTTTTGGTGATGAGGATGAAAGAGGAAGGAGATGCTGGATGATAGGATTTTATTTGAATAAGAAATGAATGTATGAAATCCAAATTTTATAATATATATATAAATATATATATATATATATATATAAATATATATATATAAATATAAATGGGGAAAAAGGAGAAATAAACCAGATTAACTAAGTCACAGCATATATATAAGCTGTGACATAGTGGTTTATTGATTTATTTATTTGGCTAGTAGAAGTTCTGAATGGCCGGTAACTTAAACATTTTGTAGCCAAATTTTCCGGGAAGTGAAAAAGTTAATTTCAAACCCTGCATGCAGGACAGCCGATGTTTTTTCCTCACTTGGAGCGAAATTGTAGTATCACTCAGTAAACTGTATTTGACCCATTGACATGAAGGCATGCTCTAGAGACACTGACATAACCGTGCTACAGGAAGGGTTTCTTTGAGTAGTCGAGCTGCAGTCTTCACCGTAATTGATTATTTGAAGGATTAAATACAAGCGTCATCTCTGTCTTTCTCAGAAAACGCACCACACCAGGGCTAAGCTAACTGTAGTCTGATTAATGTGGTCAACAGTTATATCACCAAGGCCGATATTTGGCATTTTTTTAAATGATCCGCATTGGCCGATAATTTCTCTGTTTGGCCGATGTGTCTTTTAATTTGACACTTTGTAGGACTTTTATTATGACACTATGCAAGACTTTTATTTTGACAGCACCGAGAAGAAAGCAGAACCTAAGCACAGATACACTGGAGCTCCCATTCTCCATCTTCATTAGTTTATTTAAATGTAATAAATTATTAGACAGAACTGTTAATCAAAGAAAGTTAACGGTGTACAAAAAAACTATCATAGAAAAACTATGTTTGCAGAAATTATGTGCGTAACTTCTATTAAACTGTAAACGACCAGCGAAAGGTTTGCTCTATGAACCCAATAAGCAGTTTCAAACACTGGGTAAATGAGATTACATTATTCTCCTCACCCTACATTAAAATGACATTTAAAAATGTAAAAGCATTAAAGAATTACTTCAGCAGACCATGGATAACCCCCGAATATTTCCGCAGCAATATTACAGACATGTTAAATATTACTGTAGAAATATATGTCTGTATTATATCCATATGTTGCCTAAATTCTGTCATCATTTACTCGCCTTTTTGCTGTTCCAGACCTGTATGAGTTTCTTTCTTCTGTTGAACACAAAATAAGATATTTTACTGTAGAACACTGATTTTTTTGAGGGGTGTATTATAGTATTATAGTAATGCAGTGTTTCCCTATACCTCGTCTGTGTGTCTCTGACATGTGCTCTTGTTCGTGTGTGTGCAGGAACCAGGCGGAGATTGCGCGTTTGCTGCTCAGTAAAGGAGCCGCTGTGAACCTGCTGAATAACTCCATGTGTACGGCGCTGCACATCGCGGTTAATAAAGGCTTCACGGACGTGGTGAGAGTGCTGACGGAGCACTCGGCCGACGTCAACCTTCAGGTCAGACACACCAGCCGCCTCACAGTAAACATCTGGATTAGTTATCTGGTTTGAGTTTAACTGGTGTAGGTATTTATTTATTTTGTTGGGAGCAGTGATTTATTTTAATTTTTTTGGATATTAAAATATTAGTTGGATATTATTTGTTTGTTAATGGGGGGTTTGTTAACTCAGTAACTCGTTTAAAATGATTGTTTTTATGTTGATGTGCAGATTTGGGGCAAGAGGCCTCCAGTGGCATGTTGTTGATGCTGTTTTTATTTTAATAAGTTATTATTTATTTTATTTTAATAAGTTATTATTTCATATTTTTATTAATCAAATTTAAATTTTAAACTTCTTCTGTATTAATCATAACCTATGATATAAAATCTTTGATTTATTTTGTATACAAGCACAAGAGTCCACATAAAAATAAAAATCATAATTTTCGGAAAAAATAATCCTTGTCTGTGAGTCCAGATAATGCGAGTGAATATGGGTTGCTGATTCAGTAAGTGCACAGCCATCATGAGAAAAATTAATCTGTGTCTTCTGAATCAAAATGACAGGTGTGTATAAGTAAGATTTTCATCTTCTGGTCAGCTGTTGTGTGTGCGCTTTATGTAAATGTCAAGTTTAATTTATATAGCTTCTCTCCATATCTCAAAGACACTTTACAATCGAGATGCAACAATGAAACCGTAACGGCGTACAAACGATAGAAAAGAGCAAGGATAATGAACAGAAGAAGAGCAGAATACAGCGCACAAGAAGTGACGGTCCTCGTTTGGATTACGGTCACGATTGCTGATCGTGCGTTTTTGAAGCGTCAACATTTAGGCACCTGTGAGCTCGCAACATGTGGACTCACAGGTGGACTTTTAAAGGTGAAGAAATCAAGCTGGTCACTTTATTTTAGGTGCTTTAACTACTGTGTACTTGCATCAAAAATAACACTTGTTAGGTACAATAAACTTATTGTGTTGATGTTGTATTGCAAACACTTGTGCTGCTGTTGAGGCCTGATGCTGGTACGGTTAGGATGGGTTCAGTGGTGTGGGCAGGTTTAAGGCTGGGTTAACTGTGGAATTAGGGCCCAAGACCTAAAGGGGCGTTTTGTTTCAATGGATTTTTTTTGTTTGAATTCTCTGGCACTGTTGTGGCCCTTAACATGCACAAAAGCACGTTGGGAAAAAGCACCTGAAAGCATGTTTGGGTTGGCCGGGCACAAGGTGGCATGGGGGGCTCAACAGCGCACACTTTTTATGGTTATGTTTGAGGGGATCTGTAGCACAACCCTTTTCATCCACAGTAACCAAACTTCATGCACTTATAGACCTCATCAAGCTGAACTTTGGCACATCATTAGCCAGCCCAACAGTAAGTTAGCTGTTATGGGTTGTTTACGGTGGCATATCCCTTCTAAAAAAAAAATTGGGGGGGGGGGGGATTTTTGCCTTTATTATGATAGGATAGCGTATAGTGGACAGGAAGCGAGGGGGACGGGATCGGAAAAGGTCCATGAGCCAGGACTCAAACTCAGGTCGCCCGAAGCACAAAGGCAGTGTATGTCGGTGCGCTGCCCACGAGGCTATTGCTGCCGACAAGGGTGGCGTATCCCTTTAACATTTGACCAACTTAACTGATTTAAAGGTGACACATTATGCCCCTTTTCACAAGATGTATTGTAAATCTCTGGTGTCCCCAGAATGTGTCTGTAAAATTTCAGCTCAAAATACCAGATCATTTATTATAGCTTGTCAAAGTCGCCCCTTTTCGGGTGTGAGCAAAATCGTGCCTTTTATGTGTGTGTCCCTTTAAATGCAAATGAGCGTTTAGCTCCGCCTCCGTCCAGAAGAGGGCGGAGTCTTTACACGAGCTTCAGAAACTCCGGCAATAACAGAACAGGCCAATCTCACTCATCCAGAATCCCAGAATCACCAGTAGCGAGTGCAGCCTTACGGAGAGACTCAGGAAGAGCTTCTGAATGTTAGTGGAGACATTTCTGTAGTTGTTGTGGAGTTACATTGATCATCTCATCATCATGTTGAACTTCTCCACAAGTGTCCACAGTTCCTGAGGTGTTTATAAGACAGCGGTGACATGTTCTGGTCAATAGTGTTCAGTGCTCGTCTGTGCTCAACCACAGAACAGTTTCAGGCTTTGCTGGATCTTCATCATTGCGTTAGAACTGGTCTCTGTTGTCGCGTGTGGAACCAAATGTCGGCTGGTGTGTGTAAACGTGCAGATTAAGGGCCGGTAATATTATAATAAGATCCTCTTCATACATCAGAAGGAGAGCGAAATCTGATCTGATTATTTTTGACATGCTTGCAGAGAAAGACTCACCAGAACAAAGTTACTGGGTTTCACTTTTCATGTTTTCTGTGTTGGTAGAAGCACCGATTACAGCACTGACACACGGAGAAAGTCAGATTTCATGATATTTCCCCTTTAAGTGATTTTTTTTTTTTTCCTGTTCTGTTGTCAGGATTCATATGGAGATACACCCTTACATGACGCCATTGCTAAAGACTTCAGAAGCATCATTGAGATTCTGACTGTGGTGCCCAACATCGATTTCACCCAGCAGAACAACCGCGGGTTTAACCTGCTGCACCACGCGGCTCTGAAGGGCAACAAACTGTGAGTGTCCATCTTCCCCTGTCCAGTCGCTGTTCCTCCTTTAGCACACATCACTGTGGAATCATAACTGTTCAGCCACGTTCTGCTCGTCAGATGTTTTTGCATAATAACACTAAACTGTGTATTTGATTGAATTTTCCTGCATAATTGTGCTAGTAACATGTCTCTCAAATGTGCTTATTCTTCTCGCATGATGACTTAATTTACTCAAATCAATATTTAAAGAGGACCTATGATGTTTTTTCCCATGTTCTTCTTTCTTTAAGTCAAGTCACCTTTATTTATATAGCTCTTTATAAAATACAGATTGTTTCAATGCAGGTTTACAGTGATAACAGGAAAATGATGATTCATTGATGCAAACAGAGTTAATTTCAGATGTACAACAGCCCTAAAAGAAAACAGCATCATTATTCAACTGAAGTCAGTTCAGTGTTGATTCAGTTCCGTTGTAAAGATCATCAGTTATTAAATTAGTTCATTTCCTCTATAAAGCAGTTCTGCAGAAAGCAGGGATGTCCTCATCCAGGTCAGGTCAGTTCTCATCCAATAGTGTCAGTACAGTCTGATCAGTAATATTGTTGATTATAAAACTGTTAGTTCCAGTCCTTGATTCTGATTGGTCAATAGCTGTGTTTTATGTCGCTACACAACACCCCTAGCAACCACTCTTAGCAACTTAAACATAGGCTATGTTCTCATTAATGTTGTTCATTGAAGCTTATAGAGTATTGTAAGAGATCGAGTAAGTGCGTGTACCTGCATTTACAGTAGATATAGCATTTTCCTTCAGGTCAGACTCAGTACTATATTCGTAATAAAATTTGAATGTCCGCTTCGATATCTTGTCCTTTTAACAGTTATGGTGTTTTAATCATTCGTCAGTTGCGTCTTGCTTCTCCGTGTTCACAACCAGTCCTTTCAATATAAAAGTCTTCTCTACTGACAGACTCACTCATAAAGTCAGTCTTTGCCGCCATCTAAAGGCGAAATAATGTAACTTCTGTTGCTGTTCACGGTCAGGGACTATTTTTTCCAGTGGAAGGAAGACTTTAAGTGATTTTACTTCATGAAAGTTGCATTGAAACATATTTTTGTTTGGCTTTAATATTTGCTTTTTGTGGTAACCGTTTTATAAAAGCAATAAGGTACAAGAGGCTAGTGCTGTATCGTGAATAAGTCACGGCTGACTCCGCTTCGCGTCGTGCCTAACTATGTCCTTCAGCCGTGACTTATTCACGATACAGCACAGCCTCTCGTACCTTATTGCCTACCTATAAAGTATCCCCAACTAAGCAAACCAGAGGCGACAGTGGCAAGGAACCCAAACGGAGACAAAAACCTTGGGTGAAACCAGGCTCAGTCGGGGAGCCAGTTCTCCTCTGGCCAACGAACGAACATGGTGTCGTTATGATTCAGACTGCATCACAAAGTCAGAATTCAGATCAGGATCGGAAGCATTCAAATATTCATCCAGTTCCTTTTGCTTGAAGATCAGATCCATCATGCCGGTATGGAGCCGAAGCTGGCCATAGGGTCTATGCGGAGGATCTGTGCCGATGGCTGTCGTGTGACGAGGCCTTCAAAGGGGAGAGTCTAGTTAACACGGTCTCCTCTGACATTCAGGGCTGTGTTGTGGTCGTGTCTAGGTGCAGGTCCACCATCCGATCTGGATACGGGCCGGATTCAGCTGACTACGGTAACCTCAGGATAAACAGAGAGACTAATATTAGCCTGGATGCCATTCTTCTTACGATGTAACAAGTACATCAGGTGTTATAGGAAGTGTTCCCGGTTCCGGCTGACCTAGCCTAATTCATCCAGCTTAACAAATCTTTCAAATGAATGTGATAATGTGTTATGTGAATGCCAGGTTAAAGAGATGTGTTTTTAGTCTAGATTTTTACAGAGTGTGTCTGCTTCCCGAACAAGGCTAGGAAGGCTGTTTCAGAGTTTAGGTGCTAAATAGGAAAAGGATCCACTGCCTGCTGTATCAATTGGGATGAATTTTGAGATCGCAATAGACGTGAAGGACTATAATGCGTTAAGAGCTCGCTCAAGTAAAGGGGTGCTGAACCATTTAGTGCTTTGTAAGTAATTAGCACGATTTAAAAATGTATACGATGTTTAATAGGGAGCCAATGCAGTGTTGACAGAACCGGGCTAATATGGTCATACTTCCTGGTTCTGGTAAGAACTCGAGCTGCTGTGTTTTGGACCAGCTGTAGTTTGTTTATTAAGCGTGCAGGGCAACCACCCAGTAGAGCATTACAATAATCTAGCCTTGAGGTCATGAACGCATGAACCAACTGTTCCGCATTTGTCAATAAGAGCATATGGCGTAATTTAGATATATTTTTAAGATGGAAGAATGCGGTTTTACAGATACTAGACACGTGACTTTAAAGTGAAAGATTGGTTACAAAGAGCACACCCAAGTTCCTAACTGAGGACAAATACTTGACAGAGAAGCCATCAAGTGAGAGACAGTATTCAAGGTTATTACATGCAGAGGTTGGGAATGAAGTAGTAGGAAATTCCTAGATTTACTGTGCATTCCGTTAATTTTGTAAATTGGTATATTTTGTCAGGGTGCAAAGAAATATAGAGCTGACTATCATCAGCGTAACAGTGAAAGCTAATGCCATGCTTCCTAATAACTGCACCCAAGGGTAGCATGTACAGGGTGAAAAGCAATGGTCCTAGTACTGAGCCTTGAGGTACACCATACTGAACTTGTGATCGATATGACATCTCCTCATTTACTGCTACAAACTGATAACGGTCAGATAAGTATGATTTAAACCATGCTAGTGCAATTCAACTAATGCCAATGTAATCTTCATGTCTATTCAAAAGAATATTCTGGTCAATAGCATCAAATGTAGCACTTAGATCCACTTATAGAGATTCAACCACGATCGGATGATAAGAGCAAATCATTTGTGACTCTAATGAGAGCAGTCTCAGTACTATGATACGGTCTTAATCCTGACTGGAAATCCTTGGAGATAAAATTTCTTTCTAAAAACAGAACATAGTTGTGAGGATACTGCCTTTTCTAGGATTTTTTGACAGGAAAGGGAGATGTAAGATTGGTCTTTAATTAACTGGTTCTCTAGGATCAAATTGCATTTTTTAAATAAGAGTTTTAATAACAGCCAGCTTAAAGATTTTTGATATGTATCATAATTACATTAATGTATCATTAAGAGGAAGAATATGACTTGTTCACTAGTTGATCTATGACTAAACTTCTTGTTCATAAGTTTAGTCTGCATAGGGTCTAAATACATGTTGTTGATTTAACAAGTTTTAGAAAATGAATTCTCTCCCATGCAAAGACTAAATGGAATTGTTCCTCAGGGGGTCTATAGCACGGTGTCTAATGTGATACTTTAGTAGACAGTTGCGTGGTTATCATTTTCTCTCTAATAATATCAATCTTGCAAGTCATTACTGCTTTGCTGTTTGGAAACATCTGAAGTTGAAGCTTCATTTCTTGTTAATGTTGCCACTGTATCAAATAAATACCTAGGGTTGTGTTTGTTTTTTCTTAGAGAGTTGAAAAATAAGCAGATCTAGCCATTTTTAAGGCTTTTTTGTTTGCGGTAACACTCTCCTTCCACGAAATGCGAAATACCTCTAGGTTTGTTTTCTTCCAGTTGCACTGACCTGACCTGACCTGAGCCCCAGACTGTCATGTTTGAGCTCTAAGACTATGTGCCATATTACTAGAGAGAAGGGCAGCACCATCTCAGGAGGGATGAATACCATCTCTTTTTAACAGGTCAGGTCTGCCGCAAAAACTTTGCCAATTGTCTATGAGCCCTATATTATTTTGCGGACTCCACTTAGACAGCCAGCCGTTGAGTGAGGACAGTCTACTAAGTATCTCATCACTCCGGCGAACAGGAAGGGGGCCAGAGCAAATTACAGTGCCTGACATCGTACTTTAGTGTGTAATGTTGCTGTTTGAGCATGAGAAAGGTCAGCAAAGTTTGCCTTTGATACTCTTGGCAAATACATGGCATATGACGTCTTGAGTGACTCAGATGTTTTCTAATCCAGAACATGCTCTTCCAGCCACACTTGCTGGTAAACACGCAGGCTTGTACACGTTTCCTCCGGTGTGACCCAGATTCTTTCATAACAGCGACACAGATGACCCGAAAAGCCACAGGGACACACTCCCTCGCACGCACTCATGTAGTCACACTTAACGTGATTTACACAAGTAGGGCATGTCCCTGGATCTGGAGCCTTGTTGGTCCAGGAACAACATTTCTAAGAACCAATCAGATTCAGGTTTCAGTTTAGGGTAAGAGTTTTTGTTTAGAAGTGTTGTGTTCTTTAGTAGTTCCTAAAGATTCTCTGGTGTATTCTGGATTCAATTAAATTATATTAAATATCGCTGGAGGAAATTAACACTGATGAATTTCTTGTATTAAAGTAGCTTTTAGATGTATTATCTGTGCATTAGTGCAGGATTGTAAATATGATGATTGTTTTCCAGCAGGTTTCCCAAACAGATTATTTGTGATTAGCAATATCTGACTAGAAGTCTTGGCCACATTCTGCACAAAGTATCATTGGACATAGGAATATTATGGTCTACTCCATATATATATATATATATATATATATATATATATATAATGTAGCAATTTTACCAACACTTTATGAACTTGATCTTGCATTTTGATCAAAGATGTGTTTAACACTGTTCTCTTGCTGGTCTCTCATGTGATTGATTGATTCATTAAGCACGTTTTTGTATGACGTGTTCGATTTGATCTTGTGTTTGATCATCTCACAGACATTTGCTCTGTTTAGAGACTCATTGGAGTGACACAGCAGAGAGTCTTAGAGAATATACAGCTGGTATAATGTGTCTGATCTGAAGGGTGATAGGAATGTTTAAGGCACAGTATGAGAGAACCTTCTCTTCTTTTGAGGTTATACAAATGCAGTTGATTGTGTTTCTTTGTATTAATTTAGTATATTCTGAATGATGTGTTACCGTTTCATTAATGCCTTGTGTCCGTGATGGACTGATCTGTGTTCAGAGAAGAATATAAACACACTGAAGCTTCAGCGGTCTCTTCTTCCACGCTGAGATCGCTCTGACGGTTGTTATGTGTCGTGTCGAGTGTTGGCAGTATATTAGCATGTATATTAGTATATTAGCATATATTTACATTTATTCATTTAGCTGACGCTTTTATCCAAAGCGACTTACAATTGCTATATATGTCAGAGGTCGCACGCCTCTGGAGCAACTAGGGGTTAAGTGTCTTGCTCAGGGACACATTGGTGTCTCACAGTGGATTCGAACCCGGGTCTCTCACACCAAAGGCATGTGTCTTATCCATTGCGCCACCACCACCCCATGTAATATATACGTATATTAGTATTTTAGCCTGAATGGCATTTTAGAGTTTAAGGCCGTGTGTCCACCAAAGCGTTTTTACTCGTGGCTGGCGTGTTTTTTCAATTGTTTTCAATGGGAGCGCCGCGTTTTTAAAACGCCATGAGCGTAACGAGGCGCTGAGTGTCTTTTTCACGCTGAAGCGCTGAGCGTTCGGCCTTTTTTACAGGTCGCCGAGAGTTGAAGAATGTTCAACTTTTGGTAAAACGCAGCGCTCATCACTGTCACTTTTTACCCAACCGTCCAATCACAGTGGAGGAGGGGCGGGACTAATACCACACCGACCAACCGCGTCCGCCACATTCTGCTTATACAACGTACGTCAACAGATGACAACAAGAAGCATAATAACGGAACAAAATCATTTAAAACAAGAGCCAGAGAAAATACATTACATTGTATTGACATTTTAATATAGAATCAACACAGAAACAAAATATGTGTGAAATGAGATACTAGTAACAGTTTCGCGGATATTCTGTATCAGTGTCTCAACTGGAAAAACGCAACGCTGGCAAAGCGCTCTCAAGCGCCCACAGCTAGGCGTTTGCAGCAGAGTTTGCTTTGGTGGATACACGGCCTAATGCTCAGTTATTTTGGACATTTAGAAGATAAGTGTAACTCTTCATTGATTAATTGTTTTAAAATCATTATGATTCGCGAGTGAGTGTGCGAGTGAGTGTGTGAGTGAGTGAGTGTGTGTGTGAGTGTGTGAGTGTTTGTTTGTGTGAGTGTTTGTGTGTATGTGGGTATGTGGGGGGGGGGGGGGGGTTGTTTTGTTAGGAATCAAGGTCAGTAAGAGCAGATTGGTGGCATGGCAGCCAATTAGACTGACTGACACCTGGGAGCAGATGTGCTTCCACACACACACACACACACACAGTGTAATCTGATGTAGAGCTGCTGAATGCTGCTGGACATCAGCGTAAACAACTGCACACCCTTAAAAACTCAGCTAATCTACCTCACACACACACACGCACACACACACACACACACACGAGCTGGAGTTTTGTTTTTTGACCTTCCAAACACCCTCTTTTAAGTACATGACGCTAAACTGTATAATTGACTGTTGTCCTTGGCTAGATTCCCTACGTAACTGTTCTAGTTTCATGTCACATTCTGCTCTACTTCTCTTATAATGAAATCAGGTTACATTTCAATGGTCCACTTTAGACATTCTGCTTACGTACAAGTGATGCTGCAAAACGTCAACTAGCTCTCATTAGAGTATTAGTACATTAGGTTAGGGTTAGTAGAATAAGTTTTACATAGTTGCTAAGTTACTTATAGTCAGTGACCATCGAAATAATTTACATTCAGATCAATAGTTCATGTTTGTATATTTAATTATTTAGTCGTTAACACTATAAAATACATTGTAACACTTTACAATAAGGTCCCATCAGTTAACATTAGGTAATCCATTCAATAACAATAAGCAATATACTGTCAAACCATAATTTATTCAGAAACCTTCAACATTTCTCACATTATCACAGTTTATTCGCTATAGTTTAGAAAATGGTAATAAAATATGAGCAGAACTCAGTGATATTTGACTGGTTTTGTCCGTCCTTCTGTTAGGCTGTCTCACACATGAATTATGTTGAATATCTGTCAGCTGTTAAATTTAACTACACAATTAGATAATACCAGTTTAGCTCAACCAATCACCAAGCAATGCTTCGTTTTGTTCAGTCTGTGTGTAAAAAGAGCATTAGCAATTAAAGAAAACACACTGAAGCTAAACATGATCAGCTCAAAGTGTCCCAATCATTTTTGCTCCCAAAGTTTTACTGGTAGTCTCTGTATGAAGAATATTTGGGTCTAATATGTCACAGTTTACTTTATTTTGCTCTCCTCACTTACAGAAATGAACTATAGTGTCCTGATCACACTAGTGGAAAAAATATCAAATGATATCTGGTGTGAATAATTTTTGATTTGACTGTATATTTGTTTCCTGTTTATTAATCTTTATTAACATTAGTTAATAACAAATACAGCTGTTCATTGTTAGTTCAGGAGATTTAAATAACATTAACTTTTGATTTTAATCATGCATTAGTAAATGTTGAAATTGACATTAAATAATATTAATAAATGCTTTAGAAATATTGTTAAGTGTTAGTTCATGTTAACCAATGTTAACAAATGGAACTTTATTGACCTTGTAAACCCCAACAGACTGATAGAAGATCCTGATCCGGTGTTCCTGGTGTCTGAAAACAGATTTAAATGTAAAATGTGGCGTCTAAGCTTCTACGATCCTCTGAGCGAGTGCTAAGAGCGCTGGATTCTGACCCTGTGTGTGTGTGTTCCTCCAGCGCGACGGAGATGATCTTGGCTAGAGCGCGACAGCTGGCTGACGTGAAGAAGGATGATGGATTCTCCGCTCTTCATCTCTCCGCTCTGAACAACCACCGGGATGTGGCCGAGATCCTCCTCAAAGAGGTGTGAGAGATTACGCTGTTCCTTATTCCCAAATTTAAAGGGATAGTTCACCCAAAACTATAGTTAGTTAGCCCATGATTTACTCCCTCAAGCCATCATAGGTGTATATGACTTTCTTCTTTCAGACGAATACAATCAGAGTTATGTTAAAAAATATCCTGGCTCTTCCAAGCTTTATAATGGCAGTGGATTGCCGTTTCTGTTTTGAAGTCCATAAAAGTGCATCTATCCTAAAGTGCATCTATCCTTCATAAAAGTGCATCTATCCATCATAAAAGTGCATCTATCCTTCATAAAAGTGCATCTATCCTTCATAAAAGTGCATCTATCCATCATAAAAGTGCATCTATCCTTCATAAAAGTGCATCTATCCTTCATAAAAGTGCATCTATCCATCATAAAAGTGCATCTATCCTTCATAAAAGTGCATCTGTCCATCATAAAAGTGCATCTGTCCATCATAAAAGTGCATCTATCCATCATAAAAGTGCATCTATCCTTCATAAAAGTGCATCTGTCCATCATAAAAGTGCATCTATCCATCATAAAAGTGCATCTATCCTTCATAAAAGTGCATCTGTCCATCATAAAAGTGCATCTATCCATCATAAAAGTGCATCATAAAAACCCTGATTATGAGAGAAACCGATTGATTGACCGGCGGTGTATCTGTGACTCTTTTGTTTTGAAGGGTCGCTGTGACATCAACATCCGCAACAACCGTAACCAGACGGCGCTGCAGTTGTGCGTGACTCAGGGTCACATGGCCCTGGTGGCTCTGCTGGTGACGGAGGGCGCAGACGTGAACGCGGAGGACGAGGACGGGGACACGGCGATGCACACGGCTCTGAGCCGACAGCAGCTGAGCACAGTCATGAGCAGTGCAGAGGGAGAGGGAGCCGCGCTGTACAGCAGGGTAAGATGAGCCGCTCACAGGGACCTCGGACACGCTAAACACGGTTTCGTTTGAAAACGCATCTTTTTCTCTGTTTTGGCCTTCCATCTACACGGAGACAGCGTTTTTTATATTGTAGTGCGCCTGCAGAGGCTCCGCCCACACACTCTTCTGACTGGCTGTGAGATTTGATTGATTTGTTTGCGAGTGCAGTGCGCCTGCAGAGGCTCTGCCCACACGCTCTTCTGATTGGCTTTGATTGTTGATTGATTTGGTCACGTCTCGTGTGTGGACAGACAAACTGCAAGCCACGCCCTAGCAACCATTTAGAGCACCTTAGCAACAAGTTCCATAGACTTCCATTGAAAGAGATCAAAGGGATATCTCCGGATAGAAGTGTCATAGAAACACAAGGGTGGTCTCGTTTGACTCGGGGCAGCAAACAGCCAATCACGAATCACCTCAACACTTTCTGGCCACGCCCTAGCAACCATCGTCGAGCACCTTAGCAACCAAAATCCAAAAAAGGGATATCTTCCATTCTGAATGTCACAGAGGAATGGGAGTTGGTTTATATCATTCATAGTGACAAGAAGCCTTTGGAGTTTCATCATTGGCAGCTGCCAAAGCAACTCCATAGCAACCAAACAGAGTACCCTAGCAACCGTTTAGCAAGATGTATATCTCTGCAAAACATCGTATAGAGATGGGGCTTGGCTCTTTTGACTAAATCATGGTAAACTATGGTAAATCATGCTAGAATTATGGTAAATCATACTACAACGTGGTAAATCATGGTAAACTATTGTAAGTCATGCTAGAATCATAGTAAATCATACTAGAACATGGTAAATCATGGTATACTATAGTGGTAAACTATGGTAAATTGTGGTAAATCATGGTAAACTATGGTAAATCATGGTAAATCATGCTTGAATCATGGTAAATCATACTAGAACATGGTAAATCATGGTATACTATAGTAAATCATGGTAAACTATGGTAAATCATGGTAAACCATGCTAGCAACGTGGTAAAAACATGCTAGTATCATGCTAGCATGATGCTAATTGTGTTAGCATATTGCTAAAAATTGTCTTACCTTACCCTAGCAAGCACCCACTCACATTTTCTTCAGGAAATTTACATTCTAGTTTTTAATGCTATTAATGATAAGTAAATAGTCAAAGTCAAGTCAAGTCAAGTCAAAGTTTTATTTATATAGCACAATTTATACAGCCGAAGCTGACCAAGTAAGCATTAATATAATACATTAAAATAATACATTAAAACAGCATGTAGTCTTCAAATATTGTTCAGTTAAGAAAACATTGCATAAAAAAAATCAAAATGGCAAGTTAGTAAAAAAAGACACAAAGAAACACATGACAGGAAACAGAACTAATGGCAGGTTCTATTGCACTTAAACTGCAAGACTTACATTTTTTTCCCCGTCTGTTGTCAAACAACGCAATTTCAAATTCAATCCCGCATATTAATACATTTGTCACTCCTGAAACTTTGCACTCAGCTGCATGAAAAATAAACATTTATTCTAATTATGAATGGCACAAACAAACTCAGATTCTGACTGACTTACACGCCTTCACGTGCATGTCTGTGATTGGCTGCAAATCTCAACACTGTAAAAACAGGTTGTAAAGAGAAACCTTTGATGCTCCACACACCAGAGCAGCCTGTTTCCTGTGTGTGTGTGTGTGTGTGTGTATATACAGTGTGTTTACTCCTCTGCTCTGTGCCTGTAGTTGTGTAGCTCAGGGCTGATGGGAAACATGGAGCTGAACGTCGGTCATGCCATCGCTTGCTTCTTGGCACAGGAGGGAGCCGATATTAATTATGCCAATCATAAAGGGAAAAGCCCACTGGACCTGGTGACGGACACCAGCGTACAAACTCTCATCAGGAGCTTTGCAGAGAAACACAGGTGTGTGTCAAGTCAAGTCACCTTCATTTATATAGTGCTTTTAACAATATAGATGGTTTCAAAGCAGCTTTACAGTGATAATAGGAAATTACAGTAACAGAGATTGTTTAGGCTTTACAGCAGCTCTAGAATAAAGATATTGTCCAGATAAAGTTAGTTTTGATTGATTCGCTTCTGTTGTAAAGATCATTAGTTATTAACTTAGGGGGCGCTTACACGACACCGTTCCAACATTGTGTGTGTGTGTCAGTGTGTGGTGTTTAATAACTGAGGGATCTATGTGATTTTGACGTGATGTGTGTGTGTGTGTGTGTGTGTGTGTTCAGACTGCAGGCCGTCACGTGTGGCACGGGCACCAGCAGTGCCAGTCTCCGGCGGGTTCACACTACGCCCAACACCATGACAAACCTGGCGGTGCCGAGTGTGACGGGTCCCAGCGAGTGCCTGATCTGCTCTGAGCTCGCGCTGCTAGTGCTGTTCTCTCCCTGCCAACACAGCGTCGCGTGTGAGGGTGAGTTTATACACACACACACACACACACACACACACACACACACACACACTCACTCACTCACTCACACTCTCACACACTCAATCAATCAATCAATCAATCAATCAATCAATCAATCAATCAATCAATCAATCAAATCACTCACTCACTCACTCACTCACTCACTCACTCACACACACACACACACACACAAACAAACAAACAATCAATCAATCAATCAATCACTCACTCACTCACTCACTCACTCACTCACTCACTCACTCACTCACTCACTCACTCACTCACTCACTCTCACACACACAATCACTCTCTCACACACACACACTCACACACACACACACACACACACACACACACTCACTCACTCACTCACTCACACACACACACACACACACACACACACACACACTCACACACACTCACTCACTCACTCACTCACTCACTCACTCACTCACTCACTCACTCACTCACTCACACACACACACACACACACACACACACACTCACTCACACACTCACTCACACACTCACTCACACACTCACTCACAGTTGCTGTTTCTTATCACTGAATCCCACACATTTATGCAAACTTCCGTCGGGTCGTGTCTCCTCAGAATGTGCTCACAGAATGAAGAAGTGCATCCGCTGCCAGGTGACAATAACAAAGAAAATCAGACAGGGTAAGTGCTTTTACATTTCAATGATGATGATATTTTATGCTAAGATTTGAAATGTTTTTCAGTACATTTGCATTCCATCTGTGGCCTCTCTTCCAAATGGTAAACATTAGAAATAAATAACATTAGCAGTTAATAATGTCCTTTTGAGCAGCCGTGTTTTGATCAGCTGCTGTGTTAAATACACACACACTCAGCTCTTAATTGATCTAATTTGGCAAAGAATAAGGATGAGTGATGTTTGATAGATAACACATGTTACCACATCACAGCCTGCAGGGACTTTTTATTTGAATGACCAAAATTCTCTGAAGCATCAATAGTTCTTTTGGCAGTAGACAAAATTTAAAGTCCCCCTGTAGTCGATCATTTTATCCTTTAAAACTCATCTTTGATCACCAAAATGACATATTTAAGCGTTTTTTTTCTTGAAAAAAAATCTTCATGGCTTAAAAGAGCTTGAATGGAACTCGACACCGCTGCCTCATTTAGTATTCGTCTATGAATATGCAAATGAGCCCCGCCTCCACTCACTCATAGCAGCTCAGAGATCCACTCGTTGACGATCACGGAAAACGTCTCAGGTTACCACTGTAACCCTTGTTCCCTGAGAAGGGAACGAGACACTGCGTCAGAACGACACTATGGGAAACGCTCTAAGCGTAAATGAAGTATGAATTAAACTAATCCAGTCCTGATTGGCGCTGCGTTTATGACGTAACGTGTGATGTCATACACGGAAGTTAGAAAGGGACGGCGGCACACAACAAAGCAAGTCGCTCCCAGGCAGGGGAAGGTGTGGCGAAGGGACGCTGTGTCTCGTTCCCTTCTCAGGGAACAAGGGTTACAGACGTAACCCGAGACGCTCCCTTTCGAGGGAACTTGCACTGCGTCGGAACGACACTTTAGGGAATGAATACCCACTATGCCACAACGAACCCTGCCTGTCCCAGTGTGAAGCTGTCATAGGCACACTTAGGAGGAGAGCACTAGTGCGCCTGGCGTAGAAGGAATGTCCAGGCTATAAAACCTTGCGAATGTCTGTGGAGTGGCCCAGCCAGCCGCTTCACATATCTCATGAATAGGTACCCCTGAAAGGAGGGCTCTAGAGGACGCCATGCCTCTGATTGAGTGAACCCTCACTGCCAAAGATGAAGGCAAACTGCGTACCTGATAGGCCAGGGAAATAGCCTGAACTATCCAGTTGCTGATGGTCTGTTTAGAAGCATAGAGCTCCATCTTGGGAGACCCGAAACACACCAGCAACTGGTCTGACTTCTGCCAATGAGAGGATCTCTGGACATAAATCTTGAGAGCTCTGACAGGGCAGAGCAAATGGAGTCTCATCTTCCGCCATCATGTGAGGTTGAGGATGAAAAGCCTGCAGAACCATTGTATGTGCCGTGTTAGAAGGCACCATAGGCACATAGCCTGGGATGCAAGATAGCCTTAATTCCCCCGGGAGCAAACTCCAGGCACTCAGGAGATATAGAGACGGCCTGAAGATCTCCTTCTCTTTTTAGAGAAGTGATGACTAATAGAAAGGCTACCTTGAGAGAAAGGTTCTTGGCCTCAGCCGACACTAAAGGTTCGAAGGGGGCCTCGACCAGCCCTTCGAGAACCACCGACAGGTCCCATGTGGGAACTCTGGTCCGAGTCGCAGGTCTCATCCTCCAGGCCCCACGGAGGCTGGCCCATCACCCAGAGGAGCGTGGAAAGCCGCAATGGCAGCCACGTACACCTTGAGTGTGGATGGGGTAAGACCAGCAGAGAAGCGATCTTGGAGGAACTCCAGCACTGAAGCCACCGGGCAGTTAACTGGGTCCACCTCACGCTCTCTACACCAAGTGGAAACACATTTCCATTTCACACCGTACAGTTTCCTTGTGGAGGGAGCTCTAGAACTGAGTATGGTCTTGACTACTCCTGCAGACAGGCCAGCCTCTCAGTTCTGTGCCTCCTCAGGGGCCAGACCCACAGTTTCCACAGCTCTGGCCGAGGGTGAAATATTGAGCCCTCTGCCTGCAAAAGCAGGCCCCTCCTGATGGGCATCTCCCATGGAGGGCCGTCCAGAAGCGATATTATGTCTGAGAACCATACTCGGGCCGGCCACAACAGGGCTACTAGTAGTGCTACTAGTCCCCTGCCTCAACAGATCGATTCCGGTCCCCTGGTACATACATTACTCTGAGAGACAACAGTCTCCCCTGGGACCACAGGAGGATCTGATGCTCCAGTCTGGATAGAGGGCGAGATCTCAGACCCCCCTGATGATTTATATAGGACACCACTGTCTGATCTCACAAGGGTGTGGTAACCCTTGAGGTCTGGCAGGAAACTCCTCAGTGAGATGGAAGGATGAATATGTGGAAGTATGCGTCCTTCAGATCTATCATGAGAAACTAATTCTCGGATTAGATTTGACTCACGATGATGGGAATAGTTAGCATCTTGAACCTGAACCTCCTCAGAGACCGATTCAAGTGCCTTAGATCTAGACCCCCCATCCTTCTTGGGAACTATGAAGTAGCGGCTGTAAAACCCGGACTCCCTATCCGGCGGAGGAACACATTCTATGGCCTCTTTTATCAGCGGGGATTTTACTTCCTGTTCCAATACCCGACCCTGCTCTGGGTTGACTGTAGTCCAAACCCCCCTGCTGAAATTCTGTGGGCGGAAATCGAACTGAAGTCTGTACCCCTTCTGAATGTTACGCATGACCCAAGGAGAAATATTCGGCAGGTTTTGCCATGCTTTGAAATATTCTACCAAGGGAACCTCTCAAGGCTGATTTCGGGTATTATTCGAGATTCGTTCTCGATCCCCTGAAGCGGCTCTCCGGCAGGGTTTAGTCGAAAACGATTCTCGATGTGCGGACACGCTGCAACCACTCATTCGCTGCTGCTTAAACTAGGAGCTCAGGCAGCCCCCTCGAGAACTGCCCATGCATGCTCCGCTCCCAGCTTAGTTAGATGATTATTTCACCTTTTTAATTCCTCAGAATTAAATGCAGCCATAAACACCAGACAAGTGAAACAAAGTCTGAATGATAGGCTGAATTAAAATGTCTAACTTCTCAAGCCAGATAATATTATTAATTTATTTAACCGGTCTCATAATCTACACATTGCCTCTGTACCGAAAGATACGAGCGGTTCATAATACTTATCACCTTTCTTCCCTCGAGAAGAAAGTCAATAGGCGTGAAGCTGAAACACCCGAAAGCGCACGTCTTTTCTTTTCTTTTTTGCTGTACGCTTCGAGATATTTCTCAATGAACACAGCCAGCACCCTCAAGAGTTGACTGTACATGCCTCGTTTCCAAACAGTATCGCGTGTGTCACCTCCCGAAGTTTAACGTGGGCAGGAAGACACACATTTTCAGCTGTGTTTATGGTAACAATTCAAGTTCCTACAGGACAAACAACACCAAATAGGACAGACAGTTGTACACAGAGCGCTTGCTGAAGAACAAATAGCTAACTCTGTTGTGTGCCGGCATCCCCTTGTAGCTTCCGTGTATGACGCAGCACCAATCACGATTGGATTAGTTTCATTCAGACGTCGTTCCGATGCAAGGCAACTTCTCCATTTTAAGCATATCGTTGCCATGCCATGTAAGAAATCCAAGATGGCGGCGCGAGTACATCGCGAGGCTCGCGGTCTCTCCAGATTCTGTAATTTAGCAGTATTTTTCTTGCTCATTTCGGGTCTGTTCGTCCAGAACAGTTGTGCCTTAACATCGTACACCCAAGGTGAGCTTTTGGATATTGGTTTGCGAATTTCCGACAGTTTTATGGACAACCTTCGACTCCTTCCTGAGATCGCCAGATCACCCGAGGCTATGCACTCTGCCCGGCCGGGCGGAAGTGCTCGCAGGCGCCGGCGAGATCGTAAACAAAGGCGGGGGAAGCGCGGAGGACTAAGAGCTAAGCTAAAGCTAACACCACACCGGCTCTCTTTACCCAGCATTTTCCTTGCCAATGTACGGTCGCTGTTGAACAAAATGGAGGAGATTCGACTCAACATCACATACAGCAAGAGACTTTTGAACTGTAATGTTCTAATTTTCACGGAAACATGGTTAAACAGCGGAATACCGGACAACGCTATTGAGCTAGCGGGACGCCATACATTCCGGGCGGATAGAACATTACATGGCTCCGGTAAGACCAGAGGTGGTGGATTGTGCATTTACATTAACAAAGCTTGGTGCACAAACTCTGCTATTGTTGGGAGACATTGTTCAGCTAACCTTGAGTTTCTCATGGTTAAATGTAGACCGTTTTATCTACCGCGGGAGTTCACTTCCACTATTATAACTGCAGCCTATATTCCCCCGGATGCTGATGCCAAGTTTGCTATGAAAGAACTTCACGCAGCCATCAGTAAACAACAGACCGTTCACCCGGAAGCTGCGTTTATTGTTGCGGGTGATTTTAATCATTCAAACTTAAAGTCAGTGCTACCGAAATTTCACCAGCATGTTTCCTGTCACACCAGAGGAAACAAAACCTTAGACCATGTTTACACAAACATGGCTGAAGCTTACGTCGCGACACCCCTCCCCCACTTGGGACAGTCAGATCACCTTTCTTTGTTCCTCACCCCCAAATATGCACCTCTGATCAATCGCGTGAAGCCATCAGTGAAGACCATCAAGGTGTGGCCTGCGGGGGCAGATTTCTCACTCCAGGAAAGGTTTCTACACACAGACTGGAGTATGTTTGCTTCTCAAGCCACCAGTGGCTCTCACACGGACATTGACTGCTACACCTCCTCTGTACTGGATTATATTAATACCACCATTGACAGTGTCACAATCCAGAAGCAGATCACCACATACCCAAATCAGAAGCCATGGATGAACAGGGAAGTGCGACTCCTATTGAAGACACGCAATACTGCCTTCAGATCAGGAGATGCACAAGCCTATAGCACATCCAGAGCAAATCTGAAAAGGGGCATCAAAGAGGCCAAGCACTGCTACAAGCTTAAGATAGAGGGACACTTTTCCAACGCTGACCCTCGGCGCATGTGGCAGGGCATTCAGGCCATCAGTGACTACAAACCCTCTCACTCCACCCCCGCAGCCACTGATGTCAACTTCCTGAACGAGCTAAATGACTTTTATGCTCGCTTTGAAAGAGACAACAGAGAAACTGCCACCAAGCTCAAATCCTCAGCTGACCACCCACCGATCACACTCTCCTCCACAGATGTCTGCAATGCACTGAGCAGGATCAGCGCGCACAAGGCTGCTGGACCAGACAACATCCCTGGACGCGTACTCAGGGCATGTGCGGAGCAGCTCGCTGGGGTTTTTACAGACATTTTCAACCTGTCTCTTGCCCAAGCAACTGTACCAACATGCTTTAAATGCACTTCCATTGTGCCAGTGCCAAAACACTCCAGCCCGAAGTGCCTTAATGACTACCGCCCTGTAGCACTCACACCCATCGTAATGAAGTGCTTTGAGCGGCTGGTCCTGGCACACCTAAAAGACTCTCTACCATCCACATTGGACTCACACCAGTTTGCCTACCGTAGCAATAGGAGCACAGAGGATGCAGTCTCCATGGCACTGCACTCTGTGCTCACACATCTGGACAATAAGAACACTTATGCACGCATGCTGTTTGTTGACTTCAGCTCAGCATTCAACACTGTCATCCCAACTAAGTTAATAGCCAAACTTGGAGACCTGGGCTTCAACACCTCCATGTGCAACTGGATTTTGGACTTCTTGACCAACAGACCCCAGAATGTTCGATCAGGCTCCAACTGCTCCACATCCATCACACTCAACACTGGTGTACCACAGGGCTGTGTGCTAAGCCCGTTCCTCTACTCCCTCTTCACCTCCGACTGCAAGCCTGTGTACGGATCTAATTCCATCGTCAAGTTTGCGGACGACACTACGGTGATTGGTCTCATCAGCAACAACGATGAGACTGCCTATAGGGAGGAGATCAAGCACCTGGCCACATGGTGCACCGAAAATAACCAGCTCCTCAACACCACCAAAACGAAGGAGCTCATCGTGGACTTCAGGAAAGTGTCAAGAGGCACACACGACACCATCCACATCAATGGAATGGCTGTTGAGCGTGTCTCCAGTTTCAAGTTCCTGGGGACCCACATCTCGGCGGACATGACCTGGACAACCAACACCTTCAGCCTGGTCAAGAAGGCTCACCAGCGCCTCTTCTTCCTGAGGACACTGAGGAAGAATCAGCTTTCCTCCACTATCCTGGTGAACTTCTATCGCTGTGCAATAGAAAGCATCCTGACCAACTGTGCTACAGTGTGGTATGGGAGCTGTTCTGTTGCAGAGCGCAAGGCACTGCAGCGGGTGGTGAAAACCGCCCAGCGCATCACTGGGACTCCACTACCTGCCATCGAGCACATCCAGAGGAAACGCTGTCTGCATCGAGCTCGCAGCATCCTTAAGGACTCCTCTCACCCAGCCCACAGACTGTTTTCTCTCCTGCCCTCCGG
The DNA here is from genome assembly GCA_021464565.1 of Rutilus rutilus. Taxonomy (NCBI): domain Eukaryota; kingdom Metazoa; phylum Chordata; class Actinopteri; order Cypriniformes; family Leuciscidae; genus Rutilus; species Rutilus rutilus. Next base: position 34,215,906 of record JAJAQA010000019.1, read on the forward strand.
CAGGCGTTTCAGGTGCCTCCGGACCAGGACCAGCAGACTAAAGAACAGTTTTTTCCCCAGAGCTGTCTCTTTATTAAACTCTAACCCTCATTGATCCCACTCCCCTCATATACTGATTGACTCTCCTCTCCCTCCTCACACCTGCCTCCATTTTGTTATTTGCAATACTATAATGTTCATTTGCACTACTGACTGTTATTACAGTAACAACTGTTTACATATGCATCTTGCACTACTACCTTGACTGGAATATGCTCATTTGCACTGCCGACTGTTTATTTACAGTACCGACTGTTATATATACATTGCAATATCGTACCTTAACTGTAATATGCAATTACTTTCCACTGCACTCACTCGGATAGCTTCTGTCCAAACTTTATTTGCACTACTTTAAATCCATTGTTATACTGCTCATTAGCCTAACTTATACATATATCTATTTGTAAAATTCTGTTTATAGTAATATCCATCTGTATATTATGCTCACATTCTGTTTATAGTAACAGCCATCTGTATATATATTCATAGTACATATCTATCTGTAAAATTCTGTTTATAGTAACAGCCATCTGTATATTATATTCAGTACATATCTATCTGTAAGCATTCTGTTTATAGTAATAGCCATCTGTATATTATTATATTCAGTACATATCTAGCTGTAAATTCTGTTCACAGTAAGAGTTATCTGTATATTATATTCATAGGACAATCTATCTGTAAATTTTTGTTTATAATAGTATTCAACTCTATATTTATTCAGTACATATCCATGTTCTGCACTTATGAACCACTGTATATCCTGCACTTGCTGCTATTGCACTTCTGGTTAGACCTAAACTGCATTTCGTTGCCTTGTACCTGTACTTGTGTAATGACAATAAAGTTGAATCTAATCTAATCTAATCTAAGCGTACCCATAAACAACATTTAAAAGCTGGATTCTCACCACAGGGGGGCTTTAGGGAAATAGCTTTACAGTAGCAGTATTTAAAGACTCTAGATTATGTTCTTTTACGTCCTGCAAGGAAACAGTTTTATCTCTTTCCTGACTAACTCCTGCTCTTCCCTCTTCCCTCTCTCAGACCAGACGGAGGTGGAGTGCAGCCCGAGCTCGGAGAACTCAGAGCAACACAACCTGCTGGAGCAGCTTCAGTCTCGGTACCGGCAGATGGAGGAGCGCATCACCTGCCCCATCTGCATCGACAACCACATCAAGCTGGTGTTCCAGTGCGGGCACGCTTCCTGCATCGACTGCAGCGCAGCGCTCAAGACCTGCCCCATCTGCCGGCAGACCATCCGCGAGCGCATTCAGCTCTTCGTCTGACCCGGGCTTCGTCTGACCTGAGCTTCATCTGTCCCCGAGGAGTTGATTCAAAATCAGCCATGGATGCGTGAGAATCCATTCTGGAGGATTTGGACCTTGTGTTTCCGAGTAGCATGAGGACGTCTGCTGCTCCGACTGGCAAAACATCTGTAACTACAGTATTATGGAGCGAAGAGTGAAGCGAGATATTTAAAGTCAGAATTGCAAATTTTATATCTCACAATTCGGACTTTAATAAATCGCAATTGCGAGTTTGTATCTCACATTTCTAAGAAAAAAGTAATAATTGTGAGATATAAATTCGTAGTTGCGATATACGCCATCATTTAGGATGCGACTGAAAATCATCCATGGTCGTGTGAAATTCCATTCTGGAGAATTCGGACCTTGTGTTTCCGAGTAGCATGAGGACGTCTGCTGCTCCGACTGGCTAAACATCTCTAACTACAGTATTATGGAGTGAAGAGAAGTTCACTGGCTCATGGGAGATCACCTGATATTCTCCACATACCCAGCATGCAACGTTCTGTGAGCTGACACGCAATACCTGGGCCATATTTTACTCTAAAATCCGAAGAATATTAAAGATATTTCGCCTTATTTTATTTTTTGTTACGTTTTCATCATCAATTCTCATTACTTTAAGTGTTTATGCATACGTGCTATCATCTAAATGAAACATTGGTAACACTTTACAATAAGGTTCATTAGTTAACATTAGTTAGTGCATTAAGCAACATGAACTAACAATGAGCAATACATTTGTTACTGTGTTAGTTAATCTTTGTTAATGTTAGTTAATACAAATACAACTGTTCATTGTTTATTCATGTTAGTTCACAGTGCATTAACTAATGTTAACCAATACAACCTTTGATTTTAATAATGTATTAGTAAATGTTGAAATTAATATTAACTAAGATCAATAAATGCTTTAGAAGTTTTGTTAATTCTTAGTTCCTGTTAACTTGGGTAGTTAACTAATGTTAACTAATGAACCTTATAGTAAAGTGTTACCGAAACATTATTGCATTTACAATGAATATAATTCTCCTTGAAACATGTGATTCTGGGGTGAAATATGGCCAGATCTGATCCAGCACTCATCAGTCCCTGAGAACGCCGTGTTTGTGCCGTTGTGTCGGAGAGCCGTGTTGTACAGATGCCTGTACCGTACCCGATCTAGGATTTACTCGAGCAAAGATATACATACTGCATGCTGGTGAGCATATTATCTACATCATATGTTGTGTCACAGAGGACATTTGTAGTGTTATAAGTACAGACGACCTGTAATTTCTACCCGTGTGTGATTATGGCTCTGTGTCTGTGTGACTGAAAAGGCGTTCAAGGCCGATAAAAGTAGATTAAACTGTGTCAGCAGAGGTGCTGAATGCTTCACAATACTAGCAGTGGTTTCATTTTCTCAGGTTCATGCAAGTCCGTTCGACTCAGAGTGCAAGACGCCTCCCTCTGTAAACTTTACAAACGTTCGGCCTTATCCACTGGCATTGCATGACATTATATGAAGTATTTATTAGCCTCATAAACCAGATCTCCCACTGTAATGCTTTGCCTAAATGTGTTCTGGGATTGAAATCACTTGTTTTGAGCATCACAGTGAATTGGAAACTCCTAGGATTTAAAGAGAACGTTCATCACTGCTGTCATTATTTCCTCATCCTCACATCTTTTGTTTTTCCATGGAATACAAAGTAGGCTAGATTGTTTTTTTGTTTTGTTTTAAAGAGTCGTCATACACTGTAGCTCTGATGTCAGTCGAGCTTCAAAAAAGAACCATAAAGTCAAAAATAGTCCATGCTTTTACTCCCAAGTAATCCAAGGTCATGTGGGTCATGTGTGAGAAACTATGGAAGCTTGTTTCCACCAGGAATACAGAAATAAAAAAAGTAATTGCGACATTTTATCTCGCGATTATTACTTTTTTTTCTCTGAAATGTGAGAAATTTCCAATTTGCAAGATATAATCTCTCTATTATATGGAAGCTTGTTTACGCCACAGAATAAATAAAGCTTCCATACAATTATTTTCTCGCAAACCGCAACTGTATATCTCGCAATTCTGACTTTTCTCGCAATTGTGGATTGTATAACTTATTATAATTATAACAATTTTAACTCCCAATTGCGAGAAAAGTCAGAATTGCAAATTTTATATCTCGCAATTCGGACTTTATAAATTGCAATTGCGAGTTTGTATCACATTTCAGAGAAAAAAAAAGTAATAATTGCGAGATATAGATTTCGCAGTTGCGAGAAAAGTGAGTTTATATTTCGTAATTTGGATTTATAAAGTCAGAATTGTGAGATAAAAAGTTTTGTTTAAATTTTTTATTCTTTTAATTTTTATTCCGTGGCAGAACGGAGACGTCCGTAGACGTACCGACGTATTAGGATCACGCCAGGGAGCCTATCATCTTCAAGCGTTAAAAGTTTATTTGTTTATTAAACTTATAATCTTTGTTTATTTTATCATTATATATATCATTTATACAAAACTGTTTTGCGCATGTGCTCCCGCATGCACTATTTTGATCACAACACATTTTCTCTTCAGTACTCTTCTTTCACAGTAGTCTTCCTTCATAACTCATACTGAGAAGGATATATTTGTGTAAATAGTTGTGCAACACTGCATGGTGACCACAGCATGCCTGGACACTTGGTCTAGGGGAACTCCGGCCCGTAGAAATTAAGAGTCTGACCACGGGCTGAGGGTTTGGTGGAAGGCCGGGGTGATTGTCATTGATTGAGTGAAGCCAGTGCTGAAGCGGCCTCATATGAAGCAACCCGAGCAGCATTTCTGCAGCTGCAGAGGATACTGGTTCAGCCAGAGATGCTGTTCCTGGACCACAAGAGTGGACATCGCCCGACCGACTGAACATGCGGCAACCTTCGTCGCTCGGAGGGCGAAGTCAGTTGCCGTACGGAGCTCAGCCATGAACTCTCGGTCAGGGCTACACTCGTGTATGTCCATGAGTGCTTTGGCCTGATGGACCTGCAGCAACACCATGGCATGCTGGGAGGAGGCAGCCTGTCCACAGGCTCTGTAAGCCTTGCCCGTGAGAGCGGATGAGATCTTACAGGCCTACGATGGGAGACACGGATCACCCTTCCAGGAGGTAGAAGTCGCCGGATACATTTGCATCGCGACTGACCACTCAACTGGAGGATTATTCACGTACCCTTGGGCCAAACTACCATCAAGGGTAGTGAGGGGGAGCTCTGTTTTGGGCAGAAAAAGGTGTCCTGGTGACCTCCTCATGCACTTCTGGAAAGAAAGGCACTGGGGCTGCGCACTGAGGACCAGTACGGCCCGCCCCGAGATACCCAATTACCCAGCCTCGAGGGTTCGGGACACGGTGGAGGGGTCCACTCGAGCCCCACACTCTCGGCGGCCTGGGAAAGCATAGCCATCAATTCTGAATCAGGCTCGAGCAACGCAACTCTCTCTGAAGGAGTCTTCATCTCCAGACTCAAGCTCACCCTCCGATGCTGCGATAGACATCTGGTCAGCAGGGGGAGCCCCGAATGAAAGGACTGGCTGGTCATAAGAGGAGCCAGCGCGATTCACTGGAAGCTCCACGGCTTGCAGTGTGTGAGAGGAGTGAGGGGCCCACAGGGATTGGGTACTGGGCAGGGAAGCCCTCACTGTGATCCTCAGATCACTCTGGCTAGTCGTCGCCCTCTTTTGGGGTTGGCCAAAGAGGCACTAGATCGAGGCATAGGTAAGGAGACTCCTCCTCGTTTGAGTTATAGGAGTCTCGAGCGTCAGAGATCGTCATGTTCCCATCGTCATGGGGGATGGTGCAGCCATGAAGCACTCACTCACTGTTTAGAAAAACGGTAACCTCGGTAAAGGTGCCCTCTAACTCTAACCAACCAACACAACGCTGTGAAAACAGCAGTTGAGATCTGTAAGTAGCTCGCGACCACCGCTGTTCTCTCGCTGTCACACCGAAACTGGAGGAGAGGCTTCTTCCCAAAGAACAGTCGAGACATAGCCTGGCAAGCCAGACGTACATCAAGATGTTTAGTCTGGAAACTCACCATAGACACGGTCAATCTGATGGGCGGGATAAACGGCTGTCTTTCAAATTCCCTCTGCACGCAATAGGACAGCGCTTCAACCAACCAGAGCGTTTTCCCAACAGCGGAGCTTAGTTGATAGATTCAACTTTTAAATCTGGCCGACAAAACTACGAACACATCTTCCTTTTTTTAAGAATGACTTAAGTGCCGTTCTTTGTTCTTTTCTCGAAGAAAAACTTAACTCCAACTCCGCCAGAGTTGCGGCCAAAGCCGATTCGAAAGACCGCTGTTCTCCATCCGCAGCAGCCATTCTTTGTTTTCAAGTGGCAGGTAACCGTCGCAACTCTGTCGTCATATGTTAAGCCCGCCCCCGCCTACTCTATACACGACGTGATTGGCCTGACCCAATTTAGGTTTTTGCAGCAAAAAGGTCTATTGAGAGTGTCTAGACCCACCCTGGCTGCAAAATAATTTTGCTGCTGCTAGGGTGCGTCTAGATTTCTAGGCTAGTCAAGACACAAACACTCGTTGAACTCTGTTTCAACTAGGGCTGCACGATTAATCGAAATGAAACCGCACGCAATTTGGCAAAGACTGCGATTATTTTATGTGCAGCTTGTCAGTGAAGTACGGCTCTGAGTTCAGTAGTAAATGCTGCTCCATCTGAACACCAGAGGGCGTCTCTCACACACACACACACACACACACACCACATATGCCCCGCCGCAGAAGTAGACAACACACATCATTCCAGGAAATCCCTTTGGGAAATAAACAGATCGAAATGCTTTGATTGATTTTTTGCAAATGCAAAAAAAATGCAAATCTCGTACGCCAGTGTGCATTGGCTCGTTCTGTTAACACTCGAAGATGATAGGCTCCCTGGCGTGATCCTAATACGTCTACGCATGTCAAACGAGACCGACTGAAAAGGAAACAATCTTCCATGAGCAACACACTCACATTTTTGAAGCTTTGTAAAGTGGAATGGAATCTCTATCGTTGCATGGAAATAGCTGTGCGTTTTTAGGCATGAGGGTGAGCAAACATGAACTGTCATTTCTGAGTGAACTGTTTCTGTAACAGTTATTGTATTTCACCTGCTATTATGATGTAAGAACTGAATGGCAGCTGGGTGTGTATTTTACCATTGTTAGTTGAAATATTTCCACCATGAATTCGACCTGTAAGCACTCGAGCATCAGTTCATCCCCTCATAGAGTCTCATGTCTGTTGTGTGTTTCTGTTCCAGAAGGGCTTACTGTGTGCATTTATTATATTTTAATGTATACGTCATTCCGTGACGGGCTTTTTTTTTTAATAGGTCCTGCTTTTGGGACAGCCAACGCTAACATGTAAATCTGAATGTCTCGCTGTACGCCAGATCCTGAGAAATACTATGGCGAAATTAGTGCCAAAATGAGTCAGCGTGTGCGGAGGAGCATCATGTCCGGATCAAGCCTTTGTGATGTTTTTATTTAACTTATAGTTGTATTTTATAATTTGTTTAAATTGAAATTTTGTGTAGTTCTGTTGCTTTTTCGATTAAGAGGACAATGGAAGTCAGCCTCGGCTTTTAGAATAGAAGGACAGTCTAGTTTTATGAAGCTTATCTGCTAACAGCTCACCTTATACAACATCACTTCTGTTCAATATTACTGCGAAGTGACTGCGTAAATTATTCCTGTTTATGTTAGATATTATAATATACAAAGTATCCTGATGAAAATGGCATGTTGTACTTCACTTGGATTTATTAAAATCAAAACTTATTGTGAAGGTAAATTTTAGAATCCAGAAAGCAAGTTCAGAATTGACTCTCAGAATGACGTCGTCGTCTTTTCTGTGTAGAATATTGACAGTATAGAATTCATCTAGAACTGTCCATGTGTAATGATAATGTTTGTGTTGTACATAATACTACATGTAATTCAAAAGAATAAAACGTATGTGAGTTGTCAGCAGGTAAGGATAAAAACATGATAATGAATGACAGAAATGGTTTAAGTTTAAGGAAAGTGTATGTCAGATTATTTAAGCAAAAATAATAAAATGTTACAAAATGTTTATACAGTTCAGTATGTGGAGTTCCGATGTTGGCCTTACTGTCCATTTCCTATATTTATTAGGGGTTCAAGCATGAAATGCTGAAACCCTATTGTAATTGTGCTGATTTTTAGGGCCCGAGCACCGATGGTGTGAGGACCCTCTTGGAATTGCTCTGTTTATTATTATTATTATTATTATTATTATTATTCTTCTCCGCATTTAATTGCATTTTTGAGGGCCTAAACATGCTCGAAAACTCACAAAACTTTGCACACGCGTCAGAACTGGCGAAAATTTACATCTGATATAGGTTTCAGAATTGGACGGGGCAAAATGGCTCGATAGCGCCACCTATAAAAGTTCAACGGAGTGCGCCTCCCGCAACGTTCCACGTACGTGCACGAAATTCGGTACATACATGTAAAGACCTAATACCTACAAAAAAGTCTCTTGGAGCATAGCCCTAAACACAACAGGAAGTCAGCCATTTTGAACTTCCTCTCAGATTTTTGTGCAGTTTTTGCCATTTTCAGGCCTCGTACTTTAACGAACTCCTCCTACAGTTTTAATCTGATCATCTTCAAATTTGGTGAGTGTAATCTTAAGGCCTTTGCGACGTTAAATTGCGAAGATCTTGAGTTTTCGTCGAAGGGCGGGTCCTCGGCGGCCTGACAAATTTCGATGTTTCGCCATGAAACAGGAAGTTGCTGTAACTCAGGCATGGAATGTCCAATCTGCCCCAAACTTCACACGTTTGATAAGAGTTCTGTCCTGAACACATGACCATGCTCATATTCAGTTATAGTCATAGCGCCACCTGCTGGCAACAGGAAGTGACATGTTTAACACTGTTATGGACTCCTAATAACATATAAAAAAGTGCCAGCAAGTGCTAAACATGCTAACAACATACTAGAAGCATGCTAAAACATGCTAGCAAACTCTTAGCTAAGTGCTAAAGCATGCTATTATTGCAATTAAATAGGAATTTGCTGTAACTCAGGCATGGAATGTCCAATCTGCCCCAAACTTCACACTTTTGATAAGCGTTCTGTCCTGAACACATCTACATGAGAATATTCAGTTATAGAAATAGCGCCACCTACTGGTAACAGGAAGTGTCGTGTTTAACACGTTGATGCCATTCTAGCAACATGTTAAAAATGCCATTGACTTCTAAACATGCTAGAAACATGTTAAAACATGCTAGCAATACTTAGCTAAGTGCTAAAGCATGCTAATTCAATGAAACAGGATGTTGTTGTTACGCAAGAAGGCAATGTCCATTCTGCACCAAACTTCACACTTTTAATAAACGTTCTGTCCTGAACACATGACCATGCTCATATTCAGTTACAGTCATAGTGCCACCTGCTGGCAACAGGAAGTGACATGTTAAACACTGTTGTGGACATATAAAAACATATAAAAAAAGTGCCATCAAGTGCTAAACATGCTAACAACATACTAGAAACATGCTAAAACATGCTAGCAAACACTTAGCTAAGTGCTAAAGCATGCTATTGCTGCAATTAAATAGGAATTTGCTGTAACACAGGCATGGAATGTCCAATCTGCCCCAAACTTCACACGTTTGATAAGAGTCATGGCCTGAACACATCTACATGAGAATATTCAGTTATAGTAATAGCGGCACCTGCTGTCAACAGGAAGTGACATGTTTAACACTGTTGTGGTCTCCTAATAACATATAAAAAAGAGCCAGCAAGTGCTAAACAGGTTAGCAACATACTAGAAACATGCTAGCAAACACTCAGCTAAGTGCTAAAGCATGCTATTACTGCAATTAAATAGGAATTTGCTGTAACTCAGGCATGGAATGTCCAATCTGCCCCAAACTTCACACGTTTGATAAGAATCATGGCCTGAACACACGTCTATGCTCAAATTCAGTTATAGTAATAGCGCCACCTACTGGCAACAGGAAGTGACATGTTTAACACGTTGATGCCATTCTAGCAACATGTTAAAAATGCCATTGAGTTCTAAACATGCTAGAAACATATTAAAACATGCTAGCAATACTTAGCTAAGTGTTAAAGCATGCTAATTCAATGAAACAGGACTTTGTTGTTACTCAAGAAGGCAATGTACAATCTACCCCAAACTTCACACGTTTGATAAGAGTTATCTCTTGAACACATGTCCATGCTCATATTTAGTTATAGTCATAGCGCCACCTGCTGGCAACAGGAAGTGACGTTTAACACTGTTCTTGACTCCTAATAACATATAAAAAAATGCCAGTAGGTGCTAAACATCCTACCAACATACTAGAGACATGTTAAAACATACTAGCAAACACTTAGCTAAGTGCTAAAGAATGATATTACTGCAATTAAATATGAATTTGCTGTAACTCAGGCATGGAATGTCCAATCTGCGTCAAACTTCATACTTTTGATAAGCGTTCTGTCCTGAACACATGACCATGCTTATATTCAGTTACAGTCATAGCGCCACCTGCTGGCAACAGGAAGTGACATGTTTAACACTGTTATGGACTCCTAATAACATATAAAAAAGTGCCAGCAAGTGTTAAACATGTTAACAACATACTAGAAACATGCTAAAACATGCTAGCAAACTCTTAGCTAAGTGCTAAAGCATGCTATTCTTGCAATTAAATAGGAATTTGCTGTAACTCAGGCATGGAATGTCCAATCTGCCCCAAACTTCACACTTTTGATAAGAGTCATGGCCTGAACACATCTGCATGAGAATGTTCAGTTATAGTAATAGCGCCACCTACTGGCAACAGGAAGTGACATGTTTAACACGTTGATGCCGTTCTAGCAACATGTTAAAAATGCCATTGAGTTCTAAACATGCTAGAAACATGTTAAAACATGCTAACAATGCTTAGCTAAGTGCTAAAGAATGCTAATTCAATGAAACATGACTTTGTTGTTACTCAAGAAGGCAATGTCCAATTTGCACCAAACTTCACACGTTTGATAAGAGTTCTGTCCTGAACACACATCCATGCTCATATTCAGTTATAGTCATAACGCCACCTACTGGCAACAGAAACTGACATGGTTAACACAGTAATGCAGTACTAACCACATAATTATTGTGTACTGAGCATGCTAGAAACAGACTAAACATGCTAGCAACACTTAGCTGAGTCATGAAGCATGCTATTATCACCATTATACAAAACATTTTGTAACTGACTTTGACATACTCTTACTATATATACCTCCTTAAATGTACATTTCCCAGCCATGCTCTGTCTTCCTAAAACCACCGAGTGTTGATGGCACGGGTGCGAGGGCCCTTTCATCGCTGCTTGCAGCTTTAATTATTATTATTATTATTCTGCCGTAAAACGCATCGTGCAGCCCAAACCGTAAGAGCTGGAACCTTGAAACTTTGCCAGATGGTAGTACAAAAATCGAGGAGAGGTTCAGAGAATATGACCCCAATTGGCCCATAGGTGGCGCTATAGCAACCAAAAGCGCGAAACTGCTCATAACTCCTAGACCGTATGACATAGACTCAATTGTCTTATATCACTGGAAAGCTGGAAACCTGATGGTCAAAACGTATATCTCCGATTTCATTTCCTGTATGCAAATTGTCCGCCATTTTGAATTTTGTTAAAAACCTACTTTTGCGAACTAGTCCTAGGTTTTTTGTCCAATTGGATCCAAACCAGTGCAGAAATGTTCTCTGGAGTCTGAATATCAATAATTATCGAAAAAAAGTCGAAATTTCGATTCCTGATCGCCAGGGGGTGATAAATTAATGTTGTGGGAGGAGCCTATTTTACTAAAATGGCTATAACTCGAGAAGGAAATTAGATATCTTCACCAAACTTGGTGCACATGTGTATGAGTTCAATCTGGGGTCACAGTAAAAAAATCGCGACGATTGAACACTAGGTGGCGCTATAACATGAAAAAAACATGAAAACGGCTATGACCACATGACCGTTAGTCCAATTGACTTGAAAATTGGTATGCAGTGTCTTGGTCCAAGGTGCCATGTATGTCTATGAGGACATTGGCGTATCTCGAAAAACATGGCCGCCATCGACCAATGAAATTTGAGCACCTATTAGACAAGGTTAACGGAGGCCGATCGGAACGAAACTCGATGGGCATGTTCGACTCATGGCCCTAGAGGTCTGTAAGAGTTTTGAAAGAAATCGGCCACTAGTTGGCGCTAACGAGTTTTATGGCTCTGTAATCACGTGGTGTTACACTTATCGTCACAAAATGCATATCATCTGATAGATCTGCTCATGCTGAACAACTTTGCCTCAAGAACTAATGCTGTCAATTAAACCGGTTATTAAATATTCGTAATTATGTTATAAACCTACTTTTGCAAACTAGTCCTAGGTTTTTCGCCCGATCGAAACCAGACCAGTCTAGGACAATTCTCTGGACACTCTAGATGAATAATTATCAAAAAAAAGTTGAACTTTTGAATGTAGATGGCTGTAATAGGGTCATTTAGAAAATGGGCGTGGCAAAAAAAACATTAAAAAGCCTATAAATCCTAAATGAAAACTCAGAACTTCACAAAAATTGGTGAGCATATGTGACATAACATCATTAACAAGCATGCCAATTTTTATGGAGATCGGACCATAGGTGGCGCTATAACTGCTAAAAAGCTTTAAAACCAAATATTTCCTATGGTATTTCCTGTAAATGGTCTTTTCCATCTATTATGTCAGTAGTTACATGCTTGCTAAATAAAACTTAATCACTTTTGATGCTTTTGTGCTTAAAGGCCTTAACTGCTTGAACCCCGATAAATGCTGCTTGCAGCTTTAATTTTCTTTGTTTTTGTCTCCTTTTTTTCAAGTTTTACTCTGTAAAAAATATTTTGAAGTAAATATTGAACTGTTTTATAAGCATATATTTATGGTTTCATTTTTTGGGAGCTGTAGTGGCGGGGTCTAAGGATCTCACTGATGAATAAAGTTGAGAATAAATTCTCGTTTCAGCATTGAAAAGCTTAGAGAAAAGCAGAGAAAATGGCCCTGACATATTTTAAAGTCCCCCTGTGGTGTAAATCCAGCTTTTAATGTTGTTTATGTGTCTATGTGGTGTTTTTAATACGCTTTAAGACAAACCATGTGTAAGTTCATAAGTCGACACCATTGCTGAGTATTTCCTCCTTAAAACTGCAGTGAACCAAAGACAGTCTCAAACACACGCTTTGAAATCGCTGGTGTTTCTGACGTCACAAACTACCTTGTTGTCACAGAGTCAGCCACACCAGGCTTGTTCGACTTGAACCGGCGCTGCACAGACCGATCGGTGACTGGCATCAAAGTAGAAAGTAGACGGCTTCTTATGCTTTTGAATTGCTCTTGCCTGGGATCTCAAGTGTCACGCATTGAGCGTGACAGTCACTCATTTCGGTCTTTTGTCACGCACTCCTGCCACACATTGTATTTCTCACGCCGAAAAACTATTTATAATATATTTAATATGCCACAGCGGCAGCGCCCAAAATGTCTCTGGCCACGCCGCTCTCACGGTTCGGCAGGAATCAAGCTCGTCTCCCATGAAGTTCTTAGTCGAGACTGCCACTTATCAGCCAATCAAAAAAAAGAAAGGGGCTACACAATAGCCAATCAGAAAATAGCACTATTGTATCTGGGTGAGATTTAACGCAACAACCAATGAAAAAAAAATTCTGCTACAGCTACAGCGTCGTCTTCCGAAGTTTCGTTCACTCCGAGCATCACTTTGAGCACAGAGTAAGTCATGATCTCCTGTTTTAATGTTACAACAAATTCACAACTTGTTTGACACAAACAGTGACAACTTGACTGCTGTTAGAGAATGTTATCCAGATAATTAGCATCAGTTTTTCATGAGTGTCTGTAACTTAGCCTACAGTTTTACAGCCTGTTCACTGACAACACCTGCTCAGAACAAGTAGTCTAGGCCTAGTCATACTGTCACATTATAAAAATATCTCTCTCCAAATAGGCTTAATAATTTTATTAGCACTAAATAAATGAAAGTGTATTGCATAGTCGATGTTATAGGTCACTTTTAAAATCATGCCATATTTTAGAATTATATCTTGGCCAATTATGCATTAATCATTGCATCTGTCTTTCAAAGATGTCAGGTAAAATGCAATTAAGCATTCTCTCATTCGCCCTGAGAGGAAAGTCCCCTAAAAAGGCCAGGTTAGAGGATGCTGGCCCAGAGAAGGTGGAGAAAAGGGTAGGCCCATTAGAGGAGGAGACAGTGCAGGCGAAAGGCAACAAGTCCAAAAAGGCAACAAACACTTACAATAAACAACACCAGTCACAATCACTCTCTCTCTCTCTCTCTCTCTCTCTCTCTCTCTCTCTCTCTCTCTCTCTCTCTCTCTCTCTCTCTCTCTCTCTCTCTCTCTCTCTCTCTCTCTCTCTCTCTCTCTCTCTCTCTCACTCTCTCTCACTCTCACATGCACATGCGGAAATAGAATAAATACTTTGAATTTGAGCAATTATTAATAACAAAAGCACTAATAATAAAATTATTAATGAAACACCCCCACTCCCGCGACCCGTCCAACCGGGGTTGGGGGGGATGTCACTCTTGCCTGTAGGGATGGGTAACGAAACCCGGTATTAAACGGGCCCCGGTGCTGAATTATGAAAGACCGCTGGATCGATAAGCTCGGACGTTACCGGTTCTGCTGTCGGTACTGGAGAAATTTAGAAAGTACACGTGCTATTTATTATTGCTATTAAGAAATTATTATCTTGCAAATTTAATCTCGGGTGGGCCATTTATATGGATACACCGTAATAACATGGGAATGGTTGGTGATATTAAAGTCCTGTTTGTGGCACATTAGTATATGTGAGGGGGCAAACTCCTCAAGATGGGTGGTGAACATGGCCATTTAGAAGTCGGCCATCTTGGATACAACTTTTGTTTTTTCAATAGGAAGAGGGCCATGTGACACATCATGTAAATAACTCATGAACGAATAAAGTTACGTTGAAACCAAGCACACCATTGTTTTTCTTGTGACATTACCAATAAGTTTGATGTGTCACATGGCCCTCTTCCTATTGAAAAAACAAAAGTTGTATCCAAGATGGCCGACTTCTAAATGGCCATCAGTGTTGAGAGTATGCATCAACTGTGGGATTGTGTAGGACTCACTTGCACATAGTTATATCGCAATTCTTTGACTCCTTCTGAATTGCGTTGAATTGGCACCCTGTAGACCTGCTTCATCCTCAGATTATTTCCACACAGTCCAGTGTTGATAAGCTTATCCTATCAATATTTTGAAATATCTCATTGTTTTGTATTATTTCTCTTTGTATTTGCCGTAATGTTATGCCGTTATTTTCTAGGACCGTGTTCATGATTTCAGTTTCCCGCTCAGGAGACCGAACACGTTCCCGACCGCCTTGTGTTGGGAATCTCTCAGTTCTGCCAAACAAATAGTAAAATACTGTAAATAGGCCTATGTCACACTTCCTGCTTCCGGAACGCGGAGTAGGGATTCAGAACTTCCGGTCAACAGTATTTCTCCATAAGGATTTAGATTATCAGCCATAATGTCTAAACCATCCGAGGTAGACTGACCACGAGCTATGAGGTTGTGAAACGAATGTTTTTGCTCCTGTAGAAGCTATAAGTTCGTATGAAATCAACCCTGTTTTAAGAAAAACATGTTTTATCCGCGATCTTATGAAAAAAAACTACACTACCCACAATCCTAAGCGTAGCAGCAATGTCTGCTGATTGGTCCAACTCCCTGTTACCATAGAAACGTTTACCTTACTGACGAACAGCCCGCCGCTGTTGTTGTAGTGTACCGGGTTTCTCTGCGTCAGGACGTAGACAGCCATTCCTCAGCTTTCACGCTTTTCCACTTGAGAGTTTTCATTTACCATCCGAACCACATCGTCATATGTGACTTCAGGCAGGTTGCGGAGATATTTGGTCCAGCGGTATCTATCGGACTCCGCCATTGTAAAAAGCTAACCAGAAGAGCCGTATCCCTACTAAAAGACGTACTTCCGGTCTTCAATTTTTCCGTGACATAGGCCTATACTGAGTAGGAATACAAAGTAGGAATACATCAAAGAGTATAGACCTTATGCACCAGAGAAACAAGGGCGCCGCCATCTTTGGAAAATTGTCTTTTAACTTCCGTTTTGCGGTCGCTCTGTATATTTATATGGCATTTCTGTCCAGGAGTAATTTGCTTTTTAAGTGGATTTACTTAATGTAAAGTTAACGAAAGTTATCATGAGGACTGTAATGTTTAAAGCAGATGACTTAACAAATGTAAATCGACCGGGAAGATTTTAAAACGAGCCGTTCATTAATAAACACGCAAAACGCTGTGAAAATACAGACCGGAAGTCAAAAGACAATGAGCGAGCGCTGAAAAGGGGCGGAGCTACATAAGGTCTATACTCTTTGAATACTTTTTCCAAATACTTGAAACATACTTTATGTTTACAGTCCTACAGAACAGTCCACAGGCAGTACTGTACTACTGTACTCATTGAGACCTGTGTTGATACGCAGTCCTGCAGTTTTCTAGAGTGAGTAGATTCCTTACCTATTCTCATTTGGGAAGGTCCGGATGATGGATGCTACAGTGAACCTGCTCAAATTTGGCTGTACTCTTTGCCCAGCCTCCCTCATCCCCCAGCTTTATACATCAGAATATGCTGACAATGATTCTTCGATATTCCTTAATCCTCTACATAATACCCCTAAGCTGGACAACTCAGAAAGGGTTTTTGGTGACCTCCCCTTATCCCTGGCAGAAGTCAGTCAGTGTTTAGAGCTGTTAAAAGACACCAAGTCACCTGGGACAGATGGTCTATCGTCTGAAATATAAATTGTTTTCCCAGTAGATGGCGCCCTTCTTACTGCAGGTATTTAGATGCGCTTTAATCAAGTTTCTCAAACTGACAGGAATACTTTTAGTCGCCTTATTAAAATCTCTTACTGAAATTACAGCACCTTTCAGAGTCATAAACTCAGGAAAAGAAAGAAGTTCTCCTCGAGCTCTGAATAAATCAGAAACAAGAATAATATTCTGATCCACACAATCCTTGAACAAAAGTGCTTTGTTTCCACACAGTACATTTCCATTATTCCACATAAGACACGTGTGTGGGGAGAAATGATGTCTGAAAGCAATCTTCCAGGATTCTAGAGCTTGTTTGTAAAACTCTGAGAGTTTAATAGGTAATTTGCTGCATTTAAAATGACAAGATAATAAAAACTGAAGGTCACCACAATGTCTGAAGATTATGTTAGGGATCCAAAACCAGTGTAATCCATCATTAGAAATACAATACTTAATTTTGATAATGATCATTTTTGAATAATATCAGCCACAGGTCTATAGCCTGCGTGATTTATGAGACAAATCCGACTTAAACCAAGTGTTCAAGTGTATATAAGGGGGTTTAGATCTCTCTGTGCCTCGATCAGGTTCAGACGCTGACAGAGATCTGCTATTCGGTGTTTGACGCTATTAGACACATTTCTAGAAGGAAATCTATCAGCAATAAATCTGGAGCCTCATTGAAATCGCCACCAAATAATAAAGGCAGAGGGATATTTAAGTTTTTAATTACTTATATAAATGACTTTATTATCTGGTAGAACAACTGAGATAATCCACTTCCAATCCCTGAAGAAAGCGTTTCTATAATCTTTCCTTGAAATCCACTATTAAGTAATATAGCGACCCGACCCGATGAACTGGAGTTATGACAGAAAGAAATATTGCTCCTCCACTGATTACACCAGAATTTATCATCGTTTACACAAGAGTGTGTCTTGGAAAAATAGATGTCCCTTTACATGGATTTACAAAACAAAACTTTTTTTTACAAATGTACAAATCTTTCTGCTTGTTTAAGTCACGAAGCCCCCGAACATTCAAAGAGAAACACGAGAGGAAGTTGATATATAATATTAATATAAAACAGTAATATTGTGAAATATTATGACAATTTAAAATGACTGTTTTCTATTTTAATACATTTTAAAATGTAATTTATTGCTGTGATCAAAGCTGAATGTTCAGCATCATTACTCCAGTCTTCAGTGTCACATGATCCTTCACAAATCACTCTAATATGAGGATTTGATGATCAAGAAACATTTATGATTATTATCAGTGTTGAACTTTTATTTCATGATGCTATGATGAATAGAAAGTTCAAAAGAACAGCATTTATCTGAAATCTAAAGCTTTTGTAACATTAAACACGACCCTTCAAAAGTTTGGGGTCAGGAAGAATTTAAATTTTATTTTTTGGGGGAAAGAAATAAAATAAATCAATACTTTTATTCATCAAGCATGAGTTAAACTGATCAAAAGTTACAGTAAAGACTTTTATAATGTTAGAAAATATTATATTTCAGATAAATGCTGTTCTTTTGAACTTTCTATTCATCAAAGAATTTTGAAAAAAAAAATACATTTATACAAAATTGTTTTCAACTTCAAATGCTGCGAAAAACTAGTTTGGAAACACTTTTAATCGAGAAAAAGGGTTTTAAAGCAAATAAATGGTGTCACATGACAGAAGCTGTATTAGTTGATCCTGTTCATAATATTCATATAATTAAATTGTATATTACATTATTTTATCACTATTGGTAAGAATAACACATGTTACCTCTCAAACATCATTCTTCCTTATTTTTGTAATTTTGTCTGTTTTTTATAATCTAAAGAAAGTTAAGCAGAAAAATATCCTAAAAGCTGCAGCCGTTTCTGAATATTGCTGGATCAAGTATTGATCTTAATAACCTTTATAATGAAGTACAGAAAATCATGACACTTGTTAATAAAAATAATTGTTTGTATTCAATTTATTAATATATAATAACATGTTGTTTGAAATGGACGAGGAAATCAGAGGCTTGAAAATCTCTGCCGCTCGTCAAAACTCCAGATGTGTGTCTGTCAAACGAAGGAAGACTGAAGGAGTTTCCAATAAAGGCAGAAAGAAAGGTCAAATAAACATGTTACGTCTGTAAAGTATTGTTTCCACGACTTAAACCCTAATTATCATCCCAAACATTTAATCTTTCACTCTCAGCATTAAATCACATAATCACATATTATTTATTTATTTAAAACACAAGATTATCAGCAAGAACCTTTACATCCATTTATTCCAATGAACAAATGATCATTTCTCCTCTATAACTGAAATAATTATTCATTTAGTCTCATGTTGAACAAACACTGAGAATGTGCAGAATTTACTGCTTCAGTGATTTGATGTAATACAAGAAAAAAATATGGTATACAATCATACAGAATTTTAATGAAAAAAAGTTAGAAATTAATAAACACACATTGACTGAAATAATGGGGTAAATGTCAATTCTCCTGAAAACATGAATGCTGAAACGGTCTCTAATCGGTCTAATTGTGTGAAGTGGAATATAAATGAAAACTTCTTGTTTATTGATCTGAGTGTTGCTGTAGTGCTGGATATCAGTCATGTGATCATCACGGCCCAATCACAGCCACCGTACTGATATTCAGATCAACAGCACTCTTACTCATGTGATATGGATTAAATATTGGAAACATGATGAAAGCAGGAAGATCCAGATCTACAGGAGTGACGTTTACTGACTATTGACCGGTAAGATCCTCAGAGAGGAATAATAACAACAGAAGAATGGAAAGAGTGTGTGAGTGAAGGTGGTTGTGAATGTGTGTAGATGTGTGTTAGTTACAGGATCAGAGAACGACACCGTTCCTCCGTCATAGTCCAGATTCACTCTCACACGATCAAGCTTCTGATTAACACGAAAACCAGAATCTAAAGGCTCTCCGTCCTCATCATCATCATCTTCGTCCTCATCATCATCATCTTCGTCCTCTTCATACTCCACACTCCAGACATCAGTGTTGAAGAAAACACTTCCCTTCCTCTGGTTTGATGCTGTAGTTACTCCAAGACTCCAGTCTGAACTCTCTTTAACCTCCACATCCCAGCAGTGTGTTCCTGAGTTAAAACCCTCTGAACCCAGAACACAGTAATAACCGTCAAATCTCTCTGGATTATCAGGAACAGGATGATAGTTCCTGCTCCATCTCACACTGGTCAGATCATCAGACAGGACGAGACGTGAATTCGCAGTGTTTGGGTCCAGAATCACAGGAGCTGATGAGACACAATCAACAGAAGCTTTTATTCTGATCTTCATATAATGATCAAGAGTGAACCCAACACAGATTATTATGAATTATGACACTCGTCCTGTTGATCAAACACATTTTCCTCTGATCACTGTCAGTGCTGTTATTAGTTTCACACTCGTTTTTATCATCAGCGTTTAACGGCATCAACTACAAACATTAAATATGAGATTCAGACATTTGTGTCCATCAAGAGAAACTGATACTTTGGGAAAGTTAAATAACAATAAATCAATGAGATCTGCTGAGATTTATGCTGTAGATGAAGAACTGTAAGTGTGTGTCTGATCTTCATCTGATCATCTTCATTTTAGTGGCTCTTATAGTCTGTGTTTTGATTTAAATTAGTTTATTATGACTGTCTGTTGGGTTTGACTTACAATCATGAATCATCTTTAACACTTCCTAGCCACGCCCTAGCAACCATTGTTGAGCACCCTAGCAACCCAAATCTAAAGAGGGATATCTTATAATCTGAATGTCATAGAGGAGTTGCGGTTGGTTTATATCATTCATACTGGCAAGCAGCCTTTGAAGAAACATCATTGGCAGCTGTCAAGCCACTCCCTAGCAACTAAGCAGAGTACCCTAGCAACTGTTCAGCAAGACCTATATCTCAGCACCAGAACATCGTAGAGACATGGCGGTTGGCTCCTTTGACTAATGCTAGCAAACAGAACATGCTACACATGCTAGCAGTGAATAGCTACATGCTAATAGCGACTAGTTAAGTGTTAAAACTTCAAAAATGCTAACTAAAAGACAGAAGCATGCTAATCATGTTAGCACAATGCTAACAACATGTTGATTATGCTAGCGTCATGTTAGCATCTTGCTAAAACATGCAAGCAACATGGTGATTGTATTAGCATCATGTTACTAATTCTTATCATCTAACAAACACCAATCTGATCTATCTATCTATCTATCTATCTATCTATATATTTGTCTATCTATCTATCTATCTATCTATCTATCCATCCATCCATCCATCCATCCATCCATCCATCCATCCATCCATCCATCCATCCATCCATCCATCCATCCATCCATCCATCCATCCATCCATCCATCCATCCATCCATCCATCCATCCATCCATCCATCCATCCATCCATCCATCCATCCATCCATCCATCTATCTATCTATCTCTGTCATGAAGAGCCTTTAACTCTCCACCCATCCATCATGTCCAGCTCAGATCTCCTGCTGTCAGACTCACTGTTTTGGACGATGTCCTGCATCTTCTTCCAGACTCTGAACGGTAGGTTGCCCAAGTATCGTGGCACATGAATCAAAGCTCCAGAAGCCATCTGTGGATCCGGCTGTGAGCTCTGGACTCTGGAAGAACATTCAGGAGTCAGAACTGCAGTGGCTTTGGATCAGAACCAGAGAGACCAGAGACAGGAGCAGATCACTCACCTTTCCATTGAGACTGGAAACTCCTGCAGAACAAACACACCATTTATCATCAAGAACTCAATCAATCATCAATCAATCAACCAATGATCTGAAATCAGACCTTCAGAAAGCAGACGTCATTGGCTTTCATCATCTCCTCCATGTCTTTGATTGTGTGTGAAAGAGCTGAGATGTGTGTGTTCATCTCCTCCAGCTTCTCCTTCATCCTCTGCTTCTTCTGCTCCTCTTCCTCCCTCAGTGCAGTGACTGTAGCTTCTTCTTCATCTCTGAGAAACTGATGAAGCTTCTCAAACTGCTGTTTAATCTGACGCTCTGTGTGCTCAGCTTGAGACTGAAATCAGATCACATTCACTTCAATCATCTCAATCGACACACATCATTAATATCCAAGATAAACTCGGATACCCGACATAAAACGGATCCAGAAGCAGATTGCTGCTAGTCATTTACAGAAATAATAAACTGGAATCCATTATATCAAATCATAACTGTATATAGTGATCCAACAGCTGTAATGAAAATGACTCTCGTCTCTGTTTCCTCACCTTGATGTGTTGAACTGTTTCCTCAAACTCTTCTTTCATTGCTTCATTGTGTTCAAGTTTATCTTGTAAGGACTCCAGTGCTGTATTGAGCTCCTCCTAGAATTGAACAAAAATACATTAAAACACCAGATTACAGTGAAGAGAAGACAATATATGCTTCCCTAATATGGAGCGAGTGCCATGGTTTCAATTGGCGGCTCAGAGGAGGACTTTGATGACACTATGACTGAGCAAATTCTGGCCACGACTCCCCCAACTGAAACTGGTCTTGACCCGATGTCCTTCAAAGAGCTGTGCAGCGTGACCGACCTCGCCCTGCGTGCCACTAAGTCTACGTCCCAAACGATTAGTCGTGCCATGGCCAGTTTGGTGGTCCAACTTTGGCTGAACCTGACGGAGATCAAGACAAGACAGCCCTCCTTGACTCCCCGTCTCTCTCTCGGGTCTGTTCGGTTCTGCAGTGGACGGCTTCGCTGAGCGTTTTACAGGCCCAGAAGTCATCGCAGATAATGCGCCACTTTAAATAGAAAAAAAATACCTTTTACAAAGCGCTTTGAGAAGGATTGCGGCCTCAGACTCATCTATGGAAGTAGAATAATGACAAATGTTTTTGAAACAAAAATTTACTTGAAATTAAAATGATTGCAAGCATCACCCACCACAGCTGCAACTCTTCAACCCCTCGCCGTCCAGAGCCAGGCTTGGGAAGCTTTTACCGGCATGTCAGATTGGGTTTTAGAAATAATCAAACGGAGTTACTCGCTCCAGTTCTCCCGCAGGCTCTCCTGCTTCAGGAGTGTGACTAACACTTCAGTCTCGGACATCGACGCTCACGTCCTCCGAGCTGAAGCACAAGCTCTGCTAGCGAAGGGCGACTCAGGCTTTTACAGCCGCTTCTTCCTCGTTCCAGTGAAGGATGGCGTCCTCAGGCTCATCCTCGATCTGAGATGTCTGAACCGCGCTCTGGTAAGACGGCCGTTCAGAATGCTAATGCTAACTTTGAAACAAATCCTCTCACAGATCTGATTGGTTTATCAGTGGATCTGAAGGACACATACTTTCATATCCAGATAGCCCCTCATCACAGTTCTTGAGATTCACGTTCGAAGGGGCTTACCAAAATAATACAGTCCTACCATTCTGACTGTCTCTTGCTCTGCGCACTTTTATGATATTCGTGGATGCGACCCTCTCCCCCTGAGACAGATGGGAGTTCACCTCCTGAATTACCTCAATGATTGACTGCTTTTAGCCCAATCGAAGGAGGAACGATCAATAACCAGATCGTTTAGTAACCGGAACGATCTGTGTTTGTGACTCGTTATGATTCTTTACATGTGAATCAAGAAACATTTGTCTTACCTTATATGATGAAACCACTTCACTGATGGGTCTGAATTTATGATTGTCATGTTGTTTTGAATCTCTGCACACGATACACACAGGCTGTTTGTCCTCCAGACAGAAGAGTTTGAGTTTCTCACTGTGTAAACTGCAGATCTCCTCAGACCCTGATGAACGCCTCTCATTTCTCTCCTTCAGGAACGACTCACACAAGTTTTTTAACGCAAGACTAACTGGAGGATCAGATCTTGAGGATCTTCTCCTGCAGACAGGACACTCCTGAGTTTCCTTGGTTCTCCAGAACTGTTGAAGACATTCTTTACAGAAACTGTGACTACATGTTAAAAGAGCAGGAGCCTTGAAGATTTCATGACACACAGGACAAATATAATCATCTTCAGCTGCTGAAGCCATTTTCACTGTTTGAGCTCCAGCAATCTAAACTTTACTTTCACTTTCTGAATGACGGTTTAAAAAATGAATCCCCATGAGAATCACAAAGATCAGAAACAAACTTGTTCTGTAAAGTTTTTCCCTTCGTACTCCACTGATCGCTGATTCTTTATTGCTTTTGTCGAGACAAAGTCAGTATGGCAGAAAAGATAAATAACAAGTCAGTCTCTTCCTGGTTAGTGTTGTAAGAGGGTGGAGCTCCTGATCAAGGTGTGTTGAAACAAGTCAAAGAACAACATCAGGATTTCTTTAGGAAAAATTAACAAAATCTAAGCCTATTGAAAATTAACTTGCATTGAAACATTAAGATATAATGCTAAATCCTTGGAGTAAACACAAAAAAGATAAAAAATACCCAAATATTAAAAATAAAAGATCTCAAAACCCTTATACGTGTTTTATTTATTGCTCTTCTTTATTCGTCAAAGAGTTTCTCCAGGGTCTGTCATGATCCCTCTCTTATAATGATTTCTTCTCATGCTGTAGTTTCAGTGATAAACACTCCTCTGTTCATCATGCTGATTGTCAGTGTTTTGGAGAAACAAACAGATCAACAGATTAAAAGTCCTGAATAAACTGGAGAAACGGAGATCTCTCATGGATCACTCGTCAGCACCTTTATTAACACTTATTTAGTATTTCTTGTTAATTATGAAAAATATATTCACTTTATTAGCATAAAGACATTTCTAAAGATAATACCAGAATACACTTCATACACGCTATACATAGATGAAGACGGGCAGAGACTAAGCCAGAACTCAGGGTATATAAGCATGGATGAAACAAAGGAAATTAATGAGATAATTGAAACAGAATAACTAATCAATCAATCAGGGAAAGTAGGTCATGGAGTAGAATAACACAAAGAACCATGGGAAACGTAGTCAAAACAAGACATACATCTTACAAACTAACTCTGGATACTGGATACAGTGTGAAATAATGCCAAATAGCCCATGATATATAGTCAAGTTGTAACGATCAGCCAATTAAGTTGAGTTACAAAAGTTAAAATGGGGTCAGATTTTGTGTGTGTGTGTGAGTGTGAGAGTGTGTGTGTGAGTGTGAGAGTGTGTGTGTGTGTGTGTGTGTGTGAGCAAACACCATCGCACACCTGCAGGTGAAAAAGACCAAATAAGTAGATAAAAAAATCTACAAAAAACAAGGAACTCCCGCACACTATCAGTTGCAAATGAGTATCAACATTTTATTAGCAACGTTTCATTCTCACGACCTTCATCAGGCATGATGTTCCGGCCAGCAGGAGTATCGCGCAGCCTTTCCAAAGAGGGAATTTAATAAAAACTGTTACAGTTTTTTTTCCAGTTACTAACACACTGAGCCCGGATTTCCACCAACTGCGGATCGGCTGCGTGTCGGCTCCGTGCTCCGCCGTCCTGCAATACCCACCAGGTCCTGATTTGTTGCGAACGGCTGCGGCCATGACTGACAGCTGAAGTCACGAGGACCCACGAGATATAAGTGCTAAGTTGCTGCGGAGCTCTCCGGCATCCTGCAAAAACAGAAGCTCTGCGTATCTGCGTACTTGAATTCACATTTGATCGCGCGATATAAGTGCTGAATTGCTGGGCCGTTCCGCAGTCAGTGAAAATACACATATTGACTTTAATGGATTGGAAACCTATCAGGCTTGTTCGACTTGAACCGGCGCTGCACAGACCGATCGGTGAATGACATCAAAGTACCGCGAGAGCGAATAGAAAGTAGACGGCTCCTTATGCTTTTCAATTGCTCTCGCGGTACTTTGATGTAATAAACCGATCGGTCTGTGCAGCGCCGGTTCAAGTCGAACAAGCCTATTGACTCCGCCGTTCTGCAGTTGGTGGAAATTGCCCGTAAAATGACATGAACAGCACAATTATTTAAACTGACACAGAGAGCAAAACCTCTTCTCAAGTCTCCAAAAGTCTAAACACATTTTCTGCTTTACACACATTTTGCAATTCAAAATGGCACTTTTTCACCCTCATGTTGTTCCAAGCCTGTAAGACCGCCGTTCATCTTCGGAACACAGTCTAAGATATTTTAGATTTAGTCCGAGAGTTTTCTGTCCCTCCATTGAAAATGTATGTAGCCTACGGTATAGGGTAGAGTGGGGGAAAACGCCCCCCTGGGGTAAAACGCCCCCCACCTGTTTTTCCCAAAATGATCACTAAAAGTAGTCGAGATACATTTTTACTGTTGCTATGCACTACGTTGATAACGGGGATATACAAATCTCTATGGAGAAGCTGACACCAGCGACACATTTGAAGAGAAGAGGATTACAGGGTAAATGCTATAATTTTCAGATATTAGTAAACAAGTGTTTAATACAATATTGTTCTTCAGGATATCGCAGTGATGTATGATAGATGAATAGTGAAGTCTGTAGTTTGAGATCATATGGTATTTATAAGGAATATAATTATATTAAAAAAATTAAACTTTTTTTTAAAAAGTCATAGCTTGTGGGGTAAAACGCCCCCTACGCTGAGGGGTAAAACGCCCCCCCCTGGGGGCATAGTTTCTCTCTATCATAATTACTATAATAAAATATTTATGTCTATCAAATCCTTTGTTTTACACTTAATGCAGTATAACTAGGTGGTAAAATCTAAATATTTGAACAAAACATGAAAAAATTACCTCAAGTGAGCATTAACTAGCTAGCTTGCTAGCAAAGTTAGCTCACTGATGGAAGGTAGTTAAATTTGGCTATTTTGGACATTGCTGAAATAAATATTAATATATATACATGTTGATACATTACTTGCCTTTTACTTTTAGAGATTAAAAACTATTGTCTGTTAATTTTGCTGTTGATCTATGAAGCAAACTGGTTGGTAAGAAAGGGGGCATTTTACCCCACCTTGGGGGGCGTTTTACCCCACCGCTGGGGCAAAACGCCCCCTTTGTACAAAAATATTTTCAGTGAAAATACTAATTAATTATGACGGCTGAGCAATTTTAATATTTGGTGAATAACTCCTGCCATAGTCACTCAAAACCGGGATGGCAATTCTAGTCACATTTATGTTTTGTTTCACTGTAATGTCACATTTTCCTTAAGGGGGGCGTTTTCCCCCACTCTACCCTACTGTCCATGTCCAGAAAGGTAATAAAGACATCATCAAAGTAGTCCATGTGACATCAGTGGGTTAGTTAGAACTTTTTGAAGCATCGAAAATACATTTTGGTCCAAAAATAACAAAAACTACGACTTTATTCAGCATTGTATTCTCTTCAGGGTCTGTTGTCAATCCGCGTTCACGACTCCGCAGTGACGCTGCTGACGTAAGATGCTGCTGATGTCTTACGTCAAATATTTCTGTGCATGTGAACAATCTGAAGAATTTTCTACAATTTGAGCTATTTTAGTATTATGGCAAAGCATACTAAAGATGAGAGTGCTCTTCATTACGCCCAACAGTGTGTAGTTGGTTAGACAAAAATCTGCTTATATGAATGAAGTGTGTGCCATTTTGTGCAAAAGTTTGATTTTGATAATGCTATATGTAGTTTTGTTTGCAGTGCTTCATTCTGCAGGATATATTGGGTATTTTGCAGTTTGGGTGTGTGGTTTTGTGAATTGTTAAAAATATTTTGATAAAACGAGCCTAGTTTGCAAAATTGTGTGTTAGCAATTGGAAAAAAAAACAATACGTTTATTTCATTCTGTTCATCACTGGACAACTGAAAGATGATCTGCTCTTCAGCGCCTCCTGGTGTGTGTGAGGAGTGATGACAGTAATAACACACTGATTACTCTCTCGCGCCCCCTGTGGACACAGCGGGAACTACAGGTGACTGACAGGATCTACTCTGAAGCTGCGATTAACAGGTTTTTTTTCAATTGCTTACACACTAAAGTTAGAACTTTCCCAAAATTAGCAAAACCTTACACTCAAGGAGCAAAACACCGGCCTAGATTTGCACAACTGTAAGCACTTTGTCAGCTTCACACTTTTTGTAAAACATTACACACAGTGATTTGCAAAACACTAAACACACTTGTATGCATTTGACACAGAAATTTATCATGATGTCATTTCCTTGCAATTGTAGCAGTTTTACTCTGGTTGTGTTTGTTCTCTATTCAGTGAAGACGTCGCTGGTGAAAGAGGTCTCAGGATCTTTATTCTGCAGAAATACAGAGCACAATTAATTTTTTTGGAATACACGTCTCTCCCTTCAGTCTGCTCATACAGCACAGAGAGAGCAGCACGCTCGTCAGATGAGCGAGAGAGAGCACACCCGACCCCGTCAGCAGCAAATGTGCTTCTAAAGATGGCGCTGTTCGCACGAGGTATCATTTGCG
Source organism: Rutilus rutilus (assembly GCA_021464565.1). Lineage (NCBI taxonomy): Eukaryota > Metazoa > Chordata > Actinopteri > Cypriniformes > Leuciscidae > Rutilus > Rutilus rutilus. The sequence continues at coordinate 34,243,639 of JAJAQA010000019.1, forward strand.
TCACCAATATGTGCCTCATATAAAACAATATTCTGCATTAATGGTTCCCACAAGAATTATGTACATTGTGCCGGATTACAACTCAGCACACAAATATAAAAACACAAAAAAATAATAATTAAGTTTTGATGAAGTTCACTAACAATCTTCATTACATTTTACAATTTTTTTAAACCAGCTACACAATTTCAAAGCAAAGGCTTTCAAATGAACACAGCCATGAACCAATTGGTTAAACACAGCCACCAGGAGAGGGAGAGGGAGAGGGAGAGGGAGAGGAAGAGGAAGAGGAAGAGGAAGAGGGAGAGGAAGAGGGAGAGGAAGAGGGAGAGGAAGAGGAAGAGGTAGAGGAAAAGGAAGAGGAAGTGGGAGAGGAAGAGGGAGAGGTAAAGGAAAGGGAAGAGGGAGAGGAAGTGGGAGAGGAAGTGGAAGTGGGAGAGGGAGAGGAAGAGGAAGACCTGGAGGAGGGGTAGGACATGCACAAAGAAGAAGACAACCAAATCTGTGTAACGAAATTCGTGCTACAATTGTGGACCATGTAATAAACCACGGACTAACACTGAGGGAGGCTGGACTGAGAGTACAGCGTAACCTAAGCAGGCACACGGTGGCATCAATAGTTCGGACATTTCGTCAAGAGCACAGGAGAGAAACTTCTCTTCAGTCAACAGCTTACTGCATGCACTATATAAACAGTTTTGGTATATATTCCTGTATGTTTCATTTTACAGTAAGATGTGTATTTTGCTTGGCCAACATAGGACTGAACGTCATGAACACCAAGGAGGGAGGGGCCCCATATTCACACAGGAGCAAGAGAGAGATCATAAACCTCGTTTTGGCCAATAATGCAATCAGACTTCGAGAAATTCAAGCCCATATTGTCAATGATCACCTCATTTTCAATAATGTCCAACAGTCAACAATAGCCCGTATCCTTAAAAAAACACCAAGTTCTGATAAAACAAGTGTATAAAGTGCCATTTGAAAGAAATTCAGACAGGGTGAAAGTCCTGCGGCGTGAATATGTGGTGGTACGTTTCGTTCACTGACTGTAGTATTGTGTACTGCACACATCACCTTTTTACAGTACATGTAATTTTACTGTATAGCAGACCTACAGTATACTGATCTACACAATGTGATCTTTTGCTGTATTTCAGAGAGTTTTGCAAATGGATGCGGAGGAAGTCCCGCATGAGTTTATATACATTGATGAGGCTGGATTTAACCGGACAAGAGTGAGAAGAAGGGGAAGAAACATCACTGGCCACAGGGCTATGGTCAATGTACCAGGGCAACGTGGGGGTAACATTACCGTTTGTGCTGCCATTACACAGAATGGGGTCCTCCACCGCCTTAGACAGATTGCACAATATTATCACAGCAGCAAACCAAAGGGACCAGATGCAATACATTGTCGTCTGGGATAATGTAGCTTTCCATCGTTCTGCTCTGGCCCAAAACTGGTTTCATCAACACCCACAATTTACAGTTCAATACCTTCCACCATACTCCCCCTTCCTAATCCCCATCGAGGAGTTCTTCTCAGCATGGCGGTGGAAGGTTTATGATCTCCGGCCCTATGTCCAGATGCCCCTCATTCAAGCTATGGAGGAAGCATGTGATCAAATTGAACCACATCCATACAAGGGTGGATTCGTCACTCCAAAAGATTCTTCCCACGTTGCCTTGCAAATTAAAAAATAGCCTGTGATGTTGAAGAGGCCCTGTGGCCAGATCCAGCTAGGCGGAGAGATGTTTAGTTTTTTTCAGTTTTTAATTCGGTACTGAACTGGATATGTAATTTATGTTACAGTATTACTGTAAGCTTACAGTACAATGGTATGTTCAGTAATGAAAACTGGAAAATGTTTTGTTATGAATGTTTTGTTGAAATTACTATATGAATATTGACTGACTTGAGTACATGAAAAGAAATAAATATTTTCATTAGTCTGCACAATAGGTGTCATGTGGTGTTGGTGAATTTATTTTTACACTTTCTCTGTGTAAATGCTAAAAGTGTTTTAGGTTGAGCACAGGAGTGTTTAACTGATTCAAACAGAGTTAGACCATATGATGGCTGTGTTTATGTTATGACAACAAAATAAGGTTTTTATAAGACATTGTATAGGTCTGACGAAAGTATTCCATTTTGCAAATGATCTGAGGTGTTGTGCTAATTGTGTGAAGGGGTTTGAAAAACCGGGCCCTGTTTTCAAAATTGTGCGTAAGCAATTGAAAAAAACTGTAATATAATGCAAAACAAAGGAATTAAATATTAGCTTAACCAGCATGGTTACTGTCAGAATAATAAAGAAATACATATTTTTACAGATACATTTTATAATCAGTGATATAGCATAACAAATTAAATATTATATCCTATTATAATCAAAAAATAAATGGAGCAGTGTCTTCCTCATTCTTACAGAATACGTATAAATTGAAAACAAAATAAAACAGGGTATGAAGAGGAGAAGGTTAAGATCATAACACTTGAAGGCTTAACAGAAACTGGCCTAACAGAACTTGCAATGCTCCAATCTAAATTAAACATTATTTATAAACACAAAGCTGAAGGCTCCTGTGTTAGTCCGAGAAGGAAACGGCTTGAACAAGGAGAACAGAGCTCTGCTTATTTTTAAAAATGGAAAAACACATCTCTAGGAATCTTATTTATATTTGTTTATTTATTTTGTTTATTTATATTTTGCACCTTAAAATACAAAATGACAAAAATAATAACAAAACATAAAATATATGAACAAAACTAAGACAAATATTATCAATTTAATGATGTGCAGGAAGAGGCAAAAAAACCCAACTGGGCTTATTTAACGCCTCCACCTATAGACATAATTACAATAAAATCAAAACAAAAAAACATAAAAAACAAAAACATTTTACTACATAAAAGTAACAACAAACTAGTGAAATACATATATCCATAACACACACACAAAACACACATACACATAACATCAACAAATTTTGAAGACGATTACAGTAATGAAAATCATAAACAAAAATATGATCATAACATAAAAATAAAATAATTTCTATATTAAAAATTTAGAACAGCAGTTAAATGGGCTTTTAAATATCTTTTATAACATTTTAATGAGGAGGAGTTTATTGCTAAGTGGGAAAAACTGTTCCATGATTTGGTACCCCTAAATCTGATAGTAAATTGACCTCTGCACGTAAGAAACTTTGGAAGATGAAGATCTAAGGATTGACGAGTTGAATAAGAATGAACCTGTGAGTTAAATTTAAAATAAGTCTTAAAGTGCTCTGGGATATTTTCATAATTAAAATATACCTTATAAATAAAAATGCATATTTGAGTGATATTAATGTCATACACAGTAAGTATCTGAAGATTCTGAAATAGAGGCACAGATGAAGAATGTGACTCAGATCGGGTTGCAATCCTGACAAAACGTTTCTGAAGAACCAAAATTCTATAAAGTGTAGAAGGAAAAGTGCTTGCCCAAACTATATTACAATATGAAAGATATGGATAAATTAAACTGTAATAGAGTGTAAGAAGACAATTTGTAGTAATGAGATTGCTAATCCTCCTAATTATACCAATAGATTTATTTATTTTCTTGCTAACCCAGTCAATTTGTGTTTTCCAATTCAAGTTCTCATCAACAAAAATTCCGAGGAATCTTGTTGTTGAAACTTGGGATATCTCCACAGTCTCCATTTTGACTTTGGAGAGGTTCTTAGAATATGATTTTTTTCCACTAAAAATTATATAATTAGATTTTTTTGTATTCAGCGATAACTTATTTAATCTGAACCATGTAGCATATGCAGTTAAACTAGTATTTACATTTTTAATCAGAAAATTAAAATTTGAATGAGAATAAACTAAAGTTGTGTCATCTGCAAACATTATTGGGAAAAGAATATTTGACACATTTGATAAATCATTAATATAAATAAGAAATAATAATGGTCCAAGAATGGATCCCTGTGGGACCCCACAAAGTAGTCTGGCTTTGTTGGAATAGCATCCATTAATACAAACAAACTGTTGCCTGTTTGAAATATAATTTTTTAACCATTCAAGCGTAACATCATGAAAACCATATTTTTGCAATTTTTTCAATAGAATATGATGGTTGACTGTATCAAAAGCTTTTGAGAAGTCGACGAATATACTACAGGTAAATTCATTATTTTCTAATGCAGAGGAAACTTTGTCAATCAAATAAAGCAAAGCCATAGATGTGGAATGACTTTTCCTGAAGCCATACTGATGTTTATAAAGAATTAAATTAGAATCAAGATGGAATAAGATCCTTTCATATATAACTTTTTCTAATATTTTTGAAAAACAAGGCAATATGGATATGGGTCTATAATTATTGAAGCAACAAGGGTCATCTGCTTTAAACAGAGGAATAACTTTGGCAACCTTTAAATCCTCTGGTACAACTCTTGTTTTCAGAGAAAGTGAAAAAATGAAAACCAGTGGCTGCAAAATAAACTGCTTGATCTGTTTGACAAGGAATGAAGAAATATTATCATGGCCGGTTGAAGATGTTTTCATTTCATCAATAATATCACTTATTTCTTGAACATCAGGAGGCTGAAAAGAAGAAATAGAAGGATAATTCCTTATAATATAATCTAGTGGATTGCCATTACAAGCAGGAACTTTACTGGCTAATTCATGTCCAATGTTAACAAAAAAATTATTAAATTTTTGAGCTATATCAAATGAGTTATTAAAAGAATTATCACCTTTATAAAAAACTGAAGGTAATTCTGAATGAGACTTATCTCTATGCAGCAACTGATTTATAACTTTCCATGTGGTTTTAGTATCATTTGAACACCTCTTAAATTTCTCACAGAAATATTTCTTTTTTGACGATCTAATGTAATAAGTATATTTATTTCTACAAGATGTATAAGCACCACGGGTAAGGGGTGTAGGATTTGAAATATATTTTTTGTACAATTCATTCTTTTTCCTCAGCAGCTTCAACAAATCAACTGTAAACCAAGGCTTACTAAAGGCCTGACTATATTTCCTAGTAGAGCTAATAATTGGAAAACATTCATTGAAACTACCACTAATAATTTTCATAAAATTTTGATATGCAAAATGAGCATTTTTTTCTTTGTAAAGATCATTCCATGAAGTACTGGCAAGTATATCTTTAAATTTAGAAACATTTAGCTTGCTCATAATTCTTTTAAGCATCTTTTTCTTTTTTTGTTTGGTTGTATTAAACTTGATTAACGAAAATTGGAATATAGGGAAATGATCAGACAAATCCAAATACAAGACTCCAGATTTCATTCCTTCACTCAAATTATTTGTTAAGATGTTATCAATCAAAGTTGCTGAATTCTCCTTTACTCGAGTAGGTTTATGAATAAGAGGGAAAAAATAACTAGAATAAAGTATATTTAGAAAATCTGCAGTAAATGTATCTGGATTATTTTTTAAAAGATTTATATTAAAATCACCTAAGATGTAACAAAGTTTATCCTCCTTGTTAATCAGATCAAGAGAACTGGATAGACATTCATTAAAATCTTTGACAACAGAATCTGGTGAACGATAGATGACGCCAACTATGACGTTTTTTTCCACCAAAAACACCAGAGAGCTCCACAAAAACAGATTCTACTGAATTCAGTGATAAGTCATCCCTAACTTTAAATTCATAGTTGTCTAAAAAAAATAAAGATACTCCACCTCCCGATCTATTTTCTCTTACATAATGAACTGAATTGTAATTTGATAATTTAAATATTTCTCTAGAGTCTTCTGTAAGCCATGTTTCAGATAAAGCAATAACAGAAAACTTATGTTTAAATAAAGATAAATAATGAATAAATTTGTCATAATCTTACTATTAGTTTACAGCAAATTAACCCCCTGGGGTCGGCTATCGCGCCGGCGCAATAGGCTCGTTTTTTTCCGTATGAGTGCAAAAAAAATATATATATATATATTCATTTTTATCTTATATGCTTGTGTTTTACATCAATCTATCCTGTTAAGTGTGTATTATTTTTGTGTACACTCACAATAAAAACAAAGTGTTGTGCTTTTCGCCAAATAAAGAAAAATAAACACGAAGCGAGTTCTGCCTTCTCTCTGTCCGTGTAGTCCATTCTGAAACGCGTCCGAAAATGAATCATAACTCAGCGAATACTTCTCACACAGGCACGTGAGATATGTCTTTATGAAGCTTGAAATCTTCTCTTTTAAATGAAGTAATTTATATAAAAAACAAATGTTTTCAACTCATGTAATCCGTTTGAAAGCAAGGAGAGGTACCGTTTTTCCTTCTGCCTCATTATCTCTATAATCAACTGCGGCCGCCCCGCCCCCGGCGCGATTCACATGTAAATCGTTAGATGATCTAGTATGCAGCGCACCCGCCCCCCGATCAATGCCATAAAAAGTTTCTTCATCAGACTTACTGATAGTTCATCGCGTTTTGAGTATGGCACGCTTCTCCGGTAATAAAGACTCCCTTCAGATGATTCTGGACGGCGAGGAAGAATGCACCTTTTCCTCAGAGGAAGATTGTAACTCAGACGACGAACGGCAGCATATTGAAGAGCGAAGTAAGTTTTACTTAAAAGTCTTTTGTCTTTTATTTTTCGTGTTCGCATTTATGAGGAAAAAACAATATTACGTGACAGTTCTCCATTATGGACGCGAGCGCTCTAAAAAAATCACTAAAAGACTTTCAAACTTTCACAGAGACCTCAAAACAGAAAGTACAAATCCTTTCTTTAAAACGAATTTCGTTTTGTATCAATTGTATCTTACTTTTAATAATTTTTTCATTAACAAATTTCCTGGATTTAAACTGCAAATTAACATTTATATTTCTTATAATAAAAATGAAAGACCTATGTTACAGACATATGAAAGACAACATTTCGTTGATTAGTTTTGGATAGATTATACATTTTTAATGTAAAATATCTGCCACCTCAAATAAGCTTTTGTTTGCCAATATTTGCTTATGTTAAATATAATATGTTTTGTCAAAAATAAAGTTATCAAATAATCAATCAAATCCTTAACTTTGAAATATGTATGATAAAATGTATACTTTAGTTTTTACAAAGAAAGATTACACTTGAATTGTTGTTGTAATTGTAACCTTTTTAATAAAAAAATATATTTACAAGGTAGATGTAAACAAACTATTAAAAGGTAAATATAAGCCTTTTCTTTAAATAACTTTTATTGTGTTTTATTATTGACAAATTTGGGGAGCACATAAATATTCCAAAACTGAAAATACAGTATGAGAATTAACTGCACAATTACATGTTTTCCTTGGCTATTATAGGCCAAATTGCAAGCACAATATGAGGAAAAATAAAAAAGAATTGAGATGCTTCCAACTGTTGCTCTTGCATTCTTGTGGCTCAGTGACTCACCTGAATGAATGGCTAATTAAGTATGCGGGCCCCATTGTCTCCTCAGGTGTGAACCACTACATATACATGACCGTTGACGCCCACTCCGCATATGGCCTTTCCAAACAGAAAGTGCTTTGCAAAATTCAAATCAATGTATTGTGTTATGTGAATGATAAGGCAGGGTGATTTTCACTTCATTTTGAAGAAAAAACACTAGGCAATGACATCCATTAGACAAAAGTCTTATTGGCACATATTTAGTGTGTGTTTTATGGCCTTATTTCAGAAACTTTAGTTTTTAGTTTTTTCAATAACCACGCATAAACATTATTCTCTCAAAAATGCAGACATGTACATTCTTGTTGCTCACATTTCATGGTAGCCCTGTTTGTGCTAAATAGTGTGTCATTTTTTTTTGCCATTAATATGTTTATAAGCAACTGAAAAAAGCAAAAATGTCAGGGCATGTCAGAACATCTCAAGGACCCCAAAAACACCTTAGACCCCAGAGGGTTAATGGCATTTTGACAGATAATTCTAAGGAAATTGCCTCTTTTTGTAGTAATTTTTGAGAACGTTTCTTCAGCCTTCATTTTCTTCCAGTCATTAAACACAGATTCAATCTGGATTCATGCCAAAAAGACACATAGCAAACAATATCAGACTTTTTATAGATTTATTAGACTAAAGTGAATTAGTTAATAATGACTTTTTATTCTTTTTGTAGATTTTTACAAAGCTTTTTACTCTCTCGAACACAAGTTTATTTTTCTATCTCTCCAAAAGCTTGGGTTTGGTGACCCATTCTGCAAATGTATAAGAACTCTTTATAATAATGCAACTGTTCCATTAACCTTGAATCAGGAACCTCGCCTAGATTTCAAGTGTCAGGAGGAGTTGGTCAGGGTTGCCCTGTAACCCCTTATTTATTTCTTATGGCTGCACAACTTCTTTCCTCCTTTACCTCATCTAGGCTGCCGCTATCATGTCCCTGACATGTGTTTGTGTCTAATTCTCAAGCTTTACTGGATTTCTGAGGTCTCCGGTCTAACTGGGTGTTACCGACCCATTATAAAAATGTGTTTATATGGGCTGCGTCTGTTTTTCCTTCAACACTTCTAAAAAGACAAAAATAAATGACTTACCACAAATACTGAAGGAAGAGAAGAAGATCAAACTTCTTGTTGGTTGAAAAATCCCAATATTTTCTCCTGATGAGACGCCTGAGTTGTGAGATCACGTCGGGGTCACCACTTTATAAAGCCCTGCCCAATCAGTCCAACGCCAGCTTCTGATAAGCGGGAGAAGGTTTACTGCGTTTTCCTGTCTTTACAGCGTTCAGCTAATTAATTTAATTACCTCTTTGTTTCATCTGACTCCAAAAATAAAAAGGGTTTACTTGATGTTTGTTAATCATTAAATTTAGGTGAGTGTTTGATTATTCTATTTACCGCTTTATTGAAATTACACCCGTTCATCCGGATTCCTGTAACACTTCGAGTCTCACACCGGCCAGGTATACAATCTCATAATCACAAGCTCGTCAGTCTCGGCCATTAGACAGAGGCTATAGACTAATATCCTACATGGCCGTACTCCACTTTGCTCATTCTAGAATATATTATTCAGTCCCCATATATCTGAACACACTTAATTAAGGTAAGATTATATCTAACCAGAGGTCACGACCTTTACCATAGAACCAAGCTGACCAACTTACTGTGACTCCTACTAATGGTAACTCTGTATAATCAGGCTGTGATTTCCGTTGTACACTTAGTTATAATAATACTATGCAATAATCAGAGGTTGAGGCTCGCCCTATTTAGATTGGTCTAACAACTCTCTGTCGTTCTAAACAGAAAACCCATTATTAGCCTCTGCAGTCTAAGTATACATTGACTAATGCCGATGTGTTAGTCGGATCTCTAAAGCTTCAGTCGGTGTGCTCCTCTGCTCCACCCAAGCTGATTCCAGTCCGCTTACTAACCTGAGCGCAGAACTGTGGTGTTATGGACTTAACGTAATCTACTAGAGTTAATCATTTCAGAGTAAGTCAGAATAAATCCAAATGTAACAATTTATTATTAGTCAGGTAAATGTATCATGCCAATTACATAATCAATTCAAAGATAATCAATACAATAACATCAAATGCTCAGAGATAAAGAGTAAAAGATGCATACCTGACATTAGAAAAATACATAATGCTGAGTGTCTGAGGACAGTCAGTATTACGGCTGATCTGGCTACTAAATCTTGAAGCATTTTTCTTCAAATGCATGCTTTCTTCGAAGCATTTGACCAAGACAAAACATCCCCCAATGTGGGGAATGAACTTACAATAGGAATGTGCATTGACTAGCGTTATAGACATAGGTAGTTTACACTTTGTCGAGGAACAGGAGGAAGTTTGGATGAAGGACCCTGGGAAACAGTGCACACCCAGTAAGCAAAGCATCTCTAAACCCTTATTACCATTTGGTTTACTTCTGTGGAGATGAGACCGTTGTACCAGTCGCACTGAGAGACTTTAAATGATACCAAACATGACTGTTAATTCACTTGTATTGACATAGAACATTATAATTTTAACATTATAATTTTTATATAATCTTTTCAAATGTGAAGGAAGGACAGGAGGGACAGAAGCGTTCCCGCACCTTCACTCTGTGGGGTGTGGAGACAAATGGCAGTGTGTGTTTGTGTTGTCCATATCTCAGGAGATCAGAGGATCTGAGGTTCTGTTTGTCTGACACCCTGAATCCCCTTATTTATTCCTGAGGCTGCACAACTTCTTTCCTCCGTTCTTTGTGTATTTATGAATGTTACATGTGCTCTGTGCTAGTTTATACTCATACATTAGATATAGTTATGTCTGTATGTTTGTCTAATCTATTTATTTAATTTGGTTTTAATTTTGATTATTTAAAGGAACTAAAAACCTATATGTTTATGCTATTATTTCTTCAAAACAATACATTACAAATAAAGAACAAAGATCATTTAAGACTCCATTCCGCTTCATGCAAGATATCTGCACGAACAAACAACAGGATGAAGTGACACTGTTAAACAGAAACATGATACTCCACCCAATGTGTTCATCTGAGACATTTAAAGGCACACTATGTAGAATTTGTGTTTTTGTCAAACAGCGACCCCTAGAGTCTGTGGAATACTTGCACTGTCGTAAATACCCCCTTGCATTGCTGGTTTTTCCAGCGGCGGTTTTGATATTTTCTTAAAGGTGATCTAAGTAACTTTTTTACCTTAACCGAACAGCTTCGGAGTCATTGGAATAGTTATATGACTGTTTCCGGGTTGAATGGTGGTCGTCGCGCATCCCCCGAGCGCCTGTCAGTGGAAAAAACACCCTTGCAACTTTGGGCCGCCGGCCTCAGCATCAGGAAGTATCGCGTGATATCAGGTCTCACGATGTAACGAATTGCTTTACGGCACTGCACACAAAGCTAGGAAAGCTTTGTCGGAGGACGAAAGAAAGGAAACGGCAGACTGACCGAGCAAGGAGTCAAGTAAATATCGTTCTTGTTGATGGACTAGTAGACATCTTCAGAGGTTATCTGTGCCTGTTCGATGTCCGACGCTTTGTAACGCGTTCTGTCAGGAGGAGAAATAGGGATAGCTCACAGATGAAGTTATTACCGAGAGCCAGGCAGACTCACGGAGGCGATTGGCATCTCACAACTTGCACTTTATTCCCCAGTCGAACTCGTGTAACTGTCTGTCACCCGTTCTACCGTCCACATCTTTACTTGATAAACAAAAGTAGGATAAGAATGAGCATCAAACTGAAATAACCCGCATACATGGGGTGTTCGAGGTGCAGTTCAACAGGGCGCGCGCAGCTCTTAAAGGGGCCACACCTTATTTCCACTCATTACAGCTTCCATCCTATTGAACAGGTCCCGGTATAGAGGGCGGAAGGGATCAGGCCGTGAGTGCAGAGACGGCCAGGGCTCCAGACTAACTTTTTGCCTTGGATGCACTGGTGCGCCTAACTTTTTTATTTAGGTGCACCAGCACAAAATTTGGGTGCACCCAAATTTTTCCTCGGCTGTATCACCTTTAACGCCACAATTTTAAGGTCACCTTTTTATCACGCTCTATACACATTCATATATATTATGTAAATGAATTTAAACAAGAAGGTGTAGGTAAAAACTTTTATTTATTTTTAGAAGCACAATTATTAACGGTATTCCTACTCTTACCGATACTGCATATCGATACAGTACTTTAACTGTATTCTTATGGTTCTTTTTGTTTTATATATAATGAACAAAGATAAACAATAGATAAACAAAAGATAAACAATTAAACAAAGATACACTTTATATAGGCCTACACAGTGCTTTAATTTCAGGAAGGCCTTCTACTGTTCAGGCATGGTCTAAAAAGAAATCTAATAAAGTAATAAAATGTAAAATAACACTGTAAAATTTATCATAAATAGATTAATGCTTATTAAAGCTGAAGTTATTCTTTCAAGTGCTGTGAGTGATTTTTCTCTTGTTGTTTGATTTGCAGTAATGGCGCAATCGTCAGCATGTTTATTAGACTGCGGCCCCTTTAAGACCGGGTGCAGATCTAATAGGCTACTGATGCACCATATTCTCCCAACTATTTCCATAACTACGTCCATTTACTACGTCCATCGGAGCGCGCGCCGCCATGCGAACAACATCTCTTGCGCAGATTTTTGTGTTTTTAATAGCTCTTTAAATTATTAAACGCGTTCCGCAATTTAGCAACAGTAGCTAGACTGCATTTACAACAATCACCGATCGTGCTGATTCTGATTCTGAGTTTTAGGGAGAAATGACAGCGTAATGCTGCGAAGGGAAGAAGTTGCGCGTAGTTAGATCGTTTTTAATGGTTTTACCTCAATATATTATTTTTTATAATCTTTGGAAGCCGAAATTTTAAATAAAATCTGACTAATATGACAGACCTTAAGTGTAACCAGGCTACGTTTGAATGTTTAATTCTGTCCTCCGTCGTCACTCATTAAGCAGGGCTGTCGTGTTGTGCGAGCTGTGGCATCGCGTGAGAGAAGAGTGTGAGTTCCGTCAAAGGAGAACAAACGCCAACAAACGTTCGTGGAGAGGCAGCGGATGCGAGGACGTTAGGTGCACCGGTGCGACCAAGGAAAAATGTTAGTCGCACACTTACAAAATTTGGTCGCATATGCGACCAAATTGGTCGCACTCTAGAGCCCTGATGGCTCTGCGCGAGTGCTATTTACGACAGTAACGTTAAATACAAGTACTCCACAGCGACTCTAGGGGTCGCTGTTTGACAAAAATGGAAAGCTACATAGTGTGCCTTTAAGGAAAGTAAAAAGGGACTTTATATCAGAGGAGAATATTCTAACATCAGGATTACATTGAATGGTTCTGGCTTGGTGAAGATGAAACTTACCCAGAAGACAAAGTAATAATACAGTATAATCAAAATTAGCATCCTTACAATGAAAATCTGACAAAAAATGTTTAACAATTTGTAACATCAGCAGAAAACTAACAAGGGAACTTCTGGCCAGAAAGAGTCAGAGAATGGGCACTGATCATACAAATGTAGAACTGAGTCTTCTTCAATATTGCAAAAGGAACATAAAGAAGAAACATTCTCAGAAAACCTGCTCAAAAATACATTACAAGGGTAATATCTATGAACAATTTTGAAATGGAGTTCTTTAATTTTATTTGGGTTAAAAAGTTTGTGAGGAAAAGTCCATAAGTTATTCAAATCAGAGTTCGGATAACAGATCCTCCATATAGATCGTGCTTTAGGGAGGGTTCTTGGAGTTGAAGAAAGAGCATTTCTAATAAAGAAGTTGTTGCATTTTTATCTAAAACATTAATGTAACGGGTCCCGGCCAGGGGTCGGCTAGCAGATGCTGAGAATCCTGGTCGAAGTGCTCTGGAAACATTGAAAATATTACACAGATATATTGATGACGCGGGACAACAGTTGCTCTTTTCCATTCAACCGGATAATTTTTATTATCAACTTCATTTCAACTTTATATCTGCAATCATGAATTATTACTGCTATCTTTGGTTGCTCTGTATTAAGACACAGGTTATATCCACAATTGGATAACATGAAGTCACATATTCTTCAAAAGTACATTTCCACATAAATGAATCTTCACATATTTCCTCAACATTAACTTATCACAGTTTTATCTTAAACCATAAACACACATTTTCTCTCTAAACCATATTGTCTGTTCTCTCTCATTAAACGAGTATTTCTGTATTCATTATACATTTTGTAAGTGTTCACTTTTTACAACAGAATAAATCACATTTGCAGTTAAGTTAAATTATATTGTAATTTGTTCTGTTCTTAATAACAAAATGATAGCAAAAATGTAAATAAGCATTAAGTTTTCGTTTCAGAAGATAAAAGTGTTTTTCTTTTAGTCAGCATTTCAGTATTCTGTGTTTCAGTAATATGCATTATTTCTTATGCGTTTCTATTTGGGTCATGTCACTTTAAGATCGCGCTGCTCTAAATGTCCTTTTGCAGGATCCTTAGTTGGGAAGTTAACACTCACGCGTTTCGGCAGTTTGTTCGAGTGTGCAAAATTCACGGAGCTTCTATCATTTCTGTCTTCTTCTCATTTCTGACGTGGCATCGTCGGTATGTGTATTTTGTTTTGTGGGATTATTCGGGAAGTATTATTAGTTATTTTTGACTATTTTAAGTTTGTTAGTGTAATTTGAGGATGGTTTGAATGCACGTCGGCTATGTAGGCCTATATGCAAGCGCTCACGTGTTCGCTCACGTGTACTACGTACGAGCTGCACAGTCTAGGTGCTATTATGTCCTTTATGTAGTTCATATGTATTTCTTATTAGTTTTAAAATAAGTACAAACGAAATACAACAGTAATTGTACAAATTTCCTTTATTCATGTGTATTTTGTCATTGTTTTTGTTGTGTGTGTTGCAGTTTCACTATTTTCCTTGCAACTCCATTAAACCTGTGGTATTAAAAATCAGTCTTCAGAGTTTTGGTGTTGGGAAAAAGTTTAGCTGGCTGTCAGGATATTGAGCAGACATATCAAGGACGGCACATAATTATTATATTTACATTATATGATTAAAAACTTCAATAGTAAACCTATTTGCCTCATAACTTTTACACTTAATTCCTATGAACCGAAACTGTGTTATAATCTAATATTACCACATGCGTTTCACCCAAAGCTACATCTGTAAACTGCTTTTACTCTGTACATTCACGTTATTTATTACCCGTAATTCATAGTCTTACACACACAGTTACTTTACAGATACACAGTAATAAACTCAGAAATATCCCCGAGCCGTTAGGAATATATAAAAGAAAACATTAGTGCGAGCGTCGGCCGCCATTTCCTCAACTTCACAACGTTATCATTAGACTTGACTATTTACACAATTAACATACCTTTAGCTTATCAAACACACATCACCGGGGATTCATATTAGCTTATAACCCTTTGTGGTCACATAAAAGATACACTAACCTGGAAATATTGAAAATATTACACAGTTATATTGATGACAACAGCTGCTCTTCTCCGAAGTTATGACGTCATTTTGTAGGACAACCCGGAAGTTAGCGGCGCATGGGTTCCGATCGAAAAGCAATGCATTTTCCCCATAGACTTTTGGAAAATCGCAAAAAATAAGATCTGTGTTCAACAAAGAGTTGTGACCCTTACACGTTTTGTCTAGCAAGATAATCTTTACAAGTTAATCCAAAATGTATACATTTTGAAGCCTAAATAAAGCCGTCAGATATAAAATGCTAACGGTAGGCTATAAACGGACTACAGCACACCAGCACACCATGGTCGCGGATCAACGTCATCATCAAGCTTCCTCAAACTTTATTTAAAAAACACTCTCGCTCATTATGATCTGCGCTGTGTATGAACCTTTATCCACTTTTTCAAGAGAAATATTGCCCATTCGTTTTTTCCAAAAATGTTAGAAACTAATTTTGTTTATGCGTGCATCTCTGAGATTTTTTTTTATCTTTTGTTAATGTTTTATTTATTCGTTTATTATTTTGTTAGTTTATATAAACCTTAATATTATTTTATTTGTGAATGATTGATTGAACTTTATTGTCCAGTCTGTTTTCACAGAGCGGAAATTTTTCTTTGACACTGTAGCATACATTCACTGCTTAGAAAAACACATCACACATCAACAGCACAAATACAAAGAATTATATAGTTAAACACTGTAAGAAAGAAGAAAGAATGTAAAATATCAGTCATTCTAATTAAAACACTGTACGATTTAAGATAATCACTGCCATTGGAAGAAAAGATCTTTTATAGACATTTTTCCTAGCCAAGGGAATTTTTAGTCTGCGTCCAGATGGGAGTAATTCAAAAGCAGAGTGAAGAGGATGCGAGTTATCTTTAAAAATCGCAATTGCCATTTTTCCCATAAAATGATCGAACAAGCTCTGAAGTGACTGTTGTTTTTGTCCAGTAATCTTATTTGCTTGATTAATAATTTGTGAGACTTTGTTCTTTTGTTTTAATGTTAGATTGCCGTACCATGAAACAATATTATATGTGATAATACTCTCAATCATTGATCGATATAACATAGTTAGGGTCTGCTGACTAATATTAAAGCTTCTCAGTTTCCTGAGGAGACCCAGGCGTTGTCGTGCTTTTTTATAAATATACTCTACATTACTTTCAAAATTGAGTTTCTCATCTATAATTGTACCCAAATATTTAAAATTCGAAACCTGCTCTACAGTTTTTTCCTTTATGACAACTGGTTTATATTCAGACGCGATATCTACTCTTCTCGATTGATTTCTCAAACATAACTCTTTTGTCTTTTCAATATTAAAGGCAGGGTAGGTAGGAATGGTCTAAAAAACTTCTTTTTCAAATTTGTTTAAACTTTATGTACATATCAATACATAATTAAAATGTAAGTACTCTGAAAAAGAAAGTATAAAAATCGAGTGTCTGTAGACCTCTCACGACTGTTTTAAAGACAGCTCATTATTTCCATTCACTCCACCCCCTCCCTTCTGGGCTCCTTCCAAAGCCACGCCCCCAAAACACATGAACGTGCGACTCCGACCGCTGAGCTGAAGACGCATTATTTACCTGAGAGAAGCAGAGAGGAAGGAGCACAGTGCATGTAGTGACATCATGTCAGAATCACATGTAATAAAAAAATCTAAGGCTAATTGCTTATGAATATAAACAAATAAGATGTATTTTAGTACTCACTATCAAGCTAGCATATTGATATTGGTAAATTTAAAATATATATATTTTTGATTCGCTAACGAGCTAGTTATATAAGCTAAAAACAGGTTGCATTGATACACTTTTTTACATTACCATCAGTTACATTGTGATGAAGATGAATTTCGTGTAAGATTCATAACATATATGGTGTTCTGCATGTAGGGGTGGGAGATATTGACAAAAATGAATATCTCGATATTTTTTTCCAATATCTAGATATCGATATTCAGGCGATATTTTTGCCATCCTTCAAAGAAATGTGAGCAAACTGGCAAAGAAGGTCCAGTTGGTCTTTTGACTTGCTGCATTTGACCTTTATTGTAGGCTATAGAAAAAAAACAATAAAGGAGCTAACTAAACAGAATCTGTGGCAGCCCCTACTTTTTCCACTTACAAAAAAAAAAAAAAAAAAAAACTTAACTAGGCACTTCTTGCAACAGTGATTATTAAATCAAACAACAATATTGTTGATGATCAATTCAAAGTAAAAAAAAAAAAAAACATTTTCAAAACGGTATAAATCCATTCATTTTTTCCCCCAAAACGCTATAAATCCATCTTTTTTTTATTATTTTTATTTATGGTTTGTCTTTTTAAAAAAGTTTTTGTCTTTTAATTTTCGTGTTTGCATTTATGAGGAAAAAACAATATTATGTGACAGTTCTCCATTATGGACGCGAGCGCTCTGAAAGCTGCACTAAGACTTTCAAACTTTAACAGAGACCTCAAAACAGAAAGCACAAAGCCTTTATTTAAAACGAATTTCGTTTTGTATTAATTGTATCTTAATTTTAATATTATTTTTTTTCATTAATTCATTAATATTTTCATTCCTGGATTAAATACATAAAGTAAATATAGGCTATCAATCACAACATAAGGTGCTTGAACTGGAGATTATATCATCGTGAACCAAACCGTAGCCTCGCCTCACAGGCCTAAAAAATGTGGAATATATTTACAGAAATCTGGTTCTAAACAAAACCATCCAAAACAAAATAAAACTATGTCTAATAAATGTGCATTTCTCCGGTGCGTTCACTAGCCTACTGCGAAGATCGCGAGTCAATATATCGTCAACTTCATCTTTGCAGCCGACACAGAAATTAATAAACAATTAAAATGTCTTGTTGCAATATTTTACACATTCATAATCATTACTTTTGCTAGTTCTTTGAGGCAGCTTTTTAGGTTTATGGCGTTTTGGAAAAGAGCTCTTCACGTACAAACACCGTTTCACCAAGGCACAGCAGCCCTTCAGCACATAAGAACAAAAAGAGAAAAAGCACAGACTTACTAATTACGAAACTTTGATGTGGTTGAGCAGGTGAAACTGTCACAAACTCCTCTGCAACTCAAACATTCTCAGTACGAGTTAAGAAGGAAGAGAACAGCATTACAGTTTTCAGCGCGTCCTCCTCTGATTGCTGTGTTGTGACTGGAAAAGTGCGTGCAGGAGCACATGCGCAAAACGTAGGTTTGTAAAATGTCCTTTTGTAAAATAAAAATAATTTTAGGGCGAAGCAGAGGAGGTCGTGCAAGAGGCCGTGGCGTGCAACTAGGGTCCGAGGAAGTAGAGGCTGAGGACGGGGTGGTCGCTGGAAAGCTACGCCGATATTGACACACGTTTTATTTCTTTGTTTATCCAAAGACTTTTTGTTCATTACCTTTTCTTGTACTGTCTTCTTTGTTTGCCTTGTTTGCCTTCACTAACTGCATGCCGGTAATGTGAATTTTGATTGCTCTTTCTCTGCCATTGTTTTGCTATTCCTAGGTTCCGTGCCTCTCGAATTCCTCAAATCAAACGTGCGCGCGCAAGTGGGCAGATCCCGTGGCAAAAGGGTGGTTGCCATGGTTGCGAGAGAGAGTGACAGTCGCCTAAGCCAATCCTTTGATTCGTCCCGAATCGAAATAATGAGCTGTGTTTAATACAGATTAAACGGTCTAGAGTCACTTGATTTTTATACTCTTTTTTTCAGAGTACTTACATTTTAATTATGTATTGATATATATAGAAAGTTTTAACAAATTTGGATCTTTTATTTTTATAAAGTCCTACCTACCCTGCCAACAGATAATACTGTCAATGTACTCAAAATATGAGGTGCAGTTCATTTCTTTCTGACATGAGACCAGTGCCATATCATCGGCATATTTTATAAGGGTAAGGTTGTCGTCATTGCACTTCAGTTCATTTATATATACGGAAAAAAGTATTGGAGACAGTACACATCCCTGCGGTACCCCAGTATCTAAAACCAAGCAATCCGACATAACATTATTAACACAAACTCGCTGAGGGCGACCTTTTAAAAACTCCTTAATCCATAAAATCATCCAACTACTAGCACCTAACTCATAGAGGCGCTTTAAAAGAAGATGAGGTTGGACAGTATTAAAAGCGGATGAGAAATCCATGAAGAGTATTCGAACATAGGAATTTGGGTTATCTAGATGATTTTGAACCTTATTTAAGAGAGTGAGAGAGGCATCCACAGTGCTCCTATTGGCCCGATAGGCAAATTGCAGGGGGTCTATGCATGTCTCAATTTGTGATAACATCAATTTGTGATAACAATGTGAATGTGATTAAGATTATTATGCCTGATCATTGAGCCCCAAATAAACTTTAAAGATGTATGTTTGATATGTTTTTATGTTTGATTGTATGTTTGCATATTTGCTAATTCGCCAGGAAAAAAACACGCTTACCATCTCAGAAGCACTAACGTTAGCTATGGCCGAATCAATTTCCAATCTTATGTCCTTTTTCTTAGACGATAGAAAAACCATAGATCGAGGAGAGAACCACTATAAATCTGGACATGAACTTAGATGCTGAACAGCTTAGATGCTGGTTTACTTGCCGGTATTGTATGGGCCAGCATGAGGTACAATCGAGTCTCGGTAAGTAAAACTAGGGAGAGATAGAGGAGTTATAATAGTGTTCTATGTATTTAAGATAACTATACAAATAATCTCTGAACAAGCATAACACAGTTAAATTCCAAACATTTAATATAATAGTTGTATATAATTATATATGTTGAATTTAAAGAGAATTGTCCAATAGCAAATGCTTATTATAATATATTATAATTAAATATGTTCCCTAAATAAACCATATATACTAATTTTGTTAACATTTTCTATATATTTTTACCTGGTAATCCACAAGCCCCAATGTGAGAGCCAGTGTAGTAAATTTTATCTCACATTCACAACTGTGAGCTGACTGGAGTGTAGTTACAATAGTATACAAGTAGTATACAATAGTTTAACATTTAATTTGTGTATTTGTCAGACAGTCAACTTACCGTGCATTAAGGCTATACATATCAGCGTGTTCTCTGGGAATTGTCCACGTTTATATAGCACATTAAATATTGTTAACATTACTACTAAAATAACAAAGATTAATATCATTGTATATCATAATATCAACTACCGGTAATGCTGTTTACAAATACAATCATATTATTATAAGTGGGTAAAAGCCAAGTTCACAAATATCAGGGTGCAGGACCCCCCTTTCTATAATTATATCCAAACAGGTTACAATAAAAGTCAATAAATCAGGTATTTTGAATATTTTAATTAAACACATTTCTCAATGTAACGTTAGCCTTTAATAAAACTGCAGGGGATCTAATCTATTAAACAGTGGCAAAGTAAACAAGCTTTTAGATATTTTAAGAGAAAGACAAAAGGTATTTTAGCTGTTGATTTGGTTATGAAAAATGTTTATTCTTGCTACTGCTAGCCTTTTTTACTCCATCTGGCACAAACCCAGAGTCTCCGCTGGGTAACATCGGACGGAAAACGGTAAAACGAGATTTCATTTTCATTCGATGACTTGTGGTTGCATCTCGGGACAAAACAAAAATAACGTTATGTATATTAACTGAAAGGTTAACTTCTAAGAACGTGAAGCTGAAACGCGGGCTAGTGAGAGATTTCATGTTTGTCATGATGACGTCTAAAGTCCCCGCCAGAAGATGTAGTCCCTTTTAGCAACTTGTTTTCAACCACCGTTTTTAAGACACAATAAAGTTTAAAAAAATCACAAGCAGGTTATAACTGGTGCGTTTTATGTCATAGATCAAAACGTGAAAATATTTAGAGGCTTTGTTAACCACAGACCTTATTTCAGGCGATTTAGCAAAAACCCATTCAAAAAACCCATAGACTTTAGGGCGAGGGAACCCGTAGTGCTAAAATGCTAACTCACTTCCGCGATTTGGCCTACAAAGTGACGTCATAACTTCGGCACTCTATGAGCTTGTCCTCCTCCGCGCCTCGCTAAGGGTCCCAGAGTGGCGCGGCTGAAAGGTGCTGCCACCTTGTGTCCATTCTGTGAAACAGCATGTCATAGCGCACTTCTGTGTATTCTCTCAGAAGTATTTAATTTGTAATAAATGGAAAGAAAACAAAAGATAATAATCTCAACAAAACCTATTTTTGTGAGTGTCACATTAACACCACTGATTGCAAGTAGGAATATAACTGTTTAAACAGTCGAATCTTAAATGTGCTTTAATCAAGGTTCTCAAACTGACAGGAATACTTTTAGTCACCTTATTAAAATCTCTTACTGAAATTACAGCATCTTTCAGAGACATAAAATCAGAAAAAGAAGAAGGTCTGCTTGAACACTGAATAAATCAGAAACAAAAATAATATTTTGATCCACGCATTCCTTGAAATAAAGGATTTTGTTTCCACACAATACATTTTCATTATTCCACATAAGACACGTGTGTGGGGAGAAATTATGTTTGAAAGCAATCTTCCAGGATTCTAGAGCTTGTTTGTAGAAATCTGAGAGTTTAATAGGTAATTTGCTGCATTTTGCTGCATTTAAAATGACAAGATAATAAAACTGAAGGTCACCACAATGTTTGAAGATTATGTTAGAGATCCAAAACCAGTGTAATCCATCATTAGAAATACAATACTTAATCCAGTTCATTTTGATAATAATAATTTTTGAATAATATCAGCCACAGGT
Organism: Rutilus rutilus; assembly: GCA_021464565.1. Classification (NCBI taxonomy): domain Eukaryota; kingdom Metazoa; phylum Chordata; class Actinopteri; order Cypriniformes; family Leuciscidae; genus Rutilus; species Rutilus rutilus. The sequence goes on from JAJAQA010000019.1 coordinate 34,265,394, forward strand.
CTATAGCCTACGTGATTTTTGAGAAAAATCCGATTTAAACCAAGTGTATAAGTGTATAAATGGGGGTTTAGATATCCATGTGCATCGATCAGGTTCAGACACTGACAGAGATTTGCTATTTGGTGTTTGACGCTATTAGAGATTGGCATGGGGTACTTTCCATAAGATCATCTCTCAATGCAAATCAAACTAGCTATTAGGCTAACTGAAATAAAACCATGCCAATCTCTAGGTATGGTGAAGGCTATGTGATGATGTGGGGCTATTTTAATTCCAAAGGCCAAGGGAACTTTATCAGGATGCATAGTATCCTAAAAAATAAATAAAAAAAATACTTAAAAATAAAAATCTGCCTGCCTCTATGGGAATTTAACATAGGGGTGTCCAAACCTATGCACCCTGTATTTTAAGGAAGAACATTTATTTATTTACGATACATTATTCATTCACAAAGAAAATTGGTGTCCTTAAAGGTTGGATTTTTCCGAATTTTTTAAATTAAGGCATTAAGTTCAGTTTCCAAAAGATGATTTTTTATTCCTCTTTTTAGTCAACTTTAGTATGGGTGTCTAAACTTATGCATAGCTCTGTAGCTAATTTAAGACAATATGTTATAAAAAAAAATAAAAAAAAATAAACATAGATGGAATAATTATTGTGCTTATTATCTGGTGAGTCAACTAAAGTGACAAAGTGGATTTACATTGAATATTAGATTTATGTTTAGAGATTGTTTGTGAAAAAAAGGTTTAGTGCATCAAAATGTTTACTGACATGGAAATGACAATTATCGATCATTTTTTGATTATCGATCATCGAATCTTTTTCCATTTAACTTCAAATGTTGTGAAAAACTAGTTTGGAAACACTTTTTGTCGAGAAAAAGGGTTTTAAAGCAAATAAATATGGTGTCACATGACAGAAGCTGTATTTGTTGATCCCGTTAAAAAGGTTCATAATTGAATTAAATAGTATATTAAATTATTTTATCGCTATTGGTAAGAATAATACATGTTACCTCTCAAACATCATTCTTCCTTATTTTTGTAATTTTGTCTGTTTTTTATAATCTAAAAAAGTTAAGCAGAAAAATAGCCTAATAGCTGCAGCCGTTTCTGAATATTGCTGGATCAAGTATTGATCTAAATAGTCTTTATAACGAAGTACAAAAAATCATGACACTTGTTAATAAAAATAATTGTTTGTATACAATGTAATAATATATAATAACGTGTTGTTTGAAATGGACGAGGAAAACAGAGGCTTGATAATCTCTGCGCTCGTCAAAACTCCAGATGTGTGTCTGTCAAACGAAGGAAGACTGAAGGAGTTTCCAATAAAGGCAGAAAGAAAGGTCAAATAAACATGTTAAATCTGTAAAGTATTGTTTCCACGACTTAAACCCTAATTATCATCCCAAACATGTAATCTTTCAATCTAAATCACATAATCACATATTATTTATTTATTTAAAACACAAGATTATCAGCAAGAACCTTTTACATCCATTTATTCCAATGAACAAATGATCATTTCTCCTCTATAACTGAAATAATTATTCATTTAGTCTCATGTTGAACAAACACTGAGAATGTGCAGAATTTACTGCTTCAGTGATTTGATGTAATACAAGAAACAAATATGATATATAATCAAATATAATTATGATGCAAAAAAGTTTAGAAATTAATAAACACACATTGACTGAAATAATGGGGTAAATGTCAATTCTCCTGAAAACATGAAAGCTAAAACGGTCTCTAATCGTCTAATTGTGTGAAGTGGAATATAAATGAAAACTTGTTGTTTATTGATCTGAGTATTGCTGTAGTGCTGGATATCAGTCATGTGATCATCACGGCCCAATCACAGCCACCGTACTGATATTCAGATCAACAGCACTCTTACTCATGTGATATGGATTAAATATTGGAAACATGATGAAAGCAGGAAGATCCAGATCTACAGGAATGACGTTTCCTGACTATTGACCGGTAAGATCCTCAGAGAGGGATAACAATAGAAGAATGGAAAGAGTGTGTGAGTGAAGGTGGTTGTGAATGTGTGTAGATGTGTGTTAGTTACAGGATCAGAGAACGACACCGTTCCTCCGTCATAGTCCAGATTCACTCTCACACGATCAAGCTTCTGATTAAAATTAAAACCAATAGCTGAACCTGAAGGAAACAGTGCGCCGTCATCATTCTCCACACTCCAGACATCACGTCCCTTCCTCTGGTTTGATGCTGTAGTTACTCCAAGTTTCCAGGCTGAACTCTGTTTAACCTCCACATCCCAGCAGTGTGTTCCTGAGTTAAAACCCTCTGAACCCAGAACACAGGATTCCCAGTTAAATCTCTCTGGATTATCAGGAACAGGTTGATTGTTCCCGCTGACTCTCACACTGGTCAGATCATCAGACACGACGAGATGTGGACTCGCAGTGTTTGGATCCAGAATCACAGGAGCTGATGAGACACAATCAACAGAAGCTTTTATTCTGATCTTCATGTAATGATCAAGAGTGAACCCAACACAGATTATTATGAATTATGACACTCGTCCTGTTGATCAAACACATGTTCCTCTGATCACTGTCAGTGCTGTTATTAGTTTCACACTCGTTTTTATCATCAGCGTTTAACGGCATCAACTACAAACATTAAATATGAGATTCAGACATTTGTGTCCATCAAGAGAAACTGATACTTTGGGAAAGTTAAATAACAATAAATCACTGAGATCTGTTGAGATTTATGCTGTAGATGAAGAACTGTCTGATCTTCAGCATCTGATCATCTTCATTTTATTGGCTCTTATAGTCTGTGTTTTGTTTTAAATTAGTTTATTATGACAGTCTGTTGGGTTGGACTTATGTTGACTTGATAAGTTATTATTATTATTAGTGAAGGCAAAGCAAACAGAACTAGCTACACATGCTAGCAGTGAATAGTTACATGGTATTAAAGGAGCCGTATGTAAGATTGTGGCCAGAACTGGTACTGCAATCACTTTCAAATTACTGTATCCCCTCCCCCTCCCCCCTGACTCGAGGTTGCCAGATAGGCTGCAGGATCCAGCAGGAACGTAGGCTAAAGTTTGTAGCTGCTAGCTGTGGTAACTAGAGCAGAGCTGGCAACCCGGATGCTGAAACACAACTAACTTCGTGATTGGTAGATAGGTGGAGGGTGGGGCATCAGGCCAAAACACAAGATGACAACATCAACATCAGCTGAGGGCTGCAACTTCACTTTTTAAATGACAATATCCTGGCCGTACTACTGTTGTCAGTGATATAAGTATTTGAAATGAATATGATTTCTTAATGTCTAGTGACATATCAGGGCCATTTTATGATTAATTGAAATTAATTTCTTACATACAGCTCCTTTAACGATTAATTAAGTGTTAAAAAATAAAAAATGCGAACTAAAAGACAGAAGCATGCTAATCATGTTAGCACAATGCTAAAAACATGTTTATAATGCTTCATCTTGCTAAAACATGCAAGCAACATGGTGTTTGTATTAGCATCATGTTACTAAATCTAACCATCTAACAAACACCAAACTGATCTATCTATCTATCTATCTATCTATCTATCTATCTATCTATCTATCTATCTGTCTGTCTATCTATCTATCTATCTATATTAGTCTGTCTATCTGTCTATCTCTTTCTGTGTCTATCTATCTATCTCTTTCTGTGTCTATCTATCTATCTATCTATCTATCTATCTATCTATCTATCTATCTATCTATCTATCTATCTATCTATCTATCTATCTATCTATCTATCTATCTATCTATCTATCTATCTATCTATCTATCTATCTATCTATCTATCTATCTCTGTCATGAAGAGCCTCTAACTCTCCACCCATCCATCATGTCCAGCTCAGATCTCCTGCTGTCAGACTCACTGTTTTGGACGATGTCCTGCATCTTCTTCCAGACTCTGAACGGCAGGTTGCCCAAGTATCGTGGCACATGAATCAAAGCTCCAGAAGCCATCTGTGGATCCGGCTGTGAGCTCTGGACTCTGGAAGAACATTCAGGAGTCAGAACTGCAGTGGCTTTGGATCAGAACCAGAGAGACCAGAGACAGGAGCAGATCACTCACCTTTCCATTGAGACTGGAAACTCCTGCAGAACAAACACACCATTTATCATCAAGAACTCAATCAATCATCAATCAATCAACCAATGATCTGAAATCAGACCTTCAGAAAGCAGACGTCACTGGCTTTCATCATCTCCTCCATGTCTTTGATTGTGTGTGAAAGAGCTGAGATGTGTGTGTTCATCTCCTCCAGCTTCTCCTTCATCCTCTGCTTCTTCTGCTCCTCTTCCTCCCTCAGTGCAGTGACTGTAGCTTCTTCTTTATCTCTGAGAAACTGATGAAGCTTCTCAAACTGCTGTTTAATCTGACGCTCTGTGTGCTCAGCTTGAGACTGAAATCAAAGCACATTCACTTCAATCATCTCAATCGACACACATCATTAATATCCAAGATAAACTCGGATACCCGACATAAAACTGATCCAGAAGCAGATTGCTGCTAGTCATTTACAGAAATAATAAACTGTTATCCATTATATCAGATAATAACTGTATATAGTGATCCAACAGCTGTAATGAAAATGACTCTCGTTTCTGTTTCCTCACCTTGATGTGTTGAACTGTTTTCTCAAACTCTGCTTTCATTTTTTCATTGTGTTTAAGTTTCTCCTGTAAGGACTCCAGTGCTGTATTGAGCTCCTCCTAGAATTGAACAAAAATACATTAAAACACCAGATTACAGTGAAGAGAAGACAATACAGTGATATGATCATATAATGCAGTGAAAAAGTATTTGCCCTCATCTCACACTAAATTGATTCAGAAATTAAAACCTACCATAAAACAAAGGCAACCTGAGTAAACACAAAGTACAGTTTGTAAATGACAATGTTATTTATTGAAACAAAAAACGTTATCCAATACCAATTTGGCCTGCATGAATTTACCTCCATAGTTATTAATTCCTCAAATCTATGAAACTGCATTTATAATGTAGTTCAGCTGGACTAAACACAACCAGTCCTGATCACTGCAGCTGTTCAATCAAATCAACACTGAATACTGAAGCCTGATTGGTTCATGTCTGTGAATTATGCTTCGACAGCTAAAGCTGACTCGCTGCTTCTCCTCTGGGCTATCCGGCAACTCTTCAAGAGACAATATCACTATTAAAAGAGCAAATTTGAGTGACATTTGTTGCAAAATGCCGTGCCACGAGTGTTGCGAGTGCCATGGTTTCATTTGGCGGCTCCGAGGAGGACTATGATGACACTATGTCGCTCCCTAATCATCAGGGAGTTCACCTCCTGAATTTCCTCAGTGATTGACTGCTTTTAGCCCAATCGAAGGAGGAACTCTGCGCACACAGATCTTTGCTCATCAGGACCAAAGTTACGTTAGTAACCTGAACAGTCTGTGTCTGTGACTCGTTATGATGATGTGAATCAAGAAACATTTGTCTTACCTTATATGATGAAACCACTTCACCGATGGGTCTGAATTTATGATTGTCATGTTGTTTTGAATCTCTGCACACTAAACACACAGGCTGTTTGTCCTTCAGACAGAAGAGTTTGAGTTTCTCACTGTGTAAACTGCAGATCTCCTCAGACCCTGATGAACGCCTCTCATTTCTCTCCTTCAGGAACGACTCACACAAGTTTTTTAACGCAAGACTAACTGGAGGATCAGATCTTGAGGATCTTCTCCTGCAGACAGGACACTCCTGAGATTTCTTGGTTCTCCAGAACTGTTGAAGACATTCTTTACAGAAACTGTGACTACATGTTAAAAGAACTGGAGCCTTGTAGATTTCATGACACACAGGACAAATATAATCATCTTCAGCTGCTGAAGCCATTTTCACTGTTTCAGCTCCAGCAATTGAAACTTACTTTTGTAAGAACTGATTTTCCTGCTAAGACCTCACCCTGCAATAAAGCCATAAAACGCACCCTGGACAAAAGATAGCAAAGACAGAGCACAGGACTTTGTCCTGTCCAAACTTTTCTTCATCCTTATCTCTGCATCCCCCTCTCCCTCCTCCCTTCCTCTTCTCACGAGTCAAGTCACCAAAAGTTCACTAAGAATGTCTATATATCACATATGATGTATCTTATGAATCTATTGTTTTTCCTTTTCATGTTTGGTATAATTTTAAGTGTCTCAGTGCGATTGGTAAAATGGTCTTAATTTCATTGCAGTCATTGGTTTAATGAGAAAGATTGAGAAATTAGGAGAATCCTGTTCTCCTCTCTGGGTGATGTCTCTTCAAGTTATCTCCCGAAACCAGGTGTTACCCCCTGGGGTACATGAATTGACCCAAAACAACTCTAAACAATATTTGTATAACCCTTTTGTTCTTGTCTGGGTATTTAAGGGTACGTGACAGAGCAGTCTTTGGGACCCTTTACCAGGATCATCCCCCTATACAGAGCAGTAGGCACATCATCTAAAGACCTTTTGATTTCTGTCTATCACTGACTTGGCAAGTTGTACGGAAGTAGCTAAATAAACTACACTTTTTTGTATGAGTGAGCAGTAGGCAAACGACTTAAGAGGTATTAGCAAACCCTGCACCCTCTGACCAAGATCAGACTGGCGAGGCTGTGTCCGTGAGATCCACATAAACTCGGGGCGTGTGACTCTGTGCGGCATCGGCTCCCTTAATGAATTAATAATTGAAAGTATGGGATACTCAGAATAATCAAAGATCTAAATGAATTCATAATCAATATTTATGACTATTTTCTAATCAGAAACATGATCTAAATTTGATTATCATTTGAAATTGGAGTCAGAATAAGTGTAGAGCTAAAGTAATATTGAAACTCAGTGGTGGACAGTAACGAAGTAAATGTAATTCGTTACTGTACTTAAGTAGTTTTTTTGCGTATCTGTACTTTACTTAAGTATATAAATTTTGGAAGACTTTTACTTTAACTCCACTACATTTCAAAGTCAAATATCTTACTTTTTACTCTACTACATTTTCAAAATCAGTCGTTCCTTTTTATTTATGAGTGGATAAAAACTTAACTGGTCAAACGAGCCACCAATCACTAGCCTACAACGTGCGTGCTTTGTTTTGAACTTGCCTTGGCGCTATCTGCGTGAACCAGAGCTGTTAAATATGAGAGTTGCGACCATAGACAGTATAAGGTTGCGACACACTAGGCTTGTTCGACTTGAACCGGAGCTGCACAGACCGATCAGTTTATGACATCGCGAGAGTGATTGAAAAGCATACAGAGCCGTCTACACTAGTACACTCTAATCGATCTCGCAGTATTTTAATATCATTCGAATGGTCTGTGCAGTGTGCAGCCGCTGTGATCTCGCCGCCGCGCGGTCACGTGATTCGTTCCAAACAAACGCATAATGATCATTGCTTATTACGTTGACACTAAAATTACTTGCATATAATAGCATTTTTTTTCTGGGGAGTAGCAGAAACACTGCATTAATACGTTTTGGTGTTTAATTTTGGAAGGAAATAGGCTGCTCCCATAACGTAGAAAAAAAATTATAATAATAAAAAAAATTATATATAGGCTATATATATATATATATATATAAAAAGGCTAGCAGTAGCAAGAATAAACGTTTTTCATATATATATATATTTAATGGCATTGTGCAGGTTTATGTGAATGTATCATAACATTAGGATGTTTATAATAGGCCTATAGAGTGCCGAAGTTATGACGTCACTTTGTAGGCCAAAACGCGGAAGTGAGTTAGCATTTTAGCACTACGGGTTCCCTCGCCCTAAAGTCTATGGGTTTTTTAAATGGGTTTTTGCTAAATCGCCTGAAATAAGGTCTGTGGTTAACAAAGCCTCTAAATATTTTCACGTTTTGATCTATGACATAAAACACACCAGTTATAACCTGCTTGTGATTTTTTAAAACTTTATTGTGTCTTAAAAACGGTGGTTGCTAACAAGTTGCTAAAAGGGACTACATCTTCTGGCGGGGACTTTAGACGTCATCATGACAAACATGAAATCTCTCACTAGCCCGCGTTTCAGCTTCACGTTCTTAGAAGTTTACCTTTCAGTTAATAAACATAACGTTATTTTTGTTTTGTCCCGAGATGCAACCACAAGTCATCGAATGAAAATGAAATCTCGTTTTACCGTTTTCCGTCCGATGTTACCCAGCGGAGACTCTGGGTTCGTGCCAGATGGAGTAAAAAAGGCTAGCAGTAGCAAGAATAAACGTTTTTCATAACCAAATCAACAGCTAAAATACCTTTTGTCTTTCTCTTAAAATATCTAAAAGCTTGTTTACTTTGCCACTGTTTAATAGATTAGATCCGCTGCAGTTTTATTAAAGGCTAACGTTACTTTGAGAAATGTATTTAATTAAAATATTCAAAATAATACCTGGTTTATTGACTTTTATTGTAACCTGTTTGGATATAATTATAGAAAGGGTGGGCCCTGCACCTTGTGAACTTGGCTTTTTTATACAACACGCTGATATGTATAGCCTTAATGCACTGTAAGTTGCCTGTCTGACAAATACACAAATTAAATGTTAAACTATTGCATACTACTTGTATACTATTGTAACTACACTCCAGTCAGCTCACAGTTGTGAATGTGAGATAAAATTTACTACACTGGCTCTCACATTGGGGCTTGTGGATTACCAGGTAAAAATAGAAAATGTTAACAAAATGAGTATATATGTGTTATTTATGGAACATATATATGGTTTAATTATAATATATTATAATAAGCATTTGCTATTGACAATTCTCTTTAAATTCAACATATATAATTATATACAACTATTATATTAAATGTTTGGAATTGAACTGTGTTATGCTTGTTCAGAGATTATTTGTATAGTTATCTTAAATACATAGAACACTATTATAACTCCTCTATCTCTCCCTAGTTTTACTTACTCGATTAACCTTGTACCTCATGCTGGCCCTTACAATACCGGCAAGTGAACCAGCATCTAAGCTGCACTGTTCATGTCCAGATTTATAGTTGTTCTCTCTTCGATCTATGGTTTTTCTATCGTCTAAGAAAAAGGACATGGAAATTGACACGGCCATATAGCTAACGTTAGTGCTTCTGAGATGGTTAAAGCGCGTTTTTTTCCCTGGCGAATTAGCAAATGGTATGCAAACATACAATCAAACATAATACAGTGAAAGATAATCTTTAAAGTTTATTTGGGGCACAATGATCAGGCAGGCATAATAATCTTAATCACAAAGAAAATAATATTAAGGTTTATATAAACTAACAAAATAATAAACGAATAAATAAAACATTAACAAAAGATTTAAAAAATCTCAGAGAGGCACGCATAAACAAAATTAGTTTCTAACATTTTTTGAACAACAGAATGGGCAATATTTCTCATGAAAAATTGGATAAGTGTTCATACCATAGACTGTAAAAATAGGTTCATACCATAGACTGTAAAAATAGGTTCATACACAGCGCAGATCAAAATGAGCGAGCGAGTGAGTTTGAGGAAGCTTGATGATGACGTTGATCCGCGACCATGGTGTGCTGTAGTCCGTTTATAGCCTACCGTTAGCATTTTATATCCGACGGCTTTATTTAGGCTTCAAAATGTATACATTTTGGATCAACTTGTAAAGATTATCTTGATAGACAAAACGTGTAAGGGTCACAACTCTTTGTTGAACACAGATCTTATTTTTTTGCGATTTTCCAAAAGTCTATGGGGAAAATTTTGGAAAACTTTTTGATCGAGGGAACCCATGCGCCGCTAACTTCCGGGTTGGCCTACAAAGTGACGTCATTACTTCGGCACTCTATCATAACCATAGATGCTCGTGAAAAATATATACAGTAAATACTGTAAATGTATTATACCTTATGGGAACAGTCCCCTTCCGTCCAAAATTAAACACACAAAAAATGTATTCAATTCAAAAATATATATAATATAAATATATATAGAGAGTAATTAATGTCATTTTATTAATAGATTGATGTGCCAAGAGTGACATTGGAGTCTTCACGTAGACTGAGTTAAGCAAGAGTCTTGTGACAAAAATTATAATAGGACATTATAGCCATAAAAAAATCATAGTAATTGGATACTTAAGTACATTTGAAGGCAAATACTTGTGTACTTTTACTCAAGTGAATGTTTAAAGGCAGCACTTCTACTTTTACTTGAGTAATATTTTACCTTGAGTATCTTTACTTTTACATGTATGTACATGGTATGTGTACTTCGTCCACCACTGTTGAAACTAAATTCCAATAATTTAAGTGAACTTCACTGGAGCGCTGAAAAGACATACACGCATTATTATGGGCCAATGGGTGGTCCTTACACTTTTACTTTCTGAATGACGGTTTCAAAACTGAATCCTCATGAGAATCACAAAGATCAGAAACAAACTTGTTCAGAAACAAACTTCTCAAATTCTTCTGTAAAGTTTTCCCCTTCATACTCCACTGATCGCTGATTCTTTATTGCTTTTGTCGAGACAAAGTCAGTATGGCAGAAAAGAGAAATAACAAATAACTCTTCCTGGTTAGTGTTGTAAGAGGGTGGAGCTTCTGATCAAGGCGTGTTGAAACAGGTCAAAGAACAACATCAGGATTTCTTTAGATAAAATTAACTAAATCTAAGCCTATTGAAAATTAACTTGCATTGAAATGTTAAGATATAATGCTAAATCATTGGATTAAACACAAAAGAACCATAAAAATAATAAAATATTTAAAATAAAAGATCCCAAAACCCTTATATGTGTTTTATTTATTGCTCTTCTTTATTGGTCACAGAGTTTCTCCAGGGTCTGTCATGCTCCCTCTCTCTTATAATGATTTCTTCTCATGTTGAAGTTTCAGTGATAAACACTCCTCTGTTTATCTGCTGATTGTCAGTAGAGAGAGGTTATAGTGCAGCATATGTCACTTTGAGTGATTTATGACCCTTAAGCCCCGCCCCCTTTTGACGTAGGAATATTCCCACGCTTGCCCCGCCCCTTTCTACCCCCCTCCCTCCCACCTCCGGACAAGTCTTGCTCCTCCCTTATGGGCGTGAACAGAACCAGGGAGATATTATAAATTAAATTATATATTAAATTATATATTTAATAATATAAAACGTTGTATAAAAGTTAAAATACACACGTGTTTAGTGTTCTCACACATTTGTAAAATGTTAAAATGTCAATGAAAGAGATTAAATTGCATTTTCTTAAAGTTATCAAAATGTGTTAGTATTAACATATTAAAACATATCAACCGTTATGTTAAAAATCACAATATTATAAAACAAGTATTAAAAACTGACTTACGTTTTTACAATTCCGTTTGTTGAAAGAGAACCAAAATTCTTATTATCTCCAAAGGTATATCCGAAGGTTTATCCAACACAAAGGTATATTCCACATCAAAGATATATCCAAGACCAGAGGTAGGCTACATCCAAAACGCTTATCCAGATCCAAAGGTTTAGAGCTTCAAAAATCCTCATGCTGCATTAGCAGTGGTAAATGTGTCCATTCAGTCCTATATCACAAGAAGAAATGAACGAGTGGAAAGTATGCAATGGTCCAAGCCCTGACTCCGCCCCCTAACACACACACACACACACACACACACGCACACACACAGACACACACACAGATTTACTTATAGGCTTGTTCGACTTCATGCAGCTCTGCGCAGACCGATCGGCGGCTGACTTAAAGCAGTGCATGCCGGTTAGAAATTTTGTCCGACTTGATACAGCGCCGACGCCACGTGACTGTGACGTATGCCATCAAAGTACCGCGAGAGCGATTCGAGAGTAGCCGGAGAACTCAGCCAGCGCAGCTTCTCAAGAGCGGCTGCACGTGGGCTGATGACGACACAGCTGTTCCACGATTGGCCGGATTCACCGCATGACAACGATCACGTGTGTTTCGTGTTTATTCGAACACCTTTAGTTCCTCTAAAGCTCTCAAATCAGTTTATTATAACAGTGAACACTCTTTTCATGTCGTTGTCATGTTATATTGTGTCATGTTTATCAAATTAAAACTGCTTAAAAAACGTAGACTCCACTTCATTGATAGTAGCTTATGTTGAACTTTATTCTTGTTCAAACAGACGCTGTATGAAGCAGTACATAAAGTATTGAATGAAAATGTCTCTGAAACATCTGTGTATTATTTGGCAAATATTGCATTTATTTCACTTCAGCTGTGGTAAAGTATGCAAACACCACGTGAGCGGTCACCACGGGAACCAGAAAGTGTCCGACTTCACGTCTCCGTTTGCAGCTCCTCCCCGCCTGCACGCGGCTACTCTCGCCGATCGGTTGCATCCAGCCGCAGGCGATGTCGAACACACCTTATGTCTCATTGGAGGCCTCCGGATGACACAGACGTGACGTGACGTCATTCCGGGGTTACCCCCAAAACAGCCACTCAAGCCTCTCCTCACAAACCGCAAACTTCTGAATGTAACTCATCTCGGAGCTATCAAACTGCAGTGAATCGCTTTCTTACAACACATCCATTGGAACGCGATTACGTTATCCGGGGTTATATTTCAAATAAATGTTATCTCTCCAGAGCAAAAATACACAGAGGATTGTACTCCATCCACAAGAGATTACCAAGACCCATCAGGTGTAGAGCGACACGTGAAACATCTCTACACTCAAAAAAGAAAAAAGTGAACAAAATTATTTCCTAGCTCAGCTTCAAGAAAAGACGACCGACGTGCTGCCCATTCAGTCTTGGAATGACTTCATTCAGACCGTGTTGAGCGTCGCAGAAGCCACGCCTCCTCACCAAACACACAGGATTTCATTGGATGCATTGGGTGACGCTGACGGTGACATCATCTGGGATTCCCGTATGCTGAGCTTGTTCACTGACAGGATCCCAGCTAACACAGTTACGTTGTGAAGACGTAACCGGACCGGACCATATTCGTCGTAGCGACGTGCCACATAACGTTCCAGCAACGTAACTTTGTGATTCCTGTATTCGTCGTGGCGACGTTATTGACCTTATTCCGGAAGTAGCACTGGGTGGCGCCATCCGCGTAATCTCACTTCCTGGTTTAGCTACTTAGCGCTTTGTTTGCCCTGGTCCAATCTGTTATCTGTCTTAGTTTAATTTAATTGCCTTCAAATTTAAAGAAATTAGAGATGGCCAGTGTTAACTGTGCAGTCCGTGGCTGCCATAACAGCTGGAGAAAAAGAAATTTGACGCTGTCTCAGCTTCGTTATGAGCATCAAAAGAAGAGATCTGAATGTTGTGGGCCAGCATTTACTCTGCACCGACCCCCGGTGTGCACAAACACTACTACATGTAAAGTTTGAAACATTATTACACCACAGTTTGTTTGCTTAATCACCAGATACATTTGCAGTGTATAGCCAACAGATGAGAAAAAGATAGCCACGAACTGGTGTAGAAAGAAAGTGGAGTCTCAACTAGATGAACAAGAGGGTAATGTTATCTTAGCTAACTGCAATTTCTTATGGTTTAATCTCTAACACAAGTAATGGCTGTAAAATAAATCCAGCGACTGAATTCTAGAGGACCATAGCTTTCAAACAAGGTATAGCATGTGTATGTGTCCTGTAGTGAGACCATTACAACATTAGATGTTTGTGGCTAATGTAGGCTAAACCCTACACATCGGCCGGGCTGCGATCAGACAGGCAGACGGGTCAAATAAAAGTCGTTTAAAAATTACCCCGAGAAACAGTGCATTGCTGTGCTGTTGGTACACACGTACATAGCACATTTGGCACAAATTAGCTTGCCTTATGTGACATTTTATCAGTGAGACTTCTCTGCAGTTCTCCTCGAAATTGAATGAGGTTCCGCTAAACCGGAAGTTGGTTTACAGCGGAAGTACTGGACAGAAGTAAAAGTGGGCGGGGCGGAATAAGGTGAATAGTGGTACGTCGCTGGAACGTGGCAGGTACTTCCTAACGACCAAAATACCACGTCCGCATTTATTTTTAATATACTTCTCACCTTTAGTCCTGGGAATTAAGATGTGCTTGATTGTAACCTTGAAATCCACATAGAACTGATAAATTCAAACATTTCATTCTCTGTAAAACCTTATAAATTCTAATAGGGAATTGTGTAGTTTTCTGTTAATACATTTAGGGATCAATACAGATAATGGAAACCAATAAATTCTAAATAGAAAATGCCCCAAAACCACACTGCATTAATTTATTAATCAGCATTTATTCAGTGTTTCTTTGTACAAACTAAGCCAATACATTTTGAACATTAACGATTTTTTAACCATGTTAACAAGTAATGAGTACATAAATGTAACATCAGTTAATTAAGCAAAAAACATAATCAATGAATAATGTAACCAACTATTAAAATGTTTTATTCTTTTTACTGAAAAAAAGTGTTTGCTATTCTTATTGATACTGCTCTCTATAACTGCTCGGAAAAACAATAAAGACCTTAAAAAAAAGAAATGAAAAGATTCAAAATTTTCTTTATTATTAATTTTATTTGCAGAAATAGGTTCAATTGTTTCCTCTAGTGTCCTATGAGGCACCTGCTACAAATGTCTGGTGGTGATGTGCTTCATTGCTTCACTACCAGTAGCTAAACCTGAACAATGCGACAATTATCAAAGTCTATAGTCCTTGAGCTTCTCTGAAGACAAAAAAAAAAACATATCGTTCATAAAGAGTAAAGATATGTAAAAGCAACAATATAGATGTCTAGCATTTTTCCTGTATTATTTCGCCCACCAAAATATACATAAAGAGTTTTTTGTTCATGAAAATGAGCATGATGACTGCGTCCCAGCTGTGGAAACCGCTCTTTCAGACAGTGTTGAGGAGGCAGAAGGAGATGATGGAGAGCTGTGGGAGAAGAGGAAGAGTTTCTTTCTTACCCCACCAGCGGAGGGCAGGGTCTTTTGAGACAAGGAGAGGAGGATGATCTCTGTTGTCTAACTTACGTATTCCTCCTCCTCCTCCTCCTCTTCCTTATCCCAAACTGCACTGTCACCGAATCGTCCTTCTTAAGGTAGCTAAAACAGAGGAGTACTTTATTAATGTTGCTAATCTATGGCTTTTAATGCAGTTTTTTGAAAATACAGTAAAAACAGTAATATTGTGAATATCATTAATATGTAAAATAGCTGTTTTCTATTTTAATGTATTTTAAAATCTAATTTATTCCTGTGATCAAAGCTGAATTTTCAGCATCATTACTCCAGTCTTCAGTGTCACATGATCCTTCAGAAATCAGTAATATGATGATTTGATGCTCAAGAAACATTTATGATTATCAGTGTTGAAAACAGTTGTGCTGCTTAAGATTTTTTTGTGTAAACCATGATGCCCTTTTCAGGATTCTTTGATCAATATAAAGTTCAAAGAAAAGTTTGAAAGTTAAATCTTATAAGTCTTTACTGTCACTTTTGATCAATTTAATCCATTCTTGCTATTAATGTCTTCCAAAATCTTACTGACCCCTAACATTTGAATTGTAGTGTACACAAAAACATGAAACAGCATAACTGTTTTCAACATATTAGATAATAATCAGAAAAATGTATTGAGCATCAAACCATATTAGAGTGATTTCTGATGGATCATGTCACTGAAGACTGGAGTAATGATGCTGAACATTCAGTGACGTCATCGATTAACAGCACATACATTTATGTTAAATATCAGTTTAAATAAATTAGTCAACTTCCAATCACCCATTGAACTAAAAGCAAAGCCTTTACAAAACTATCATAACCTCTTATCTACACAAAAATGTGATTATAAGCCCAAACTTTTGTAAACAAGAGCTAGGTTAGTTAGCCTACGTTAGCAGTAGGCCTACCTCTTCTGAAAACGGTTAAGATGCTAACGGACTTTTTTGAAGACACTAAACCATTTCTATAAAGTAAATATTCAACAGATGTGTGTCAATACCACGTAAGAAAAGTGTCAGGAACAGTTGTGTATATTATGTGTGTGATTTTAGAGACTAAACTCACCTGAAAGCAATGAAAACAACAGCAAGAGGGAGCTTTGCTGCTTATCAGGCATGTTGCTGCACCTTTTCCATGGCAACTCTGCGCCGCTCCAGGGTTTGAAACGGTTTGAAAGCTAACCCGCACGCTCATAAAACACGTCAGTCACGCAGCATTTACATAAATAAACATCTAGAATTAACACATTACATAAATACAAATCTCATGAATTTAAAACTCATTTTGAAGTTCTTCAAGTTTGAAGTTCAGTTTGAAGATTTTTTTTTATTGTTGTTTTTACGAACACCCAACCTCCTTAATAATAATAATAATAATATCAATAATAACAATTATATACAACGTTATGACAACGTTGTGAGGACGTCGTGGTAAAGTTCCATTTTTTAGAATCTTGGCTAACGTTCCAGAAACGTGGTGGGCACGTCCTCAAAAGACGTCGCTGGTTTATCCCATGGAGAACGTTGTAGAGATGTGGTCCACTGGTCTCCAGATAACTTTCCAGATAATTTCAATTATATAAATAAATGCATTACAAATATTATCCTAGTGATACTATGCCATTTGGATATTATATGGAACATTTACTTAATTCATCAAAGATTTTATTAAGTTATCTGGTGACCAGTTGACCACGTCTCTACAACGTTCTCCATGGGATAAACCAGCGACGTCTTTTGAGGACGTGCCCACAACGTTTCTGGAACGTTAGCCAAGATTCTAAAAAATGGAACTTTACCACGACGTCCTCACAACGTTGTCATAAAGTAATGTCACGCTGACCAAATGACGACTAACTGACGACGTCGTCACAACGTACTGTGTTAGCTGGGATAACGCGCTCTGTTTAAAACCCTCGTCTCTAAATTGACTAAGCTTACTGTGGATCGCCTGACAGAAAGACATAAGAAATACCCCCGAAACCTGCATGAGACCGCAGCTCGGACTTCAGCTCCTGTTTAAGTGCAGAGGAACGATGCTCATCAGCGAACGGAATATTTATCGGATTAATCACAACACATTGCATCTTTGTGGAGTATCAAACACAGCGAGAGGAACATTTTATTTGGATTAACCCTGTTTCATTGGCTCTTTTAAGGAAACTCGCGAGAGGAACATTTTCACTGGATTAACCATAACACATTTCGTTGGATCTTTGAGGAGTATCAAACCATTATTCATCGTGAGGAATATTTAACTGGAATCAAACGTTTTGGGGATTTGTCAGGATGTACACGGAGAACTTCATAATGATCTTTTAAACACTTGAGGAGAATCGAGAAATGCGTCCTGGACAACAGTTAATAGGTAACATTAACTCTTTTTTAAATGAACGTTTGAATGTTATCCAGATTATTAATGGAAAGACATGAAGCATTCATGAGAAGTTATGTTACATCTCATAATTACTGATTTCTTTTTATTCATTTGATTGTTATTATTTTATATTAATTTGACTGTTATTTTAGCGTTTTTACTTGAAAGTTATGAATATGTGTTATGATTGTTATGTTGTTATGTGATATGTTTTGTTGTTGTTATTTGTATTATTCCTATGGCTGTTGTTATCCGTGGTCATTAGCGAACCTCTTAAGCGTTACCGGCCCGCCGGCGGGCTCAAATCTGTTACACATTTAAAACAGTACACTGTAAAAAAAAAACCTGTAAAAAAACGGTATTATTCCGGCAGCTGGGGCGCCAGAAAATTACCGTAAAATAACGGCAAAAAACAATCTCGTTAAAATACAGTAATTTTCCATAATTAAATAACAGATTATATCTTTAATATTACATTAAATCTTATGTAATTATTGGGATTTTTAATGCTTTAAAAAGTCATATACACCTTTAAAACAATTAAATACTGTAAATTTAAGGTTTTATAAAATTATTTTATATAATAATGCTGTCTATCTACAGTAATTTTCTTTTAATATAGTTTTTATGTGTAAAATAACAATGAAATTATGTATAAAAAATGCACACAAGTACATAAATTCAAATACAAATGTTTGTAAATTTACAGTTTTTATTTTTATTTGTACCGATCCAATTTCACAACATCTCTAATTAAGTTCTTAATAATAGCAAATGTACAGTCAATTTCTTTTAAATTAACTAAATGTATGAGTACAAATTACCTACATATTTACAGTATTAGTAATTAAACAAACACTAAACATCAAGATAAGTGATTGATAGGAAATAGAAGCTTAGTATATAATTTAGAACATGTAAAAATATCCACAATAAAAAGCAATTACCGTATACCTTATTTTAACATTTACAATTACATTTTATCCAAAGTGACTAACCAATTAAGATAATAATTAAAGATAATAAAAAGCAACAAGTGCAGTGACAAGTCCCAGTTAGTCTAGCACAGTACACATAGAAAGGTGTTTTTTTTTTTTTTTTTTTTTTAACAAAGATTTAGTATTATTGGGTGAAGTGTTTATGAAAAAGATGGATCTTTAGCAGTTTCTTGAAAATGTGTTGCGTTGCGCCGGTCATTCCACCACCAGGAAACAGTCCAGGTAATTGTCAGTGAAAGTGGTTTTTTGTCTCTTTGGGATGATGGCACCACAAGGCGCCGTTCACTTGCAGAACACAAGCTTCTGGAGGACACATAGATCTGAAGCAGTGAGTTTAGGCATAGGGCTACCTTTAAAGACAACTCTTGCTGCAGCATCTGGATCAGTTGCAGAGGTTTGACTGACACTGGAAGATTTGCCAGGAGAGCATTACAATAGCCCAGTCTGGATAGAACAAGAGAGTTGTGTAGCTCCGATAGGAAGGGCCTGATCCTCCTAATGATAAGGCAAATCAGCAGGATCACAGCAAGTACCGGTATGTTTTGGCTGAAAGCTGAACCATAAGCTGTTCTGTCTTGGCAAGGCTGATTTAAAGGTGAAGGTCATTCATCCAGCAAGAATTTTCCATCAGGTAGGCTGAGATGCGAGCAGCAACCGTCAGATCATCTAGCTGGATTAAAAGATATGTGTCATTAAGATAGTAGTGATAGGAAAAGTCATGTTTCTAAATGACAGAGCCCCACTAAGCAAAATGATGTCCGAAAGACGTCTTTTCAATGTCTTTGTTACAAAAATCGAAGGTTGAAATGCCGTCCACTCAGGAGCCAGAATGAAAGTTATGATGTCTTTTTTTGACGTGTTCTGCACGTCCGATATAGACGTTCATCGAACCTTCGTACAAGGTTAAAACTAGTTCAAATGTGGCCATTGTGGACATATTTCATCATCATTTATGGTCTCATTTAGACATAATTACTTTGATTATTGCTGTCAGATGATCTTACTGAGAATGAACAGAGGTTTAGATGTTGATATTCGTTTAATTTGAAGTGTCACCATTATGGTGATCAATGTTTGCTTTAGTTGGGCTCTTGGTCCCCTTTCTTTTTACTTTAACTTTTATTTGGCTGCTGTAACAGTGTGTTTGTGTAACACAATTGTTGTGGCAGAGAAAGCCTAGAAAAAGTTTGAGGTGTTATCAGCTCAATGTTGATGATGACATAATTATCACAAAAATGGGCCTTTAATATTGTGTTTAAAGTTTTGTGTTTATATTTGCCATTAATAACCACCAACCTTGTGGAACTGCATTATTGGTGCCAAAAACATTAAAATGATCACTTATTTGAAGGTGTATAAAAAGCATGTGCACATGATGTTTTGAGCAAGAGTATCATACAGTCACACACAGACATCAAGATTGTGCATATGATTTCCAACAATGGTGACAATTAAAAAAAAAGCTTCATGCTGCAATGCATGATGGGTAGCTTTCATAGTACAAAACTCATCCTTAATTCCCAAGCTTTTTTTGGTTGTCACCGTTGTTGTGATTCATATCCAAAAACTTGATGTCTGTGTGTGACTGTATGATACTCTTGCTCAAAACATAATGTGCACATGCTTTTTATACACCTTCAAATAAATACACCTTCACCAATAATGCAGTTCCAAAAGGTTGGTGGTTATTAACGGCAAATATAAACACAAAACTTTAAACACAATATTAAAGGCCCATTTTTGTGATGATTATGGAGTCATCAACATTGAGCTGATAACACCTCATACTTTTTCTAGGCTTTCTCTGCCACAACAATTGTGTTACACAAACACACTGTTACAGCAGCCAAAGAAAAGTTAAAATAAAAGGAACAGGGACCAAGAGCCCAACTAAAGCAAACACGGATCGCCACAATGGTGACACTAAAAATTAAACGAGTATCAACATCTAAACCTCTGTTCATTCTCAGTAAGATCATAAGACAGCAATAGTCAAAGTAATTATGTCTAAATGAGACCATAAATGATGTTGAAATATGTCCACAATGGCCACATCTGAACTAGTTTTAACCTTGTACGAAGGTTCGATAAACGTCTATATCGGACGTCCAGAACACGTCAAAAAAAGACGTCATAACTTTCATTCTGGCTCCTCAGTGGACGGCATTTCA
Organism: Rutilus rutilus; assembly: GCA_021464565.1. NCBI lineage: Eukaryota > Metazoa > Chordata > Actinopteri > Cypriniformes > Leuciscidae > Rutilus > Rutilus rutilus. The sequence continues at coordinate 34,285,942 of JAJAQA010000019.1, forward strand.
ACGTCTGATTTTTGTAACAAAGACATTGAAAAGAAGTCTTTCGGACATCATTTTGCTTAGTGGGTAGTTAAAAAAAATGAAAAAAAGAAAGAAAGATGGGTGGAATCTAACACAATCGTAATCTTGCTGTAGCAAATCCAAACCTTGTGCATACTTTTAGTGCAATCATTTGGAATCAGAAGACTGTTATGAACATATGAAATCAGAACCGTTATGATTTTTATGTTTTAGTGAATTCTTCCCATACCTTGTTTGCCATGATCATCTGCTTTCCACGTGACCTGAAATCACACACACACACACACACACACACACACACACACACACACACACACACACACACACACAAGTTATTTTAAAACTCAGTATTAGATTTACACATGTCAGAATATGTTCCATTGGGACAATGCAAAAACTCAAATGACTATGATCTTGAAGCTGAGCTGGAAAGGCTAACAGTAATATTTTGAGCTGCCATGTGATTTTAGCTAAGTTACATTTATAGAAAGTAATGTTAAATGAATATGATTTACTGTGACCTAGCTGCACACCTAGGTCCTAGGGGTTCATCATGTTGTATTCATATTCTAGTCTTCCTGTTCTAGGCTTTCCTGTATCATCAACAAGTACGTTAAGTTACAGTATTTCGATTTCTTAACGGTCTTAATAAAGTTAGTCATGTTAACTATTACGAAATAAACAAAAGAAACACGGTAGGCCTATTTTTAGTAAAACTGTGGCTATTACAATGGTAAAAAATCAGCTAAAAACGTGTTTACTACAATTTTATTATAATAAAATAAAGTATGTTTTTTAAGAGAAAAGTTTTCAGCTTCCAGACAGTGTTTCAAAATATCCCGCCATTTATTGGTTTAATGTTACTGACTATCATAACGAAGATTTTATACACAATTATGGACTTTAACCCTCTGGGGTCTTTCATTGAACACTCACACTCAGGACATTCGGGTCAAAAATGACCCGGAGGGCAAAATTAATATATATAAAAAAAAATCATCATACATTTTTGTTTTATTGTTTTTAATAATATTTTTTCTTTTCTTTTTTGGTGTTTTGAGAGAATTTTATGATTTATAATTAATATTTATGCAATAATTATGACCCATTTTTTCCCATTGAATATAATGGAAAATTTATATATATATATTTTTATTAATTTTTTTTAATTAAAGCTGAATTTCATTTTAGAGTCAAGCCTAGGCCTCATGAAAACAATTTTTGAAATGAGATGGGTGCCATCTGGTGGACACATTGAGCATTTTTATCACGCAATAGCACATTTTTACCACTAGTGGATATACAGCTCTGTAGAAAGGCTTGCGAATTCTAGTGATTTTTGCCTGAACAGATTTAGTCTGTTTTGCACTCTTGATGTTTTAGAGATTCACCCCTTCACTGTTGAGTCCTTTTTTTCTGCATCCTGGCTTATTTGTAGATTGTATGCACAAAAAAACCTCTGTGTTTTCATATTTTTGACAATTTCCCATTCATTTCCTATGGGGTCATTTTTGACCAAAGAGCAGAAGTGTGACTACCACTTAGCATGCTTGGATCATGACCTCAATATTTTTTGTGTGTTCACATACCTAATACCATAAAAGTCACCTAGTTTCGTAACATTCCGATGAAGCTGTGATTTTTAAATATTCAAAACAGATTTTTGTTATCTGAATTTATTAGTGTATATGTGTATAAAAGTGTGTTTGTGTGTGTGTGTGTGTGTCTGGATGTGTCTGTTTTGCACTCTTGATGTTTTAGAGATTCACCCCTTCACTGTTGAGTCCTTTTTTTCTGCATCCTGGCAGATTTGTAGATTGTATGCGCGAAAAAAACTCTGTGTTTTCATATTTTTGACAATTTCCCATTCATTTCCTATGGGGTCATTTTTGACCAAAGAGCAGAAGTGTGACTACCACTTAGCATGCTTGGATCATGACCTCAATATTTTTTGTGTGTTCACATACCTAATACCATAAAAGTCACCTAGTTTCGTAACATTCCGATGAAGCTGTGATTTTTAAAAATTCAAAACAGATGTTTGTAATCTGAATTTATTAGTGTGTATGTGTATAAAAGTGTGTTTGTGTGTGAGTGTGTGTGTGTGGATGTGTCTGTTTTGCACTCTTGATGTTTTATAGATTCACCCCTTCACTGTTGTGTACTTTTTTTCTGGATCGTGGCTGATTTGTAGATTGTACGCACAAAAAAACTCTGTATTGTCACATTTTTGCCAATTTCCCATTCATTTCCTATGGGGGTCATTTTTGACCCGAATGTCCTGAGTGTGACTATTTTTTTTACAGCCACTTAGACTATTCAAATCCTGTCCCCAATTTTTTTGGGTGTTCATATACCAAGTACCAACAAAGTCACCAAGTTTCGGACCATTCTGATGAAGCTACGATTTTTAATATTTTTTTATTTAAACGCTTCGGGTCATTTTTGACCCGAACGACCCCAGAGGGTATGAATAACAAGTCTACAAAAGATTGTTTTAGGTCTTTAAGTTAACAAGTAGAGATGTGGGTTGGGTTCAACTGATCTTTCTTAACACAGATCGATAATTAAAAAACGCATGCTGCATTTTCAGTGTTTTGCCCTGACCCAGTTATAACTGAACATCATTTAAGAATGCTAACGTTAGCATGGAAACTGTCTAACCACTTGTACAAATGTAACTTGTAACCACAAATGTAATATAAAATATCGTACACACATGTAGTATGAGACTCTTACCTCAGCCGTTGATCGGTCGGGATGAGGTCCGCTGTGACGACGAACCAGGCTCACTGAAAAAGGGCGCGTTATATCTGGACTGACACCCAGACTACAAACAACTAAGATGTGTTCAGCGCTCCTGCTCACGGCTGGCTGCTTCTGTCGAATACGGTTATAGCTTTGAACCACTGTGATCACAATCCACGACTACTTCACGAGCGTAGACAGAGGGTGCTTCTCAATATCCCTCCTCGTCTCCTCTCTCCTCCGTCCTCCATCCTATGACCCGGAAACCGATCGAGCACAGCCATCTTGAAGGACATCTCAATTCTCTAATTGCACCGCGAGGAGTCGAGGATCGAGGAGTGAGGAGGCTTCCAGAGGAGTCATGAGCGAGGATACACAGGTGCATCCTATGCGGAAGAGTTTTATCGACTAAAACGTGACGCACGTATAAATTCTCCTCCCCCTTCACATTGGTCACAATAATTTTGATTTATACTTTACTTTTGCAGTTTATATAAACCACACACCTCACATATTTCAACAGGGTATCTTTCTTTATTATTATTTATTATGAATTTCTTAAATAAACAAATTTCAACAACATGAGGGCAGATCCTCTGAGTGCTGCTGATGACGTGATGAAGTGACGCTCGAGTGATCAAGGTTTCCAATGTATAAAAAAAGCTTTCATTCGATCCCTCCGTCCTCGCGTCTTTTCCTTGCAGCCTTCCCTCGCATCCTACAGGGGGCGGAGCTGAGACGCGAGGAAAGGAAGCGAGGAGAGGAAACGAGGATGCACAAATAAGAATTGAGAAGCACCCAGAAACTTCTTCTTCTTCTTCTTCTTCTTCTTGAATTTTTATTGGCGGTTGACAAACAACACAATGGTGTATTTCCGCCACCAATTGGTATGGAGTGTGGATCAAGACGACTAAACCCCCCCCCCCCCCCCCCCCCCCCTTATTTTTTTATTTTATTTTTTTAAATTCTCTCCCACAAATTAGATTCCTCAAGAAACTTAAGAATAAAAATATAACACTCATTTCTCGAATTATTTTGCAGAATATACTTTGGTATGAATTTCATTTTTATGTTTTTTAAATTATGAATTAACAACCTTCTTTCATTCTCATATTTCTGACAATGCATTAAAACATGCTCTACTGTTTCCTCTTGCCCACAATAATCACATCTTCCCGTATCATGTTTACCCATTTTATAAAGCGTACTATTTAATCTTGTGTGTCCAAATCTCACCCGTGATATTACTATTTCTTCTCTCCTATTTTTCCCTGCAATTCTCATCTCTCCCACTTTCCTTTGAATTCTATAGAACCACCGACCTTTTTTCTCCTTATCCCACTGTTTTTGCCACCTTTCCTTTAGTCTCTTCTTGATAATACTCTTAATTTCACTCTTACTTAAATTAACAATTAAATTAATGTCATTGTTTTTAACTGCTTCTTTTGCTTCTTTATCTGCAATTTCATTTCCTTGAACACCAACATGTGCAGGCACCCACAAAAATACTACTGTAATCCCCATCATTTGAATTCTGTATATTGTTTGCATTATCTCCATTAAAATATCTGGTCTACTATCTGGATGACTGTATTGTAAACTAGCCAATGATGAACATGAGTCTGAACAAATAACTGATTTCACAGGTCTTATTTCTTCTATCCACTGTATCGCTAATAATAATGCAACCATTTCCCCTGTATAAACAGATAGCTCATCACTGATCCTTTTCCTTATTGATAGATGAAACTCTGGGACAGTAAATGCTACTCCTATCTTGTTGTCTGAACTCTTTGATGCATCTGTGTATATCTGAACATAACTGTAGTACTCATTAATATATGTCTGTACATTATATGAATTACATTCCTTACCCTTGTTTCTCTGTTCTAACAATGTAAAATCAACTATAGCATCTGGAAGTACCCAAGGTTTTATAACTGGTAATGGAACAGTAGGACTAACATTTAATCGATTAATTTTAAGTTCTGTTGCTTTCTGTATCACAGTCCATCCAAAACTTTTAGTTTTCCTCCTCTCTTTTTCCCAACATGGCTTTAACGTGTCTAGTGTTGGATGCTCTTGACTATGGCCTTGTAAATTAACCCAGTAATTCAATGATAGCTGTTCCCTTCTCATTTCCAAAGACATTTCACCCATTTCCACCTGTAGTGCTGTAATTGGAGTAGTTTTTATAGCTCCTGTACATAGTCTAAATACCTGATTCTGTATATTATCTAATTTTTTAAGAGATGTTTCTGCAGCTGATCCATAAACCACACACCCATAATCTAACACAGATCTAATCAGTCCATTATACATTGCCTTTAATGCCATCCTATCTGCCCCCCACTCACTACCAACTAAACATCTCATTGTATTTATTATTTTCTTACATTTATTTATTATATTCTGAATATGCACCGCCCACGTAACTCTTTCGACAGAAACTTCCGCTTGCCCTTGACACAGATCGACGACAGAGACAGACCTGTAGCTAACTGTTGTGGGCGGGACTAGCAGCAACGAAACGTAATGGCGGATAATTTGAATCTGCGCGCGCGCGGGCACACACACACACACACACACACACACACACGAAAGTTATGAATATGTGTTATGATTGTTATGTTGTTATGTGATATGTTTTGTTGTTGTTATTTGTATTATTCCTATGGCTGTTGTTATCCGTGGTCATTAGCGAACCTCTTAAGCGTTACCGGCCCGCCGGCGGGCTCAAATCTGTTACACATTTAAAACAGTATACGCTGAGTTTCGTTAAGTTAGGAGGATGAGATGCGCTCCAGCTGATGTGCAACGCAAGTGACCGCGCGGGCGCCTCCATGATTAGTTTCTGTTATATTTGCTTCTCTTACTTATTAAATCCAGGCAAGGGTTGATGAAAAATTTATTAAAATTAAGATACAATTTATAGAAAACGAAATTCACTTTAAAGAAAGGTTTTCTACTAAACAAAACTTAATGAAGTGGTCAAAATCATGTCTGACCCACTCCATATCCATCTCTCGATATAATGCATCATATCTTACTCCTGCTGTTCACTTTTCATATTCAACATAGATGGAAAAAATAACATTATAATATTTTAACAAATATGAATACTAAAGATACTAAATATAAGATACTAAATGAGATTATTTAATGGCTACAACAGTATAGACTCTATTTGTACAAATTGCTGCACATTAATTTAATTAAATGAAACCTTGTAACGAATTCACACTGTAGGGTAGACTGTGTACAGTTGAGACACCTTAAATAACTTGTGCATATGATAACAAGCACAAGTTGTGATTTTTGCTGTGCACTTGTCAACTGGGAAGGAAATATACCAGACCTCTTGGAACTTTAATTGAATACATAGCGTTGGTAAAGCATACTGAAATTACATCCCTACAAATGTATTAGGCCCTACTGAAAATAAATGTATCGAATTTAAGCAAAGTAGCCTAAATGTTAAGACTGTAAGCCCTTTGCTTTTTAGTAGCCTATAAAGGACTCTTATAGCCGACTTTGTGTTAATTTAATTTGTAGAGGATTTTTTAACTCAAACATTAACACTGAAATAAATGAAACTAAATGATTGTAAAAAATTTTTGGCACACCACGACGAGTGGCGCTATGCATTGTTCTAAAGCCAGGTTTTATTCTGGCAATGTTGAATTAGTGTTCGACAAACGCGGCGGCGCGTTCATTTGAATGAAGAGCGCTTCTCGCTCGTGCGAGCGAACACACACTGGAACGTTAGGCCATGTGATTTTAATCATTCAAACTTAAAGTCAGTGCTACCGAAATTTCACCAGCATGTTTCCTGTCACACCAGAGGAAACAAAACCTTAGACCATGTTTACACAAACATGGCTGAAGCTTACGTCGCGACACCCCTCCCCCACTTGGGACAGTCAGATCACCTTTCTTTGTTCCTCACCCCCAAATATGCACCTCTGATCAATCGCGTGAAGCCATCAGTGAAGACCATCAAGGTGTGGCCTGCGGGGGCAGATTTCTCACTCCAGGAAAGGTTTCTACACACAGACTGGAGTATGTTTGCTTCTCAAGCCACCAGTGGCTCTCACACGGACACTGACTGCTACACCTCCTCTGTACTGGATTATATTAATACCACCATTGACAGTGTTACAACCCAGAAGCAGATCACCACATACCCAAATCAGAAGCCATGGATGAACAGGGAAGTGCGACTCCTATTGAAGACACGCAATACTGCCTTCAGATCAGGAGATGCACAAGCCTATAGCACATCCAGAGCAAATCTGAAAAGGGGCATCAAAGAGGCCAAGCACTGCTACAAGCTTAAGATAGAGGGACACTTTTCCAACGCTGACCCTCGGCGCATGTGGCAGGGCATTCAGGCCATCAGTGACTACAAACCCTCTCACTCCACCCCCGCAGCCACTGATGTCAACTTCCTGAACGAGCTAAATGACTTTTATGCTCGCTTTGAAAGAGACAACAGAGAAACTGCCACCAAGCTCAAATCCTCAGCTGACCACCCACCGATCACACTCTCCTCCACAGATGTCTGCAATGCACTGAGCAGGATCAGCGCGCACAAGGCTGCTGGACCAGACAACATCCCTGGACGCGTACTCAGGGCATGTGCGGAGCAGCTCGCTGGGGTTTTTACAGACATTTTCAACCTGTCTCTTGCCCAAGCAACTGTACCAACATGCTTTAAATGCACTTCCATTGTGCCAGTGCCAAAACACTCCAGCCCGAAGTGCCTTAATGACTACCGCCCTGTAGCACTCACACCCATCGTAATGAAGTGCTTTGAGCGGCTGGTCCTGGCACACCTAAAAGACTCTCTACCATCCACATTGGACTCACACCAGTTTGCCTACCGTAGCAATAGGAGCACAGAGGATGCAGTCTCCATGGCACTGCACTCTGTGCTCACACATCTGGACAATAAGAACACTTATGCACGCATGCTGTTTGTTGACTTCAGCTCAGCATTCAACACTGTCATCCCAACTAAGTTAATAGCCAAACTTGGAGACCTGGGCTTCAACACCTCCATGTGCAACTGGATTTTGGACTTCTTGACCAACAGACCCCAGAATGTTCGATCAGGCTCCAACTGCTCCACATCCATCACACTCAACACTGGTGTACCACAGGGCTGTGTGCTAAGCCCGTTCCTCTACTCCCTCTTCACCTCCGACTGCAAGCCTGTGTACGGATCTAATTCCATCGTCAAGTTTGCGGACGACACTACGGTGATTGGTCTCATCAGCAACAACGATGAGACTGCCTATAGGGAGGAGATCAAGCACCTGGCCACATGGTGCACCGAAAATAACCAGCTCCTCAACACCACCAAAACGAAGGAGCTCATCGTGGACTTCAGGAAAGTGTCAAGAGGCACACACGACACCATCCACATCAATGGAATGGCTGTTGAGCGTGTCTCCAGTTTCAAGTTCCTGGGGATCCACATCTCGGCGGACATGACCTGGACAACCAACACCTCCAGCCTGGTCAAGAAGGCTCACCAGCGCCTCTTCTTCCTGAGGACACTGAGGAAGAATCAGCTTTCCTCCACTATCCTGGTGAACTTCTATCGCTGTGCAATAGAAAGCATCCTGACCAACTGTGCTACAGTGTGGTATGGGAGCTGTTCTGTTGCAGAGCGCAAGGCACTGCAGCGGGTGGTGAAAACCGCCCAGCGCATCACTGGGACTCCACTACCTGCCATCGAGCACATCCAGAGGAAACGCTGTCTGCATCGAGCTCGCAGCATCCTTAAGGACTCCTCTCACCCAGCCCACAGACTGTTTTCTCTCCTGCCTTCCGGCAGGCGTTTCAGGTGCCTCCGGACCAGGACCAGCAGACTAAAGAACAGTTTTTTCCCCAGAGCTGTCTCTTTATTAAACTCTAACCCTCATTGATCCCACTCCCCTCATATACTGATTGACTCTCCTCTCCCTCCTCACACCTGCCTCCATTTTGTTATTTGCAATACTATAATGTTCATTTGCACTGCTGACTGTTATTACAGTAACAACTGTTTACATATGCATCTTGCACTACTACCTTGACTGGAATATGCTCATTTGCACTGCCGACTGTTTATTTACAGTACCGACTGTTATATATACATTGCAATATCGTACCTTAACTGTAATATGCAATTACTTTCCACTGCACTCACTCGGATAGCTTCTGTCCAAACTTTATTTGCACTACTTTAAATCCATTGTTATACTGCTCATTAGCCTAACTTATACATATATCTATTTGTAAAATTCTGTTTATAGTAATATCCATCTGTATATTATGCTCACATTCTGTTTATAGTAACAGCCATCTGTATATATATTCATAGTACATATCTATCTGTAAAATTATGTTTATAGTAACAGCCATCTGTATATTATATTCAGTACATATCTATCTGTAAACATTCTGTTTATAGTAATAGCCATCTGTATATTATTATATTCAGTACATATCTAGCTGTAAATTCTGTTCACAGTAATAGTTATCTGTATATTATATTCATAGGACAATCTATCTGTAAATTTTTGTTTATAATAGTATTCAACTCTATATTTATTCAGTACATATCCATGTTCTGCACTTATGAACCACTGTATATCCTGCACTTGCTGCTATTGCACTTCTGGTTAGACCTAAACTGCATTTCGTTGCCTTGTACCTGTACTTGTGTAATGACAATAAAGTTGAATCTAATCTAATCTAATCTAATCTAATGTCGCATCGAGTGAATCGTGGCCGAGTGGTTGAACTTACGTTACGATCATTTAGATAACACGGGTTCGAATCCCGAACTAACTTAGACTACTGATATTTTTTATATTAGCCTATTAATGCATTTTGTAGTCTATTGTTGATGCAGAGAGATTTGTCTAGTTCTAAAACATATTTTTTTGCTTATAGCCTATTTACAAAATAAAATCACCATGCATTTCCATTTTACACTAAGGAACAAATATTATACAATGACTTTACTTCTGTAGCCTATAATAATTCCAATCGTAATTTCAAAAGCAGTTCTGTTAAAAAATAATAATATATGTATATATGACGTTTAAACGACAAACAATAAAATCAGAACCAGTATTCTGTTGCGTTCATGGTTTCAGTGGCAGTAATGCATCCACGGCTTTTCAAAATGTCACAAAGCGTCTTGAGATTGTTTTGAATGAAATATTGAAGTTTATAATTAAGTGTTTTGGCACACCATGACGAGTGGCAAACTCTTTGTTTTATTTTGCAAACTCAGCTAGCCTGTGGGGGGTTTGGAGAAGGCAATAGTTGCTTTATCGTGGGGGTGCAGGACAGAGGTGTTAATGTTCCGTCTTTCATAAGGAGAGTGTCGGAGCCAGCCTGATGAGCAGGCAAAGGCAAAATTCTTTTAAGGATTAATCTCAAAATCTCCAAAAGTCCATAGCCTATGTGCAGTAGGCCCTATATCTTATAAAATTATACATTGTAGTTTTATTGATTGTATTTAAAGGTTTTCCACACACAATTTCAATTTAGCAGATACAGAGCTCTTTAATTCGCGACCCACCTCGTTTTATTGTAAGGTGAATTCAGCAAGGCATGTTGTATCTTTGAAGGAACAAAAGCTATTTGTTAGTTTTTTCTTTCGTGATTTGTGTGGATGACACACGGCGACACATACAGTATTATCAGCTGTATGGTGTTTTTTTACGCTGAAATGCTTAATTTCGAGAAAGACCCGCCTCGCGCAGTGAGGGAGACCAACTTACTAAAAAAATATCCAGCGCGAGAGAGGCAAAGAAAAACGCCTGTTCTTAATTTATGTTGTTTTGAACTTTTTTCGTTTTGTACCGTTTTAATTTTTTAATTTAGCTGCAATTTCTTGACAATAGAAATTTAAAATGTTGCAAGAATAAGATTCTGTGTTTCTTATTTTGCATCACAAAGGGAATAAAATCGCATCGATGCTGTAGATTTAAAAATCATGGTTTCCCCTTTATGGTTGAATCACGGAAGCTACACCAGTTACCTTTGCCAAGAGATTAAATTTATTATGTATCATGTGTCAGACAGAGAGAAACAGGCATATAAGAACATAAGGCTACATGAGAGATCTTCATTCCAGATTTCTCTGTTCCCCATTCTTAATCTTCTCATCCCATCATGCTAGATGTAAATGGTTTCTCTGGCTTTATGTTTCTCTGCCATTAAGTTTCTCTAAGCTTATACCATTGTTTCTCATGCCTCTGTCTCATGCCTTTGTTTCTCATGCCTCTGCCTTTGTTTCTCTGTTTCTCATGCCTCTGTTTCTCTGAGGTGGTACAGTAAGATAGAGCTTATATACATTACAGAGCAGCTTCCTTTTAAGGTAACAAAGTATGTTGCTTAAGCTTTAAAAATGGAACGTATATGTCATACGAACATATGGCACAATTCACTTCCATATTAAGAACATATCTTTGTTGCTTACATCTGCATCAGTTACAACACATGTACAGTACACACCCTTCTGTCTCCCTCTACAAAATATAGCTCAAACAGCTGTCTCATGTGACATGATCTTCACATGCACCCATTCTATGTATAGTCTCTCATGCACTGAACACAGATACAACTCTGGCTTGACAAAATACATTATGAAATTATGAATAAAGAAAAATAATACAAATACATAACATTAAACAGTAAATTTTAGTCTTCAGTCCCTCCACTGGAACTACGACAGCAAGTTCCACACCGTCACTCCACCAGTGGCCATCTAATGAAGCAATAGCGAGAAAAGGAAAAGCAGACCAAAGAAAGACATGATAACAAAACAAATAAAGATACAATAGAAACATAAGGAAAAGGGAAAACACGAAACAAACAAATAACCCCACCATGTCATGTCCCCGTGTACTATGTGTATTTTAACGTCTATGTGTAAGCATTTAAAATGAACCCCAACCATCTAAGAAAAGAAAAACTAATAATTCTTCTGCTGGTGCCTTGACTTGTTAAATACTTAACTCCTCAAGTTCCCAGCCAAAACAACAAACCAAAACAAACGTTGATGTTAAAAGATCCTATCCCTTGGGGTTGAAAATCAGTAAACGAGTGTTCATTGTTTGTGGAGTTGTGTTTTGTAAGTAATATAAAATCTCCTATTTCACTCCTTATGTCCCATTCTCAGTTCTATCCATTTGTCATCAAAGGAGCATTTCTAAAGTTATCTTTAGTTTAAAATAAATGAATTAATTTATTCCCTGTTACCCAGACTTCTTTTGAATTAGCAAAAACAACGTCTTCATCTTTAAACACCACCATGTCTTGGAATTGTCCAATGCCATGTCTAATGATCTGAAATGTGAAAACTATGATAGAAATTAATTCAACATCATACAACCATCACATATTCAGGATATAAAACTTTTAGACATTTCTATAAGGCAACTAACACCACAATCTAAAAAAAACTGACAATGTTTGTTTTACTCTCCATATCATTAATGACAATTACCCTCATGGTCTCAGCTAGTTCTTGAAAACTCTTTCCCTCAGCTCTTTTGTATATCATTTCCTTTCCTCAGGGTGTTGTCCCCTGGCATTGATATATCAAGTTATGACACTTGTCACAATGGAATACAAACCATTCAAGGAATGCGGTCTCTGGTGATCAGGCATCGGTGAGCTCACTTTTTTTGGAGGGGCAGACTGCTGTAACCCTCAATGATGCTGTTGGCCTAACAAACATCTGCTCAACCATACCCATCTCACATCTAACACCTCCCATCAGGGTAGGTGCCCAGTGGCGATGACCCCCTGTCTTAGGTTGTCCTCCGTTGGCCAAAAGAGAATCTTACCCGTCTCTGAGAAATCACACCATTTACACTGGTAACCGCTCTTTCCCATTAGGTAATTTTTAACAGGTATTTTCCAAATCTCAGGAAAGTGCATTCAAGAGCCATCAGAGCCATTTGGAATGCCTAACAGTGTAAACATGGAGACAAATTAATGATAGTATTTAATCACTAGAATCCATCAAACATCTTCAAACATCAACATATCAATGCTGAGTTTACTCAGTGAATTTAGTTATTTCAACCATTAATTCAGTGAAATGTTCTGTTACATCAATAACCGTAACCAATCAATAACTGTAACCATCAGTCCTGTACATGGTGAAGACAAAGATGAGACAAAGAAGTTACTGGTCATGAAATAAACAAATAAAAATGGTCTCTTCTATCATTTAAGGTAGAATATCATTAAAACATTTAACTCCCAATTGCATATATTATTTATTATTAAAAATCTCAGAGTAATTCTGCATTTTCAATACTTTTATAATTTCTTCCTACTCACTTTTACTCTGACCTAGTCAGAAATAATATACATTCCAAATAGACATCTTTGTTTATATTTGACATTTTTCCTTATTTTCCAACTCACATTCTTATGGAATCATTATCTATGATTTTCATCAGCTTGTACTTGTCAATTAACTATAAAAATATTATCATAGATCTTTCCTCAAATTAATTCCTTAACTTCAATCTTATGATGTTATTTATCTCTTGTTCTTCTTCAGACAAAACTTAAATTTATAATGTTAAACAATTAACTTCCAAACTCACATTAACACCAGAAATCTGTTAAAAAGCATAGCTTGTTTCTGTTTTTCTCTTCAAATACCCCAAAGATAATGTTTTGCTATACAATTACCTTTGTGTATACCAGAGAAGCAACAGGCTTTCTATTTATATCTCTCTGTGTGTGTGTGTGTCTAAAGGAGGGTATAGATTCCAGAGGAAGGGGCTGCTTCACTCTCCCTTCTCACTCAATGAACAAAACTAACCCTTATATTTGTATTTATCTTTTTTTCTTCCTTTTTCAGTTTAACTCAGATTAATTTCTTTGTTTTTTTTTTTCTTTTCCTCTAAGCTTGCTCAGAAAAGTATCCTCAAATATTTGAACAGATTTACGGTCAAAATCAGAAATGCCTGCGATCCTAACTAGTTACATCGGCACCTTCATACTTTTATGACTCCAGTGTTAATGTCCTTAGAGCTTATTTTTAACCCTTTCTATGGCGCTCGTCACACTTAACTACTCCTGTCAATCAAGTCTTGCTGCCTTTTCATACTTGTATTAATTCCAGCGTTAATGTTTTTAGAGACTATTTTTACTCCTTTCTTTGGAAACTCCCTACATCTAATTGCTCCTATTAATCAAGTATCCTATCAAAATGTCCTAGCTTAACCGTCTTACAGCTGATTTCTCGAATTTTTGACTAGATAGTCTTCTTTCTAAAAAAGATCTATCTCTATCCCAGCATATCAAATACTTTAGAGGTTTACCTTTCAGAGGAACTTAAAAATTCCAAATTAAATTTAATTAATTTAATTCCAATTTTAATATGTCTGACACATGTTTCTTGGCAACACAACTGGTACTTTAAATAGCACAGTTCTTTTAAGCAGTTTCAGTCTATGTTTAATCATCAGGTAGACTCATAATTATTTAGAATAAAATAAGGTCTTACCTGACTGATCAAACAAATGCCTGAAGACGGAATCCTGTTCGTGACGCCAATTGTAGATTTAAAAATCATGGTTTCCCCTTTATGGTTGAATCACGGAAGCTACACCAGTTACCTTTGCCAAGAGATTCAATTTATTATGTATCATGTGTCAGACAGAGAGAAACAGGCATATAAGAACATAAGGCTACATGAGAGATCTTCATTCCAGATTTCTCTGTTCCCCATTCTTAATCTTCTCATCCCATCATGCTAGATGTAAATGGTTTCTCTGGCTTTATGTTTCTCTGCCATTAAGTTTCTCTAAGCTTATACCATTGTTTCTCATGCCTCTGTCTCATGCCTTTGTTTCTCATGCCTCTGCCTTTGTTTCTCTGTTTCTCATGCCTCTGTTTCTCTGAGGTGGTACAGTAAGATAGAGCTTATATACATTACAGAGCAGCTTCCTTTTAAGGTAACAAAGTATGTTGCTTAAGCTTTAAAAATGGAACGTATATGTCATACGAACATATGGCACAATTCACTTCCATATTAAGAACATATCTTTGTTGCTTACATCTGCATCAGTTACAACACATGTACAGTACACACCCTTCTGTCTCCCTCTACAAAATATAGCTCAAACAGCTGTCTCATGTGACATGATCTTCACATGCACCCATTCTATGTATAGTCTCTCATGCACTGAACACAGATACAACTCTGGCTTGACAAAATACATTATGAAATTATGAATAAAGAAAAATAATACAAATACATAACATTAAACAGTAAATTTTAGTCTTCAGATGCAACCCTGTTTAAATAAATAAACTTTCCCGACACTTTATTCATACAAATGTGCGATGGGTTTTCAAACTTAATTAATTTTCTTTTTCTTTTACATTTTCATTGTTTATTTTTTAATTGAAAGCAATACTGTATTTAAAGTATTTTTCTGATTTGTTCGATCTGTTTTGAAAAATGTCTTCCGTTGCTATGGCCGGGTATCACTGTCAGTCATCTCAATCTCGTGAATGATTCACACACACACAAAAAAAAAAAAATAATAATTTAGCAGATTAAAGACGAGCTTCATCATCTTCATTTTCTGGTGCAATCGGCTGACAGTCTTCCTTCATCAGATGTGTCGTCTTTGCAGAGGCTCAACTGGAATGTAGCAAATTGATGTTGTAATGTACAATTGAAAATTAAACAAGATGATTGACTTTAATAAACAGATGCATAATTAAGCATCAAGAACGGAAAAACTTAAACACTGTCGGCTACACTGAGATTCGATCTCAGATCGTTTGAAGCTCCGAGAGGCTCTTGTTAATGCATTGACCACAGATATCGTCTGAATAGCCTAGGTCTACTATTTTCTCTGTTTTAAAACTTTGTCATATTCTTTTTTATTTTTTTATTTTTTTAATTTATTGTCTCGAAATTATGTCGAAATTTTTTTAAAGTGTTTTTACAAGACCATGTGCTGTTTGTTTGTTTGTTTATTTATTATTATTATGCAGATGTTAATTCAGCCATTCTGTTGGATAAAAATTGTCCCTAATGTAAAATGGAAATGAATGGTAATTTTATTTTATAAATATAAAATATTTAAAATAGGCTATGAGAAAAAAAACAATATGGTGTAGCAATATTTTAGAACTATCAAATCTCTCTGCATTAATAATAAAAAAGTTGCCCATGTTTGTTGTCATCTGAATTATTGAAACGTAAGTTATAGCCTACCACTCGGCCACGAATTTGTTTTGTTTTATTTTGTTTGAAATGTATACATATTTTGCTTTCGTTAATGTTAACCAATTCTGTTGTTGCATAACAGGCCTATATTTTTTCCCTAAAAGTTTGTTTTATTCTCTGCTTTGTTTGTTTATATTTTTACATATTCAATCAGTCTAATTTTTGTTCAAATAATGAAAAAAGTTTTTTTTTTTTTTTACAAGATCTTGCGCCATTTTCTTTTTTTAATAAACAGATAGAAACTTACCTTTTAAAATGCCGCAGTTGCTGCTGTTTTGCTCTGTCACTTGCGCCACCCGGTATAGCCTAGTCATTTCGCGAACGACTTTGAAATTCGACTGGTTTATTTTTGCTGCGGCAGTAATAGGCATTGTGGTTGATTATTTATTAAAGAATTCAATTGATAATCATAACAACATGTAAGCCTATTTAATTCTGTATATAACAAAGAATGCTTAAACCGACTAACATCGGTTAGTAACTGCAAGTCCTGAAAATGTTTTAATTTTACGGTAAATTATTTAAATGTATTTCACTGTTATGTTTCAGTTAATAAATCTACAAACACATTAAAATAACACGAAGTAAATGACAAGTAATAGCCTTTCTAAATGATAGAAAAAATGGGCACACAATGTTAACGTGTGTCTACTTTGTTTAAATTTAATGAATTTGAATTCGTTTAACCACAATATTTATCTTGAATTTATCTGTGACCTCAGCTCAGATTACTGCCGCGGCAGATTACGTCATAAAGAGAATAAACTGACACTTTTCAAAGTCTGTGATTACAGCGCCACTCAGCGGTAAAAGGCAGCAAATACACATCCCAATTTTGCCGCCGCGGGAACGGCGGCGGTAAATGTCTCATTCTGGTTGGCCACCATCTGTACATGCATTGTTTACCTCGCAACACTTGCTTATTCGCTCCCCTGTCACTCAAGCCTTCCGTGCTCATTGAGTACCCCTAGTGGGCTGGGTAGAACATCACAACTAAATAGATAATATACAATACCCTGACACCTCCCCCTTTTAGTCAAATACTTCAGGTTACAATTCTGTTTACCTTATGATTATAACATCATGTTTCAGTAACCTTACTTAACAAAGATGACTATTTAACTACTTACCAGAACATATTTTCTTTAAACACAACATTACTCTATCTTTGATATATCACATGTCAGTTTGTCAATTCTCCCCATCAAACATCAGAATATTAATTATTATGTTCAGGAATAACCAAGCCTGTTCATAACACAATAAAGACATTGATTACCGACTGTGTATTATCACTCTCTTTTCATAAGTCCAAACGCTCAGCAGGCTTACTCACTCGGCCTGATCTAGTGATATTATGTTTCTTTGCAATTGTCTCTGCAGATAAATCAGAGTCTCTATGAAGTTGAACTTTCTGTGGTGACTGTTCATAACTCTCCTCTGTCTTTAAATTAGTTTTGGGAACTCCGTCAGGCAACAACTGAAGATGCCTGCGATTTCTCCGTGTCTCTCCCCCTTTCCCGTTGCCAACTTCATATGACCTCGGAGTAGTGCTCTCCGCCAGCACTGTAGCTGGTCCTTTCCATTTGGATTCCTCATCCAGCTTTAACAAGACTGAATCCCCTGCTCTGAGAACAGGTAAGTCCTTCGCACCATGTCGTCTGTTAAAGTAGTATGCTTGCTTTTCTTTTGCTGCTTTGTCTTTCTCTCTCACACTTGATTTGTTTGGCCACTTTGGTCTCAGGTTTTTCGTTAAGGTGGGTAGAGTCGTACGGATTTTTCGTCCCATAAGCAATTCCGCTGGGCTGACCCCTGTAGAGGAGGTGGGTGTGGCTCGGAAACACATGAGTGCTATCAACGGGTCATCCTGTTTCAGAATGCGCTTCGCCGTCTGAACGGCGCGTTCTGCGTGTCCGTTACCTTGTGGATTATGCGGACTCGATGTGATGTGATGAATATCGTACATACCACAAAAGCTTCTCCAGGCTTCACTGGAGAACTGCGGTCCATTGTCGCTAACAATCTGCTCTGGTATGCCGAATCTCGCAAATAAAGCTTTAAGTTTCTGAATAACATGTTCAGATGTTGTGACTTGAAGCAGAAGAATTTCTAAGTAGCGCGAATAGTAGTCAGATACAACCAGATATTGTTTTGATTTATGCATACATAAGTCTGTGGCTATTCGCTGCCATGGCCGTTCCGGCAGTGGAGTTGACTGGAGAGGTTCTTTGCGCTGCGTACGTTTATTCTCTGTGCAAAACTTACATGTCTCTATCTTTCGCCTAAGATCCTCAGAAATTCCGGGCCACCACACAGTTTCTTGAGCGCGTGCCCTGCATTTTGACAACCCTTGGTGTCCGTCATGAATTCTGCTAAGCATCTCGTGTCTCATCACTTTAGGAATTACTATACGATTCCCCAGCACAACCAGTCCCTCACTCACTGACAAAGAGTCTTTCCATTTGTAAAAACTCTGTACGCTATAAGGAACACTTTTAGCATATTCTGGCCATCCTGACTTTACAAATCTCTCTACAGTTTGTAGCTGCTCATCCTTTTGTGTCTCCGATTTTATTTCCGTCAACTTGCGCTGTGACACCGGCAGACATCTGATGATAGCATTCACGTGACAACTCACCTCTGCTGTCATAAAGTCTTCTGTAGTGTTCAATGGGCTTCGCGACAGAGCGTCTGCCACAACCAGGCTTTTGCCAGGCGCATACTCCGCTTTCGCGTTAAACCGCATAAGTCTCATCAAGAGTCTCTGACATCTCACTGGCACAGTGTCCAAGTCTTTACTATTGATCAGTGGTACTAACGGCTTGTGATCAGTGATCAATTTAAATGTGTCCATGCCGACTAAGTATTTCTGGAACCTTTCACACGCCCATACGCCTGCAAGGCACTCCTTCTCAATCTGGGCGTATCTCGTTTCAGAATCAGTTAGTCTTCTAGAACAGTACGCGACCGGTTTCCAGCTATCGTCATGCTTTTGCAGTAACACCCCGCCTATACCGTAACTGCTAGCATCCGCTGACACCACTGTTTCCTTTCCCAGATCATAGTGTGCCAGGACTGGAGCTTTTGTGAGTGAGCTTTTAAGTGTTTTGAATGCACTTTTCTGCGCTTGATCCCAAGTCCATGCACGTCCATTTTTGAGGAGCTCATACAAAGGACCTCCCTTCGATGCCAGGTCTGGGATGTATTTACCCATGTAGTTTATGAGGCCTAACGCCCTCCTCAACTCGTTTACATTTTCTGGCTCTTGCAAGTCACTTATTGCACGAACCTTTTCAGGATCTGCCCTGACACCCTGTGCATCCACGACGTGACCCAGGAAGCTCAACTCTGCTTTTCTGAATACACACTTGTCTTTATTCAATTTGAGGCCCACACTTTCCATCCTTTTCAGCACTTTTCCCAAGTGTTTGTCATGCTCTGCCCGGTCCTTCCCGTACACAATCACATCATCCATATATACAGCAACTCCTTCCATGTCCACTAGGAGCTCGTTCATTTTTCTTTGGAAGATTTCTGGAGCTATGCTGATTCCAAATGGGAGCCTCTTAAAGCAATAGCGTCCCACCGGAGTAATGAACGTTGTCAGCAAGCTGCTCTCATTACATAACGGAATCTGCCAAAATCCTGACGCTGCGTCTAATGATGTGAAGACGCTTGCTCCTGCTAATTTAGCCAGAATTTCGTCTGTTGTGGGAAGCATGCACCTCTCTCTTTTTATGTTGTCATTCAGTTTATTTAGTCCCACACAAATTCTGACGGCGCCATTGGGCTTCATGACCGGTACCATGGGTGCACACCAATCTGTAGGCTGTGTGACTTTTTCCACAACCCCTTGTTCCTCCATTCTCAGTAATTCTGCTGTAACTTTAGGAAGCAGTGGTAATGGTACCCTCCGCGCAGTATGTACTGCGTATGGCTCCGCGCCTTCTTTCAGGTGTATTTTTACCGGCTCTGTTTTAATTGTACCTCTTCCTTCAAAAACTGTGGCTATCTGCTCTATTCTTTTGACTAGCCCCATCTCAGCAGCTGTCTGTCGGCTTAGAAGGTTACTGACAGTTCCTCCCGCAACCACATACACGGTAATGGCATACTTTCTGCCTTTATACTCCACTTTTTCAGTGAACTGTCCGATGCAATTTAGTGATCCGCCTGGGCTGTCTAGTGCTATGTTTGAATGAAGGAGCTGAGCTTTTGAGCGAAGCTTTTCATAAGTCACTGTGTTCATTACGGTAACATCCGCTCCCGTATCGATCTTAAAACTAACTGGAGTATCACCTATCTTAAGCAACACAGTCCATTTAGCTTCATCTGACTCATTTTTATTACTCACCGCGCCCAGGTAAAAGCTCTCTTCACTCACTTCTTTCGCCGTCACTTGTCTCACAGTTTTTGATTTGCACATTTTCGCCCAGTGTCCTTTTCTTTTGCATTTTCTGCATTCAGTATCTGCTGCTGGGCATTTTCTGATGTCTTTGTGTCCTGTCTTACCACACCTGCCACACTCATTTTCTGTATCATCTCTTCTTTTCTCACCAGCTCTTTTGTATTTCTCTCTCGTCCATGGCCGATCTGCCGCTTTTGATGAACGCCTGGAGGCTACCTCTTGCACGCTGCTTGTTGACTGACCCTCCTGCTGGCTGATCTGCTGATCGACATCCTCGGCCTGCCTCGTCATCTGCACCGCAGTTTCCAGTGTAAGTGCTGTCATTAGCTGCATCCTCCTAGAAAGCTCTTTATCCCGAATTCCGACTACAAGTCTGTCTCTTATATGTTCATTTCGACTTGCACCGAATTCACAGTTCTCACTGAGTTCATAGAGGGCTCTGATGTAGCACTCCGCCTTTTCCCCGGGCCTCTGCACTCTCTGATGAAAACATGCCCGCTCGTGTATCACGTTCTTTTTAGGCAAAAAATACTCATCAAATTTTCCAAGCACCGTTTCATAATCCTCAGCACTTTCCTCTGCTGCGAAGTTGAATGATTTGAAAATGTTCTCAGCTTCAATGCCCATGGCGTATATTAAAGTGCTTATCTGTACCTCTTTATCTTCTTTGCTCAGTTTTGTAGCTGTCCTGTAGCGCGCAAACCTTTGCCGCCACGTTGGCCACTCCGTTGGACGATCAAAGTTTAAACTTTCTGGTGGATTAAATTTCGACATATTGCTCTTCTCTTGTATTTATACTTCTGACACCAGATGTACACAAATGTATCTACAAGGAGGCATAAATCGTCTCTGTCAATTTATTGAACAAAGAACACGAGCTGTCGAACACACTGCATTCACATGCATACATGCATTGTTTACATGAGGAAGCCCCGCTTATTCGCTCGCCTGTCACTCAAGCCTTCCGTGCTCATTGAGTACCCCTAGTGGGCTGGGTAGAACATCACAACTAAATAGATAATATACAATACCCTGACAGAAGTTACTGGTAAGTTTTAGTTGCTGTTTGCATAAATAAATAGCTCACTGTTTAGTTTTTGTCCTAGTTTTTTCTAACATTTTTTCCTAGTTTCCTAGTCTAGCCTAATTTGTGTTCATTCATGTAAAAATCTGTTTATTTAAAGCAGCACTCAGTAGCTTCGGGATTTCTTCGCTGTATTCTCGCTTTTTGCTCGCAGGTTTCTCTCTAGAGCTCCCCCCACAGCTTCGGAATAGATATTTGACAACACTGTTGTAAAAACTCGTTGGCGATTCTCAGACACCAGAGGCTAGTAGATCAACAACATCAAAGCAGATGGGACATTCTTTAAAACGTCTTCTTCCTTCGGGTTCGGACAGTGTGAGGGAGTGCAATAATGACAGTATTTGAGCAGATTTCTTTTGGCCGTAAAGCAATTGTTTACATCGCGAGACCTGATATCACGTGATACTTCCTGCCGCGGCGGCCGGCGGCCCGCCGTCTCAAAGTTGCAAGTGCGAATTTTCCGCTCACGGGCACCAGGGGGGTGCGAAACGACCACCATTCAACCCGAAATAAGTAATATAACCATTCCAATGACTCTGAAGCTGTTTAGTTAAGGTAAAAAAGTTACTTAGTTCACCTTTAATTGTTTTTTTGGGACAGCTGCAAGTCACTTGTCCTGGCTTACAATATTTTGCACTACTTCTAATTTCCTTAACTTAAATGTCTACTGTTAAAATATATGAACTAAGCATTACATGCAATGTTAAAGAATTCCATTTTTACCAGGTGAAAAGACTTACTATTAAATGTAATAAATATGTACTTAAGTATTTTTTTAGTACAAGACAAATATACTTTAATGCATTTATAATACATTTAACAGTATGTCTTTTTCACCTTGTATGTACAACAGAGAGAAATGTCAAAACATCATACTGTGTTGTAATAAAAAAACATCTAGGTTACGACCTCTGTTCCCTGAGAACAGGGAATGAGACACTGCATTGATGACGCTATGAGGAACACCCTCCATGTGAACCGGTGTTTGAAATCACGGCAATAGAATTTGACTGGCGACAGCCTGTGACACTAGTGCGACTTAAAAGAATTAAAGAGGCGTCTAGAGAACATCGTTCCCCAATAGCATCATCGAAGCAGTGCAAATTCCCTTTTGAAAGGGAACAGTTACTTTTTTAACAGAGGTTAATTTAGCTTTAATATAAAAATAAACTCATCTTTTTCCCCTTTCATAGACACTGTGATCAAACAATTTCCAACACGTCTGTATGGGGGTATTATTGTTGCAATTTTCCAAATAAATAGATTAATATTCACAAATAAATGTAAAGAGATTCACAAAAATGTATCCAATTCACAAATAAATAGATTAAGATCCACAAATAAATGTAAAGAGTTTCGCAAAAAAATATAAAATACACAAATAAATAAAATATTTACAAATGTTTTATTATTTTACAAACACAACTCTGCCTGGCATTTATTTGTGAACCGCTTTCTGTGCATTTGTGTAACGATCACCAGCTAGAGCTGCCCTTGTGAGCCACCTGAGGGCAGTCCACATCAGACTATCATATTCACTCACTAACTACATTTCCCATAACTCACTGCCCGGACTCATCATCACTTATCACTGATCACATTCACCTGTACCTCATTCACTGATTGCATTCACCTGTCTCATCATCCTGTTAGTCTGTCTATATATCAGAGGTGGGAGTAAGTCACACATGTGCAAGTCACAAGCAAGTCTCAAGTCTTTAACCTTCAAGTCTCAAGCAAGTCCAAGTCAATTTTGCGAAAAGCAAGTCAAGTCAAGTCAAGTCACTGCTTTATGTCAAGCAAGTCAAGTCAAGTCGTAGCTTGGGTCACAAGTCACTGGCAAGTCATACACACGTTTGATGATTTCACTGAATTTATATATAAAAAATAAGTTAAAACTACAGAAGTTGTGGACTATGGTTTTATTTGCAACATTTTTTTTTAAATATGCATTTCCACATACAGCTGAGTGATTACTACAATAAAAATCGAAAAAATAAAAAATAAATAAAATTTCAAACTACATAGCCTAAAATGTAAATGTAACTGAAATTAGGCCAACATTAAATCATGAAAAAATAAATATGCCTCAAACATTGCAGAAGACCATTAAAAGGTATTTAAACAATTCACAAAAAGTATAATGGTTCCTATGCCACCAAATGGCATTCTTCAAACTGGCATCCCCTTTATATAAGTTATATATTTTTAAATATGAAGTTAAATCCGCCTAGGCTAATTATAAAAATAACTCATACTAGGGCAATTTTTCCACCACATTTTGAATTTTGGGTGCATATTAATTCTGCTGGCATTTTGCCCCCAACCCCCTGATAACATCTAACCCTGCTTTAAGAGAAACATAAAACACAACTATGTTTTCTATGTTGTTTTTTGTCATTGGAAAGAACAATATATTTGGCTTTAAAGCATGATTCGAAAGAAATGTGGCAAATGTTATACAAAACATATGCCATCATTAATTATCATTTGAATATTGACAACATTAAGCTACATTTGAAAACATAATTGTGTATAAAGAGGCATGCTGTTTTGACCAATATTCTCTCTAGATTTAAAGATTTAGTTTTAAAGAAAGTCAAATTAACAAACAGGTTAAGCCATAGCTTACTTTTAGACGTGGTGAATGAAGTTCGACTGTTCGAGCTTGTGATGGTCGTCCGATATCCCTTGCCAGTTATTATGCGTACAGCAAATCTTCTTGTATGAATATGGTCAATTTTAGTCTTTATATCCAAAAAGAAACGATGCTGGGAGATGTTTTTGTATTTAGCGCGCTGCCGCGCTCACCGCGATGTTTGTTTTTTCAGGGCTTGTGCAGCGTCACGCAATCGCGCAGAATCTGATGACTGGCGTCAATGGTTCCGTTGCTTTCATTTTGTTCATCAATTGATGTTGCGATGATTTATATAAAAATGTATATCAAGTCATTCTCGAGTCATACAGTTCAAGTCAAGTCAAGTCTCGAGTCATTGGATCTCAAGTCAAAGTCAAGTCGAGTCATTTTCTTTATTTAGTCAAGCAAGTCTCAAGTCCTTAATTTTGCGACTCGAGTCTGACTCGAGTCAAGTCATGTGACTCGAGTCCCCCATCTCTGCTATATATACCTTGTTTATTCATTCACTCACGGCGAAGTCTTGTTAAGTGTTACACTGCCATTCTGAGCGTTTCCCTGGTTGTCTTGTTTCTTGTTTTTGGATATCTTGCCCTGTTTCCTGGATTACTCTCTTGCCTCTGGTCCCTGGATTACTCTCTTGCCTCTGGTCCCTGCCTGTTTTGTTTCTTTGTTTGTTTCTTTGTTTTGGACTGCTTTCCTGTGTATGACCCTAGCCTGTATGTTGGATTACGCCTCTGGATTGCCCCACAAAATAAAGCTGCATTTGGATCTCCTACTTCGTGTCTCTGAGCAGTACGTGACAGAAGACTTCGCCACACTTCAGATCCAGCAGCTATGACCTCCTGTAATACAGCAGTAGGGATCTCACCTGATCTTCCCAGTATTAGCCGGGAGTTCGCTGGACAGATCGCGGCCTTAGCCCTGGATAGCCTCGATCTGTTCCAGTACACCTGGGTTTTTTTTCCTCTCGCTGCCTCTTGCTCTCTGGGTGATGAGGCTATTAAGTTATGTTACCGGCTGGGGGCTAAGGAGGTCGACCCGAGGGAGCTCCCCGATCTCTCTGGTCTAGATTGGAGAGAGGCACTCTCCAGATGTCTGGAGAGCTTCCTTCCGTGGCACCCCAGTCCAGCCGAGCCCGCACTTCACGCCAGTCCAGCTAAGCCTGCACTTCACGCCAGCCCAGAGCCCTCTTCACCGCTGGTCCCGTTCAGCACAGAGCCCTCTTCACCGCTGGTCCCGTCCAGCACAGAGCCCTCTTCACTGCTGGTCCCGTCCAGCACAGAGCCCTCTTCACCGCTGGTCCCGTCCAGCACAGAGCCCTCTTCACCGCTGCTTCCGTCCAGCACAGAGCCCTCTTCACCGCTGCTTCCGTCCAGCACAGAGCCTTCACTGCTGGTCCCGTCCAGCACAGAGCCTTCACTGCTGGTCCCGCCCAGCTCAGAGCCCTCTTCGCCGCTGGTCCCGCCCAGCTCAGAGCCCTCTTCGCCGCTGGTCCCGTCCAGCTCAGAGCCCTCTTCGCCGCTGGTTCTTTCCAGCTCAAAGCCTTCTTCATCGCTGGTCCTAACCAGCTCAGAGTCCTCTTTGCCGCTGGTCCTACCCAGCTCAAAGCCCTCGCCGCCGCTGGTCCCATCAAGCTCAGAGTGCGCTTCTGCTGATCCAGAGACTGTTCCCGTCACTTCTGCCGATCCAGAGAGTGAGCTTCACGTCACTTCTGCTGATCCAGAGACTGTTCACGTCACTTCTGCCGATCCAGAGACTGAGCTTCACGTCACGTCCGCCCGTCAAGTGTCTCGTCCCGCCGAGACTGAATCTCTTCCTGAGCCTGAAACTGATCTGGATACTGAGCTTGAATCTGTTCCTCTTCCTCTTTCTACGCCTGTGTCTTCGGACAAGATGGCCGACTCCACGCCTGTGTCTTCGGACAAGATGGCCGACTCCACGCCTGTGTCTTCGGACAAGATGGCCGACTCCACGCCTGTGTCTTCGGACAAGATGGCCGACTCCACGCCTGTGTCTTCGGACAAGATGGCCGACTCCACGCCTGTGTCTTCGGACAAGATGGCCGACTCCACGCCTGTGTCTTCGGACAAGATGGCCGACTCCACGCCTGTGTCTTCGGACAAGATGGCCGACTCCACGCCTGTGTCTTCGGACAAGATGGCCGACTCCACGCCTGTGTCTTCGGACAAGATGGCCGACTCCACGCCTGTGTCTCCGGACACGATGACCTCCGCCACCGAAACAGTGTCTCAGGACGAGATGGTCTCCACCGAGCCAGTTTCTATGGACAAGATGGCCGCTGACATGTCTGTTCCTGAGCCGGAGCCAGTGTCTGTTCCTGAGCCGGAGCCAGTGTCTGTTCCTGAGCCGGAGCCAGTGTCTGTTCCTGAGCCGGAGCCAGTGTCTGTTCCTGAGCCGGAGCCAGTGTCTGTTCCTGAGCCGGAGCCAGTGTCTGTTCCTGAGCCGGAGCCAGTGTCTGTTCCTGAGCCGGAGCCAGTGTCTGTTCCTGAGCCGGAGCCAGTGTCTGTTCCGGAGCCAGTGTCTGTTCCTGAGCCGGAGCCAGTGTCTGTTCCTGAGCCGGAGCCAGTGTCTGTTCCTGAGCCGGAGCCAGTGTCTGTTCCTGAGCCGGAGCCAGTGTCTGTTCCTGAGCCGGTGCCTGTGTCTGTTCCTGTTCCTGAGCCGGTGGTGTCTGTTCCAGTCCCTGAGCCGATGTCTGTTCCTGTGCCCTGGCCGCCCGAGGGGTCGTCTCCGCCCTGGCCGCCCGATGGAGGGTCATCGCCGCCCTGGCCGCCCGATGGACTGCCTGCTCCGTCCTGGCCTCCCGTATTACCACAGTCTCAAGGTCCTCTTCCGCTCCACGGACCTGGCCCTCCATCCCGCCCCCGGATCCGCCTCCGGGCCACCTCCCACCTGGACAGTTTTGGAGCGTCTGGAAGCCGCTCTTTGGGGAGGGTCTATGTAACGATCACCAGCTAGAGCTGCCCTTGTGAGCCACCTGAGGGCAGTCCACATCAGACTATCATATTCACTCACTAACTACATTTCCCATAACTCACTGCCCGGACTCATCATCACTTATCACTGATCACATTCACCTGTACCTCATTCACTGATTGCATTCACCTGTCTCATCATCCTGTTAGTCTGTCTATATATACCTTGTTCATTCATTCACTCACCGTGAAGTCTTGTTAAGTGTTACACTGCCATTCTGAGCGTTTCCCTGGTTGTCTTGTTTCTTGTTTTTGGATATCTTGCCCTGTTTCCTGGATTACTCTCTTGCCTCTGGTCCCTGGATTACTCTCTTGCCTCTGGTCCCTGCCTGTTTTGTTTGTTTCTTTGTTTTGGACTGCTTTCCTGTGTATGACCCTAGCCTGTATGTTGGATTACGCCTCTGGATTGCCCCACAAAATAAAGCTGCATTTGGATCTCCTACTTCGTGTCTCTGAGCAGTACGTGACAATTTGTAAATCGCTGCACACATTTGTGAATCGGTTCCTGTGCATTTGTGAATCTCCACATGCATTTGTGGATTTTGAAACACTTCTAGCGTTGACATGCAGACAGATCCACAAATAAGTGGACTCCACCCACCGCCTACTCAAGCCAATCAGATAACGGCCACATCGAGCTGGCCAATCGTAGCACGTTCTCGCTTCAACCAATCACGTTTGGCTTTACACTGGGCGATCTTGCTCTGTGCTCATTCATCATTCATCTGCATTTCAAATAGGAAGTGTACGCGTAAAGGCCCATAAAATATGTTTAAAATTTGAATTTTGTTAGAAATTAAATTACACCATTAGACTGCTTGTCAAGCCAAGACACAATTTTTATGAGCCTTGAAAAAAGCCAGAGAAACAGCCCTTTACATCTCTGTTATGGGAACAACGCATCATGGACGCGTCACGTTATTCAAGATAGAACAGAAAAGCATCTGACTAATGAATAACTGGGTTCAACCCATAAATAGCTACACGAGTTTTTAATTTGCATTGCAATATTTTTATTTGCAGCACACGCTGATGCTGAGGCTACCGTTCCATATTGGGTGGTCATTTGGCCTCATATTTGGTATTCTACATCATGACATTTATTTATGTCCTATTGCTATTTGTCACCGCGATTGTGCTTTAAAAGGCAAAATATGATAGTGAATGAATAGTGATGAATAGTGAATAGATAGTGCCTATTTGCTTTTGACGCGCTGTGTCGCGCCTCTTGCCGGTGTAGAGACTGTTCATGATGTTTAAGGAAATTATGATCATCAGAGATCCCGAACATCATGAACAGTCTCATGATGTTCGGGATCTCTGATGATCATAATTCCCTTAATGTATCCTGATGGAAATATAAAGAAAATCTTTTGAAAACAGAGTGTTTTTACCACACAAACGGTTCAGCGCTACTACTGCTCCTTTCAAGGATGCAAGAATCAGTTCCCACCCCGAGTGTAAAGCCAAACGTGATTGGTTGAAGCGAGAACGTGCTACGATTGGCCAACTCGATGTGGCCGTTATCTGATTGGCTTGAGTAGGCGGTGGGTGGAGTCCACGTATTTGTGGATTTGTCTGCACGTCAACGCTAGAAGTGTTTCAAAATCCACAAATGCGTGAGGAGATTCACAAATGCACAGGAACCGATTCACAAATGTGTGCAGCGATTTACAAATGCACAGGAACCGATTCACAAATGTGTGCAGCGATTTACAAATGCACAGGAACCGATTCACAAATAAATGCCAGGCAGAGTTGTGTTTGTAAAATAATAAAATATTTGTAAATATTTTATTTATTTGCAAATCTTATTTTATTTATTTGTGTATTTTATATTTTTTTATGAAACTCTTTACATTTATTTGTAAATTGGATACATTTTTGTGAATCTCTTTACATTTATTTGTGAATATTAATCTATTTATTTGGAAAATTGCAACAATAATACCCCCATACGTCTGAGGTGCGAGCACTGATTCGAAGGAAATGCAACAATGAGGCAAACTCAAAGACCTATCACTCCAATTCACTTGAAGGATGAAGATGGTTTGAGTTGTAACAGTACTGTAACTGTTTGCAGCTATTAATGACCTCACTTTATTGACTAGTTGGGTTTATTGAAGTTAGTTTTTTTGTTGTTGTTTATAATACCTCTGCAGATCACTGTATTTTATGTTAATGTATTATTTTTTTTACAGTTTACATATGCTGCTTTACTGATGTACACTGGGTAATACATTAAAGTTTACTAGCTTTCAAAGTGTTTTTTATACAAATATTTTTTTACTGTGTGTTTTAATACACCATTAACATATTTAATTATGTTTTATAAAGGTACTGTTAACATAGTTAAAACATATTTGAAATTATTTACTATATAAAACATATGTGAGCAATACATAAATATGATTTGTATATTCTTACATTTTAAATAATTTATAAGTGTATTTAAAAATGCATTAAAGATGGGTTCAATTGTACTAAAAGGGGTAACAAAATAAAATAAATTAAAGCTGAAATAGTATGTTAAAAGCATATTTTAGTTAATCTTCAGTGTGTCTCAAAATAGCACAGTTGAGTACACTAAGATGATCTTTACATTTATCTTAAGAAGTACTAAAGATAAGCTTTTAGTATATTAAGTACAAAATAAGTGCGCGAAAATAGAGCACTTTAAGTACATTATGGAAATGTACTAATTAAGTGCATTTTAGTGCACTTGTTTAAACCTTGGAATACATTATAAGTATAATGTGTATATATTTATTATATATTATTATTATATTTTAAGTAATTTATAAGTGTATTTAAAATGCATTAAAGATGGTTTCAGTTTTACTAAAAGTGGTAACAAAATAATTTTTTTTTTAAATCTGAAATAGTATATTAAAAATACACTTAAATTCATCTTCAGTGTGTCTCAAAAAAGCACAATTGAGTACACTAAGATGATCTTAAGTTTATATTAAGCAGTAAAGGTAAGCTTTTAGTATATTAAGTGCAAAATAAGTGTGTCGAAAATAGAGCACTTTAAGTACATTATGGAAGTGTATTATGGAAGTGTAATAAAATGTATTTTAGTGCACTTTTTTTAATCTAGGAATACATTCTAAGTATAATTTGTATATAATTTAATATTATTATTATTATAATTTAAATAGTTTATTATTGTATTTAAAGATGATTTCAATTATACTTAAAGTGGTAACAAAATACATTTTTTAAAAATATGAAATAGTATATTAAAAATACACTTAAATTCATCTTCAGTGTGTCTCAAAAAAGCACAATTGAGTACACTAAGATGATTTTAAGTTTATATTAAGCAGTACTAAAGGTAAGCTTTTAGTATATTAAGTGCAAAATAAGTGTGTCGAAAATAGAGCACTTTAAGGACATTATGAAAGTGTATTATGGAAGTGTACTTAAATAAAATGTATTTTTTTCACCTGGGGGAACCCATTACCCAGTAACGCATTATTTCCACATCTGCATAGTTGACGATTAACGTAATTTACTATAAATTTTTTTTAAAAGACGCGTTTGTAAACCATGTTTTCCGCCAAAATAAAAGCTTGATGCAGTTTTCGTCAAAATAAAATATCATGTGCTTATATCTCTTTCAAGTTGTTATGTCCCTTCACTACCTGTGTTTCCTTTGTCTCTGTTTGGCTGCTCTGTTATTGTTTATTGTGTGCAGGTGTGATCGATCACGAGTGGGCGGAGAGACACCCTTTAAAACATCAGTCACTCCGTGGAGAGTGTGGAGATCTGTGTTCTGGCAACCACGCCAATGATTGACCTTCCTGCATCTTTTGTTATAGTTGATCTCCCATTTTCTGCTTTGTTGGCAATTTATTTATTCTTTGTTTAATAAATCCCTAGACAAAACGAGTCCAACTGACGTTGCTGTAATTTTATGTTGCAGTTAGTATGCCTGATCGTAACATTTGGGGGCTCGTCCGGGATTTGAATTAAGTAGGAAGTAATGTTTTTGTGAGCGGCTTTTGTTGGTGAGTACTAGGGGTGGCACGGTACATGAAAAAACATCCGAACCGTTCGGTTCGCTTGTCTCGGTTCGGTGCGTGTGTGCGTCGCACGGTTCGACGCATGCGCAATGTAGCCTCGT
This sequence comes from Rutilus rutilus, assembly GCA_021464565.1. Lineage (NCBI taxonomy): Eukaryota > Metazoa > Chordata > Actinopteri > Cypriniformes > Leuciscidae > Rutilus > Rutilus rutilus. The sequence continues at coordinate 34,317,242 of JAJAQA010000019.1, forward strand.
GGCCGTGCTAATACAATGCTAAATCATAAATCAGATGAATGCAGAATAATACATACGATTTAAATAGTGCACTGGGTTTACTTAGACATTTAATGAGATCTACTTCACTATATGTCGTTTTTTCACGTGAATAAATACATAGATCTACTGTTTCACATATGTAGGCTACTTTAATGGTCTAGTGGCAGAACTTTTGCCAAGCAAAGAGGTTCTGAGTTCTAATCTGCACTCGTATATATATTTTTTTTCTTTTTCATCAAAACCGATTGTTTATCAGTGGTTGTATATCAAGCAGGGACAGATTTGTGTGAATTTTGTTTTGTTATTTCACCGGAAAGAATAGAGAGTCTCCACAACGGATTGAAGCGCGCGTCCGAGTGAAGACTGCGACGTGTGCGCGAGCCACAAGAGAACACCGTATCAGCGCCACTGATCGCAGCGGCAACGAGCACTTTGATCACTTGATAAAAAAAAAAAAAAAAAACACATTTCAGCGCTAGATTGCTTCTTATTTAACAAACGAATGAAACGAATACTTTGCTAGTTAACTGGATATGTTTTATTTATTTGTATTGGTACATCCGTGCCGCGAGATGTTTCAAAAGTGGTGGGGACAATATTGACCCGGCAAAAAATGGTGGGGACATGTCCCACCCGGAAATTACGCCTATGATGACGAGACACGAGGAGAAATTGACGAAGAACTGTCCGACACAGCCCACGTAGCTCTCACTACAGATGAATGGACCTCCAGGGCCACTGAAAGTTTCCTCACGGTAACCGCTCACTCACTCACTATATTAGTTTCGAAATGGGAAATGAGAAGCTGCGTTTTGCAAACACGCCCCATTTATGAAATAAATAAATAAATAAATAAATAGATAATTAAGCTATATATCATATGCTGAAGTAAATTTTTGGAGTGTGAAAGATTAAATGAAAAAATAACAAAAAGAACCGTACAGTACCGAAAACCGTGACCCTAAAACCGTGATACGAACCGAACCGTGGGTTTTGTGAACCGTGCCACCCCTAGTGAGTACCATATATATATTTTGGGTAGAGGAGCGTGCACCTCAATAAGTAAGTCATCGGGCAGACACGGAGTTTGCCACTTTATTATTTTAGTTTCATTATTTTTGGTGGTATCCTTAGTCGGTACGTTTCGGGGGTTGTAGTAGACTGCGCAATCGGTCTGCTACGTCCTCACGAGCTTAAAGAGCAACTTGCAGGTTAGAAGACCCAACAAGTCAATGTATAGAAAAATAATGTAGGAACTAGATTTTCTTAAAAAAAAAATTATAAATACGCTACAGTGGCTTCTGGAGTCGTTTTTGTGAGAAATTTTTACTTCCGCATCTGAAAATGGGCGTGACGGGCGAGAGTCGTGACGTAGCACGGGGGAGAGCGGTCGATTCAAACAACAGGGAAATATGGATTGCAATGACATTTCGGACGCTGAGGAAATTGTTGACGGACCACAGCCATACAATTATGAGCCTGCTAGGCTGCCAAGAGAGCAGGGACAGGCCAGGATCAATGTAAGACAGAACATATTGGAACTTACAATAACAGAAACTAAGCTTTGATCAGGCGTTTGTCATGCTCATTAATATCCGCCCAGACTAACGTTACGTGATATAACTTAGCGGTTTCTCATCGAGAGACAGAGAGATATTTATTCCTGCTAACATTTTTTGTTCCATAGGTGCTTGTGTGGGAAATGCGAGGCAATGTTTACAGCTGAGGAAAGTCAGTGTTGCAGGGAGGTGGATGCATACTGGGCCTTAGTGGAAAATGCCAAACTTACTTCAGTGGCGAATTCAAATGCTTGATTTACTGGATCTCGCAGTTACAGTGTTGCTTGATCAGGCTCGCGCTGCACTAGTCCAAACTGATAAACGGTCCACACAAACACAATAACGAGTAGCTCAGTTTCGTTCCGCTTACATTGCGTTTGCCAGTTGATGTTGTGCTCGCGCCTACATCCGGCGGGAGAACCCGAAGATGCGTGCACTGAAAGAGCTCAGGTTACAAATTACAATGGATGTGAATGAAGAAACCGAGTTCTCCGGAGTGAAATGTGCGCCACAAACGACCGAGTGTGCGGTGACAGACGCGGCAGTGAAGTCTGCTCTCTTCACCTGAACAAAACGCACCCAAGAACGAAAAGCCTTGTTTTTCCTAGAAGGAAAATGATGGACACGATGTCCTGACAGGCTGGATTTTGTGCAACCAGCACAAACACAATAATTTACCATTATGGCTTCTCTAAAACTCGATCTAAAACTTTCTCTGTCGCTCACTACTGCTCTAACTACTACACCCACAATGAGAGCGCTGGCTGAACGCGAGCTCATATTTACCTCGGCATACGTCATATGACGCGTTGCTATAGGGGGAAAGGCGTATTCCAGAGCCTAGCACATTTTCATCAAAATCTCTACAACCAATTAGATTTCATTAGTAATTTCTACATATGTGTTTTTAAAAAACCTCTTCAGACAAAATCAAGTATTAATTCAGTTATAAATTTAACCTGCAAGTTGCTCTTTAACGTTTAATGTACACCGGGTAGGGGATCCACTGAAGACTAGTGAGGCTAAGTTTAGGGGGTTTTTTGGGTAGGTAAGTAGGGGTTGGGGTGCAGTGAATCTCCCAGTTTTTTGGTACTCGCTTGTTTTGTATGTCGCTTTAGTGATTTGATAATGCACTGTATAATATAGTGTTTAAACAGGCTGAGGTTGAGTTTAGACTTTTGTTGGCTGTAGAGATTTTTGGGGTTTTAGCCCATTCGTATGTCTAACTTTTCCTCAGCTTGTCAGTATTGTGGCGTGGTTGGTTATGTTCATTTTGTAGTCATTTTTTGGGATTTTTGATCACTTTGTTTTTTTTCCTGTAGTGGTGTAGCAGCCTGTAGTATTGTTTTGTTTATTTTGTTGTTATATTGATCATGTCTATAGTTCAGGAGTTTGTTGGAAACCCCTCGGTAGAGACGTTTAATAATCTTAAAAAGGAGCAACTTTTGGAATTAGCTACTTATTATGGAGTTGAGTTGTCCGCTTCTGATAAACGCCTTAAAAATAGCATTAAAACTGCTTTGTTACAAGTTTTGGTAGAGAAGAGGGTTTTGCCTCCTGTTGATATGAGAGATTCTATCCGGTTGAAAGAGCTTTCTATTCGGGAGAGAGAGTTAGACAATGAAAGAGAAGTGTTGCGTTTAATAGTCTCTGAGAAATGAAACGCTTAGATTTAAAAGCTAGACAGGAAAATATTGATTTCAGTTACACCGGGTCTTTTGATGTGGGCAAAAACATTAGGCTGGTACCACCGTTTATTGACGTGGAAAAATATTTCCCGCATTTTGAGAAAGTTGCGTCAACTTTAAGTTGGCCGAAAGAAGTATGGACTTTATTAATTCAGTCAGTAATGACGGGTAGAGCACAAGAAGTGTATTCTTCACTTTCACTTGAGCAAAGTAAAGATTACGGTGTGGTTAAGGCAGCTATTCTGAGATATTACCAACTAGTTCCGGAAGCTTATCGACAGCGCTTTCGCCGATGTGAGAAAACTGAACTTACAGACTTGTATCTATCTTTAAAGACACGGTGGGTCAAAACAAATTCATCTGCCAGGACAGCAGCTTCGTGCAAAGAATCGACTTTATGTTCATTAAGGTAAGTAGCTACAACATCAGGCAAGCAATTTTTTAATTCCTCCACAAGAATTAAAGCTCGCAACTTTGCCTGGCTTGTCTACATCACTTGACAAACACCATCGATCAAACAAAGCCTCTTTCTCACGAGCAAACTCGATATAAGTCTGATGCTCAGTTCAAAACTACAAATAGTAGGAGGTGGTCAGGTGCGTCCTTTGGATGCCAAAGTTTCTGCTATTTGTAGTTTTCCTCCCCCTGCTGATCGCCATGAGTTACGCAGATTTCTTGGTATGGTGGGCTACTACCGTGGTTTTTGTAGAAATTTTTCATCTGTAGTAGCTCCACTGACTAATTTGCTTAGTCCAAAGGTGGTATATCAGTGGTCTGGTCAGTGTCAGAGTGCCTTTGAAAATACAAAGGCATTACTTATTTCAGCTCCTGTGTTGGCTGCACCTGACTTTGCGACACCTTTTTTTTTAATGGTTGACGCAAGTGATCAAGGTGCTGGAGCTGTCCTTCTCCAAGATGGTGTTGAGAATGTCCATCACCCTGTTTGCTACTTCTCCAAGAAGTTCAATCAACATCAACGGCGGTACTCCACCATCGAAAAGGAGACGCTGGCCCTTGTCCTTGCTGTCCAACACTTTGAAGTATACTTAGGTGCTTCGGATAGAACAATTGTTTATAGTGATCATGACCCCTTGAAGTTCCTCAGTCGCATGAGAAATGCCAACCAGCGTCTGATGCGGTGGAGCTTGATCTTACAACCTTTTAATATTGAGGTCAAGCATATCCGTGGTACTGATAATGTCTTGGCAGACGCTTTATCTAGAGTACCTTAGTTAAGTATTCTCATGTTTATAGTTACTTGGGGTAACTGTATTGATATGGGTTTTGACACTGTATTGACACTGTATTGACATGTTTGTTTGTGTGTTTTTGTACTTTAAATTGTTTAATTTTGTTATGGGGACTGGAGTCACCATTTTGGTGTGGGGGTGTGTTATGTCCCTTCACTACCTGTGTTTCCTTTGTCTCTGTTTGGCTGCTCTGTTATTGTTTATTGTGTGCAGGTGTGATCGATCACGAGTGGGCGGAGAGACACCCTTTAAAACAGGGGTCACCAAACTAAGGCCCGCGGGCCGACTCAGGCCCGCCACCCCCCTTTGACTGGCCCCCCAGCCCCTGTGCCCCCCACTACTTGAACCGGCCCTATGAGGCAATCCCCAAAAGTCGTCATGGACTGTACGTCATGGTACGGGTGTCACAGTTTGGTGCATACATTTACACGGAGAATACACGGTATAAAAATAAATAAAACTTGCGTGCAATTTAATTAATGTAATGCGGAACTACTGTTAGATACGCGGGTTCTTAGGGACACCTAAACGGTAGCTCCGCCTTAGCTCTGAAGCTCTGAAGCAGGCTGCGGTGTAAAGATTGCAATGCTGGAATATGTTGAGAGAGAGGTGTGGGCGCGATCGAAAAGTCGTAAAGTGTTTACTTATATTTGTGTGTGTGTGTGTGTGTGTGTGTGTGTGTGTGTCTGTGTGTGTGTGTGTGTGTCTGTGTGTGTGTGTGTGTGTGTGTGTGTGTGTGTGTGGCGCGGCCGCGATCGAACAGTGGAAAATAAAAACATACTCCGTCATTTAGTTTATGCAGGACCTCATTAAAACTGCAAAGTGTTTAAGTTACTGTTAATTACATTTTTAAACCAGCAGCGGCCCGCCGGCGGGCCGGATGGGGCGTGACTAAACTTTTATTAATTTTTTATGCTTTGTTTTATAACAAATATTCAACTGACAATCATAAACTATGCATCATTTGAAAGCTAAAACACTCAAGAATCATGTTCTAAACTTGTTTATGCAATCAATACACCAGAGAGGAAAGGGTTCAATTAAATGCAAGAGGACTGGTTATGAAAAAATAAGCAAAATGAACCGCTATACTCATCTTTCATCTCGTATGGTTCATATCAGTTCGGACGAATCCAAGAAACAACAGCATACATTACACTGTAAGGGTCCACTCTTCAAAATGCATCCCACTTTTTAATCCAAAACAACGACAAAATAGGGAAAAAAATGAAATATCCTCCTTTGTTTGCATGAGCGTTTTCGAGATAGAGTTCGCATCACGTTCATTTTCAAAGAAATATCGATTCTAATCCGTATTCCAACACTCAAAAGCCATCTCACCCCCGTACTTTACACTCTTCCGGATAAAATGAGACATTCCACAGGTCTCTCCTTCAATCACAGGCTTTGTTACTGACCAAAACAGTAAGAGACCGACTGACAGGCTGAGCGCGCTGTCAATCTCGCACCTGGGGTTTCGACTGGATAAAAGCCTGGATAAAGCCGGCCAATGTACAGTCGGCAAAGTTTTGATTGATGGGAGTATTAGCCAACTAAAATCGATTGCAGTGATAGTCAGTTTATGCAAGCATATTCGTCAAATTCAAGTGCTCAATGTTTTCATTCACATGCGCGCTTTCGCCACACGCGCGGCTCGCAGACACGCACACACATAATGCACCGACCATAGACTGTAAACAAACACACACACGCAACGTTTTGACACATGAAGCTTGCATAAATGCACGGATTTACTCCAAAGCATGTTTCTGATCATCTCGATCATGGATCGTCGACTACAGAAGAGATTTGAACGTGTTATTGATGAAGATGAAGATGAAGAGGAGCCGCGACGAAGAGCAGCAGAAAGTAATAGGATATTCATTATAATTATCAGTTTATTGCAATTTATTTGAGTAAAAACCACGTTTGTAATTACAAAATATTCTAAAACATTTATTGTTTTCTTTTTATGTATGTTATACATTAGTTTGAAAACGATCACTGCTGGAATGTCTATAGATGTAGTGAGAAATCACTGTTTTTGCTATTAGAATTGTTCAAAATAAAGGGAATTTTGTTCAAATGTTCAAATGTTGTGCTGAAATCGTTTTTTTTCTTGTGTGGTTTGAAGGGCAGAACAGTTCTGAATTGATATACATGTATGTAGTAGGCCTATGTAGTGTTTACTCCTTATGTGAAGGTGTTGGGTGCCAGGTGTACATTTGGAGTCTCCAAATTGCATTTTGGAAAGGACGCCTATACTTTTCTTGAATAAAAGCTTACAGAAACTACATTTTTGGGAGTATCATCCTCAAATTTGAATCTAAACATGGTCAGACATTCAGTTTTATCTGTATGGTGTTTTCAGGCCCTTAACATAAAAGTCTGATACATTTTTCCCTAAGTGAAGTTAATTCAAAGAAATCGTGAGTCACTTTCATGTAAATTTGACCTTGTTTTATTCTGTTCCTATGCTAATTTGAGTTATAATGACTCTTGAGTAACTAAGTTTCAAGTGTCTAGATTAAAAAAAGATCAGAGTTATGAATGTGGACCATAGGGTTTAAGAGCTACAGACATTTGTATTTGGGTATGTCATTTTCTGAAAATTCTCAAAAATAGGGGCGCTGGTTAAGAGGTTAAAGAAAACAAATATATTAATCTGAAATGTAGAAGATAAATTTTCAATTAATTCAGGTACAATTACCAAACATATCAAGGTATTTTTATTAAATTTTATTAATGAATTAATGAACTAATTATATAAAACTATTGTCAGTGCACTACAAATAAACTGGTTCTATGCCTTTACTTTATTAATAAAACTTATTTAAAAAAAATACAAGGCTTAAGACATTTATTTTTCTTTTGGTGGTCCAGCCTGAGACATGCACAAGCCTTCTGCATTTTTGTTTTGCTTTTCCCTTCATTGTACCCAACCGTGATGTCTGAACCGAGGTATGAACCGAACCGTGACTTCTGTGTACCGTTGCACCCCTAAAAGAGAGTGCAGAGTTTTCAAAGAACAGTGGACCAACGATTATTTGTGAAGAATAACTTTAAATAAAACAAAGTGTGAAGACTCGATTACAACTTTTGCAAACCACTAGTAAAGATAAACAAATATGTGCCAGGAATCAAGTGTTGATATAGTAGTGTGGATATAGTAGTGGGGATGGCTGTGCCAGGCTAGTAATCTCTACTACACAATGAGGCCTGCTGGTGGTCATTTTGGTCTGGGTCATACAATTCTATGTTATATAGCTGACCCGGCCCCCCATCACAGTCAGGAAAGATAATGTGGCCCCCAGAGAAAAAAGTTTGGTGACCCCTGCTTTAAAACATCAGTCACTCCGTGGAGAGTGTGGAGATCTGTGTTCTGGCAACCACGCCAATGATTGACCTTCCTGCATCTTTTGTTATAGTTGATCTCCCATTTTCTGCTTTGTTGGCAATTTATTTATTCTTTGTTTAATAAATCCCTAGACAAAACGAGTCCAACTGACGTTGCTGTCATTTTATGTTGCGGTTAGTATGCCTGATCGTAACACAAGTATATAAATTAGTACAAAACTAATTATGAAAGTTTCCTTTATTTTTCAGTGCATTTGTTTTACAATATATGTCTATTAGTGTGCTATTATTATTATGGCTAAAATGCCAGGGCCGATTTTTTGTCCCAGTCCAGCCCTGATTATGTGTCTACCATCGCGGACATTTGTCCTTTATCCAGTTGTTTGTGGATTTTACAGTGAGGCATATTTCTTTGTGCAGACATGGATATTGTTCTTTCATATGGTTTTACATGCCATTTTGTATAGGCTACATTTATAAACACTATACAGACAGGCTAAGTGATGATAGGGCTATGATGTCTGTCCGTACAGGGTAAATTAATAAATTGGAAAGTAGTAATGAAGTTACTTTTCAAATGCAGTAACTAGTAAAGTAATCTCATTACAATTTACAGAAGTAACTAGTAACTAATTACTTTTTTTGAGTAACTACCCCAACACTGCCGGTAAGATCCTCAGAGAGCCAGAGTAACAACAGAAGAATGGAAAGAGTGCGTGAGTGAAGGTGGCTTTGAATTTGTGTAGATGTGTGTTAGTTACAGGATCAGAGAACGACACCGTTCCTCCGTCATAGTCCAGATTCACTCTCACACGATCAAGCTTCTTTTTAACATGTAAACCAGAACTAAAATACAGTCCGTCCTGATAATACTGCACACTCCAGACATCAGTGTTGAAGAAAGCAAGTCCCTTCCTCCGGTTTGATGCTTTAGTTACTCCAAGAGTCCAGCATTCACTCTCTTTAACCTCCACATCCCAGCAGTGTGTTCCTGAGTTAAAACCCTCTGAACCCAGAACACATAAATAACTGTTAAATCTCTCTGGATTATCAGGAAGAGTTTGATTGATCCCGCTGTTTCTCACACTGGTCAGATCATCAGACAGGACGAGACGTGGATGAGCCGTGTTTGGATCCAGAATCACAGGAGCTGATGAGACACAATCAACAGATGCTTTTATTCTGATCTTCATATAATGATCAAGAGTGAACCCAACACAGATTATTATGAATTATGACACTCGTCCTGTTGACCAAACACATTTTCCTCTGATCACTGTCAGTGCTGTTATTAGTTTCACACTCGTTTTTATCATCAGCGTTTAACGGCATCAACTACAAACATTAAATATGAGATTCAGACATTTGTGTCCATCAAGAGAAACTGATACTTTGGGAAAGTTAAATAACAATAAATCACTGAGATCTGTTGAGATTTATGCTGTAGATGAAGAACTGTAAGTGTGTGTCTGATCTTCAGCATCTGGAGCCAGTTGCACCAACAGGGCTTTACTAAGCCTGGTCCTAACTGCTAAGTAGGTCGTAGTTAAGACCAGTCTTTAGAGTTGACTTAACGTCAGTTGCACCAACCAAATTTAAGCCTAGGCTTAACTACGCCTGGTCTTAGCGTTGCGCGTTCATGTGAATGACTACGCTGTAAACTATCTTCCGCTGTTTTGTTAACTTGTAGCCGTATCAATCGACACGCGGTGGATTTGTGGACATTAATCATGTCTCCAACAGTGTTTTGAAACGCACCATTTGCATAAAAACATAGCGCTATTAACAGCTGTACTGTTGGTGTCAATGCTGGGTTGTGGTACGACACAAACTGTAGCCTAACCGTTTATCTCTCTGACAGAATCAAAACCTCATTGTAACAATGTAAATGTCCGATGGATTGCTTCTGTCCCTAATAACTCTCTCCCGTCTAATGTTTTGTGATTGATACATGTATCCCTTGTGCTTTTTGTTTAATAATAATAAAAAAAAACGAATAATAAAAAAAAAACTCTCTCCCGTCTAAAAGCCCGCTATGTCTTTACTGCTGAGTTATCAAGTGGTTACTATAGAAACACTATCTGTCGGATAACGGCTATTAACGCTATTATATACCTAGATTTTGAATTTACGCCTGCTACTGACTAGGCGTAAGATTTACGTCCGGTCTTAGTGAGAAGAGGATTTAAGCCTGGATGGTGCAACTGTCGTAACTTTTAGGTCGGACTTAGAATGCTGAGTTAAGACCTACTTACCTTAAGACCAGACGTAAGCCCTGTTGGTGCAACCGGCTCCAGATCATCTTCATTTTATTGGCTCTTATAGTCTGTGTTTTGTTTTAAATTAGTTTTTTATTTTATTTTGTTTGATTTACAAACATGAATCACCTTTAACACTTCCTAGCCACGCCCTAGCAACCATTGTCGAGCACCCTAGCAACCCAAATCCAAAGAGGGATATCTTCTTATCTAAATGTCATAGAGGAGTTGCGGTTGGTTTATATCATTCATACTGGCAAGCAGCCTTTGAAGTAACATCATTGGCAGCTGCCAAGCCACTCCCTAGCAACTATACAGAGTACCCTAGCAATCTATCTATCTATCTCTGTCATGAAGTTGCTGTCAGACTCACTGTTTTGGACGAGGTCCTGCATCTTCTTCCAGACTCTGAACGGCAGGTTGCCCAAGTATCGTGGCACATGAATCAAAGCTCCAGAAGCCATCTGTGGATCCGGCTGTGAGCTCTGGACTCTGGAAGAACATTCAGGAGTCAGAACTGCAGTGGCTTTGGATCAGAACCAGAGAGACCAGAGACAGGAGCAGATCACTCACCTTTCCATTGAGACTGGAAACTCCTGCAGAACAAACACACCATTTATCATCAAGAACTCAATCAATCATCAATCAATCAACCAATGATCTGAAATCAGACCTTCAGAAAGCAGACGTCATTGGCTTTCATCATCTCCTCCATGTCTTTGATTGTGTGTGAAAGAGCTGAGATGTGTGTGTTCATCTCCTCCAGCTTCTCCTTCATCCTCTGCTTCTTCTGCTCCTCTTCCTCCCTCAGTGCAGTGACTGTAGCTTCTTCTTCATCTCTGAGAAACTGATGAAGCTTCTCAAACTGCTGTTTAATCTGACGCTCTGTGTGCTCAGCTTGAGACTGAAATCAAAGCACATTCACTTCAATCATCTCAATCGACACACATCATTAATATCCAAGATAAACTCGGATACCCGACATAAATCGGATCCAGAAGCAGATTGCTGCTCGTCATTTACAGAAATAATAACCTGGAATCTATTATATCAGATCATAACTGTATATAGTGATCCAACAGCTGTAATGAAAATGACTCTCGTTTCTGTTTCCTCACCTTGATGTGTTGAACTCTTTTCTCAAACTCTGCTTTCAGTTTTTCATTGCGTTTAAGTTTCTGTTGTACAGACTTCAGTGCTGTATTGAGCTCCTCCTAGAATTGAACAAAAATACATACAACACAATATTACAGTGAAGAGAAGACAATACAGTGATATGATATGATATAATGCAGTGAAAAAGTATTTGCCCCCATCTCATACTAAATTGATTCAGAAATTAAAATCTACCATAAAACAAAGGCAACCTGAGTAAACACAAAGTACAGTTTGTAAATGACAATCTTATTTATTGAAACAAAAAAGTTATCCAATACCAACTGGGCCGGCATAAAATGTATTTGCCCCCGTAGTTACTAATTCCTCAAATCTATGAAACTGCATTTATAATGTAGTTCAGCTGGACTAAACACAACCAGTCCTGATCACTGCAGCCCTGTTCAATCAGATCAACACTGAATACTGAAGCCTGATTGGTTCACATTTGTGAATTGTGCTTCGACAGCTAAAGCTGACTCGCTGCTTCTCCTCTGGGCTTTCCGGCAACTCTTCAAGAGACTATGTCACTATTAAAAGAGCAAATTTGAGCGACATTTGTTGCAAATTGCCGTGCCACGAGTGTTGCTCCTGCAGGGCTCCCTGCTTCCCTCATCTGGAGCGAGTGCCATGGTTTCATTTGGCGGCTCCGAGGAGGACTTTGATGACACTATGTCTCTGAAGTGGAGGACTGAGCAAACTCTGCCGATGACTATAAACCTATAAACTGGTCTTGACCCAACAAAAATCACTATATAAATGTAACAAATTATTTTTTTAATTATTATTATATCAGCCTCTTCAACCCCTCGCCGCCCAGAGCCTGGCTTGGGAAGCTTTTACCGGCATGTCAGATTGGGTTTTAGAAATAATCAAACGGAGTTACTCGCTCCAGTTCTCTCGCAGGCTCCCCTGCTTCAGGAGTGTGACTAACACTTCAGTCTCGGACATCGACGCTCACGTCCTCCGAGCTGAAGCACAAGCTCTGCTAGCGAAGGGCGACTCAGGCTTTTACAGCCGCTTCTTCCTCATTCCAGAGAAGGATGGTGGCCTCAGGCTCATCCTCAATTTCAGATGTCTGAACCGTGCTCTGGTAAGACGGCCGTTCAGAATGCTAATGCTAACTTTGAAACAAATCCTCTCACAGATCTGACTTTTATCAGTGGATCTGAAGGACACATACTTTCATATCCAGAGAATCTCATCACAGTTTTCTTTCGTTATGATTCTTTCAGGACCAAGGTTACGTTAGTAACTGGAACGATCAGTGTTTATGACTCGTTATGATTCTTTACATGTGAATCAAGAAACATTTGTCTTACCTTATATGATGAAACCACTTCACTGATGGGTCTGAATTTATGATTGTCATGTTGCTGTGAAGTAAAGCACACTAAACACACAGGCTGTTTGTCCTCCAGACAGAAGAGTTTGAGTTTCTCACTGTGTAAACTGCAGATCTCCTCAGACCCTGATGAATGCCTCTCATTTCTCTCCTTCAGGAACGACTCACACAAGTTTTTTAACGCAAGATTAAATAGAGGCTCAGATTTTGAGGATCTTCTCCTGCAGACAGGACACTCCTGAGATCCCTTGGTTCTCCAGAACTGTTGAAGACACTCTTTACAGAAACTGTGACTACAGGATAAAATAACAGGAGCCTTGTAGATTTCACGACACACAGGGCAAATATAATCATCTTCAGCTGCTGAAGCCATTTTCACTGTTTGAGCTCCAGCAATCTAAACTTTACTTTCACTTTCTGAACGACGGTTTCAAAAATGAATCACCATGAGAATCACAAAGATTAGAAACAAACTTCTCAAATTCTTCTGTAAAGTTTTTCCCTTCGTACTCCACTGAGTCGAGACAAAGACAGTATGGCAGAAAAGAGAAATAACAAGTCTGTCTCTTCCTGGTTAGTGTTGTAAGAGGGTGGAGCTTCTTATCAAGGTGTGTTGAAACAGGTCAAACAACAACATCAGGATTTCTTTTGGTAAAATTAACAAAATCTAAGCCTATTCAAAAATAACTTGCATTGAAACGTTAAGATATAACTCTAAATCCTTGGATTAAACACACACACACACACAAAAACAAAACAAACTTAAAAATACCCAAATATTAAAAATAAAAGATCTCAAAACCCTTATATGTGTTTTATTTATTGCTCTTCTTTATTCGTCACAGAGTTTCTCCAGGGTCTGTCATGATCCCTCTCTCTTATAATGATTTCTTCTCATGCTGAAGTTTCAGTGATAAACACTCCTCTGTTCATCTGCTGATTGTCAGTGTTTGGAGAAACAAACAGATCAACAGATTAAAAGTCCTGAATAAACAGGAGAAACGGAGATGAGACAAAAGTGTGTCTCTCATGGATCACTCGTCAGCACCTTTATTAACACTTATTAAGTATTTCTTGTTTATTATGAAAACTATACTCACTTTATTAGCATAAAGATTTTCCTAAAGATAATACCAGAAAACACTTCATACACGCTATATATAGATGAAGACGGACAGAGACAAAGACAGAACGTTTCGTTACTAAACGTAAACTCTGTTCTCTCTAGAAGAGGGAACAAGTATTGCGTAAGTAGCTTACGCTGCAGGGAAAGTCTTCTTTCTCGAGATACTGAAGCCAAAAAATTATCCTTAATTTTTAATAATCTTGTCAACGCAGTGCGGCAGCCTGCAGACCTAGGGCAGGCTTACTAGCGTGCCCATTGGCTGCCCTGCGGCAACTGCAGCAGCCTACCGCTGAGCCCTTGGCGTGACGTCACGACCAATGAGCACGCTTGGCGCGCTTAATGCGTCACAGCCCGCCATAAGGGGTGTGGCTTAGCGTATATAAGCAGGGCTCAGAGGCTGCTTCACTGGTTTCTGTCGCATGAAGCGAATGAGCTCGTGGCGCGAGCACGGCGGGTTACGCAATACTCGTTCCCTCTTCTAGAGAGAACAGAGGTTACGTTTAGTAACCAAAACGTTCTCTTACGAGAGGTTCTCTCGTATTGCGTAAGTAGCTTACGCTGCGGGAACTCCCTTGTCAACGCCGTGCGCGCCCAGCATCCACTGAATGAGTCCCAGGGAGAGCCCGGGGAACGTGATAGCAGAGAGCCGGGCGGCCAACAGAGGGCTAGCGCAGTACATAAGCACATACCAGGGAGCAAGGAGCGACACAGCCGGTCCGAACTGACAATTCCCTGCACAGTGCAGCTCAACCAGTAGAGCTAAATCAACCAATGTAGCCCGCGCACAGATAGTGGGCTGGCTTACGCGAGACTTAGACTGACAAGCCTGCAAGGCGGGAACTTCCAGTTGTAAAACCTAACAAATGTAGAGGGGGAGGCCCAGCCTGCCACCGTACAAATGTCCTGAATGGAAATCCCGCTGGACCACGCCCACGATGAGGCCATGCCTCTGGTGGAGTGAGCTCGAATGCCCAGTGGGCATTGCAGGACTTTAGACGCATAAGCAGCAGCAATAGCGTCCACTATCCATCTGGACAGGCTGTGTTTCGAGGCAGCGAGACCCTTGGTGCGCCCACCAAACGAAACAAAAAGCTGCTCCGAGCGCCTGAAAACGGCGGAGCGTGAAATGTAGTTTCTCAGTTTGGCAGGGCTGAGAGAGAAATGACCTGCGCTCTGAAGGGAGTGCCCAATATTTTGGGAACGTAACCATGCCTCGGTCTGAGAATAACTTTAGAGTCATTAGGTCCGAACTCGAGGCACGCGGCGTTAATAGAAAACGCATGAAGGTCTCCCACTCGTTTGACTGAAGACAGCGTTATCAGAAAAACGGTTTTGAGCGTGAGGTATTTCATATCGACAGTTTCCAAGGGTTCAAAGGGATGCGCTTTCAGGGCCTCCTAGACCAGTGAAAGATCCCACATAGGAGCCGAGGGGGGTCGAGGGGGGTTCATCCTCCTGGCTCCCCTAAGGAAGCGGATGACGAACTCGTTCCTTCCTAATGTGCGGCCCAGCTCTGAGACAGAGAACGCTGAAATGGCCGCAACATAGACTTTGAGCATGGAGGGGGACCTGCCCACGTCCAGCAGCTCTTGAAGGAAACACAATACATGCGATACCCCACATGTCTGTGGATCGAGCCCCTTGGCAGTGCACCATTTGTTAAACACCGACCATTTTGACGTGTAGAGCCGCCTCGTAGAGGGGGCTCTGGATTGTATGATCGTGTTCATGACCCCTTTTGGCAGATCAACGTGTAATCGTTGAGGCTCCATGCATGCAGAGACCAGCGCTCTGGATGGGGATGCCAGATCGAGCTGCGGGCTTGAGAGAGATGGTCTCTCCTCACCGGTATCGGCCAGGGGACTGAGTCTGCCAGCTGCATCAGTTCCGGGAACCAAGCTTGGTTCTCCCAGTATGGGGCTATGAGGAGCACTGTGTGGTGCGCTTCCCTGACTCTCTTGATGACCTGAGGCAGCAGAGAGACCGGGGGAAAAGCATATAGCGGGCCGCTGGGCCAGGTCTGGGCCAGAGCGTCCTCGTTCTTCGAGAAGAATTCTGGGCAGTGAGCGTTGTCTTTTGACGGAAAAAGGTCGACTTTCGCTTTGCCGAAACGGCACCACAGTGACTGGACTGTTTGGGGGTGTAGAGACCACTCCCCAGGGGGAACGTTGTCCCTGGACAGTCTGTCGGGGCCCTCGTTCAGGTGGCCAGGCACATGCGCGGCTCTCCGTCATAGCCACCGAGTCCAGTTCTATTCCAAGAAAGGAAATTGACTGACGGGGCGATAGCGAGCTCTTGGTCCAGTTGACCGAGAGACCCAGATCTTCCAGATGGCTGAGAAGCGCTGTTCTGTGAGACACAAGTTCCGTCTCTGACTGCGCTAGAATAAGCCAATCGTCCAGATAGTTCAGTATTCGCATTCCCTGTCTTCTCAGGGGAGCGAGAGCCGTGTCCATGCATTTCGTAAATGTACGGGGTGCTAAAGACAGGCCGAACGGCAGGACTGTGTATTGATATACTCGACCGTCGAAGGCGAATCTCAAGAATGGCCTGTGATGGGGAGTTATCTGGATCTGAAAGTACGCGTCCTTTAGAGTCTCCTGGGCGAATCATTTTGAACGGCCGTCTCATGAGGGCTTTGTTCAGATGTCTCAGATCTAAAATAGGTCTTAACACTCCGTCCTTCTTGGGTACGAGGAAGTAACGGCTGTAAAAGCCCGACTCGCTCAGAGAAGGATGAACCTGTTCTTTAGCCCCTTTGCGCAGCAGCTTCGCTATTTCTGCTTGAAGCAGGTGCGCTGCCTCTAAACTCACTTTCGTCTCTGTCTGCGCTAGAAAGCGCGGGGGGCAACGAGCAAATTGAAGCGAATAGCCGTGTTTTATAGTATTCAGCACCTATTCTGACGCGCCCTGAATAGCTTCCTATGCTTTTGCACGCATAGCTAGGGGTCGAAAGGTATCTGGGTTCAGATCGCCGCGCTGCGCGGGATGGGGAACCTGTATCAGAGAGGATGGGGCGGCGCGCGCGCCGCCGGTGCTCGAACACGGGGGCTGGTAAACAGTGTTGGCCGGCTGTACAGCGTTCGGTAGCTCGGTCCCGGAGGATGGAGCGCGTTTCGCTGTCAAACACCCCTGGCGCGATAGCAGCGTGGGGGTTATCGTGTCTGAAAGTGAGTGCGCGTGCTCGTGAGCGGGCGCAGAGTTTACACTTATAACACGGCCAGTGTTTGGGAGCTTTAGAGGGTCTGTAACCCGAGGTAACTGAATGGCAGAGCGAGCAGCGGGTAGGTGTGAGCACAGAGTTGTGGGCACATTTACTACACTTAGTACTCGAGCGGCGTGTGTCCGCTTTATGAGAGAGCGCTCTGAGCGCGTTACCATGGGGACCGTGTTTGTGTGAAGCAGTGAACACATGGGAGTGGGCACATTTTCTACACTTATGACACCTTCGGCCAGAGCCGGAAAACCCGAATTTATACTCTTTCTGAGATTTATCTGGGCCGCCATAAAAACGGCGTTTGTGTGCAGGCGAGCGAGTGGTGTTACGTTGGCTGCGGTGTAAGCTGCTGCAGTAGCCTGATCTGAGGGGACTGACAGAGCTGGGCGCTTTGATGGCGGTCCGGCCGCAGCGGGACTCAACCATCTTTTCCTCCTTGCGGATGCTAGGAGGACTTCGCGGGCTCAGACTTCAGCGCTATCTTGGGCTGTGGTCCCCGGGGGGGGCGGCGGTCTGTGACGGCTGGTCGAGCGCTGACGTCGCTGCGAAGCAACAGGTGGCCGAGACGGGCGCTGTGTGGAGCTGCGCGCAGGAGGCTGAGCTTGAGAGCGGCCTGCGGCTGGGCTAGAGCAGCAGGGCAGGAAGAGGTTCATAGCCTGCGACGCCTTCTGCACTTTGGAGAAGCGATCCACAATCCCGCTGACCGCAGGGCCGAAGAGGCCAGTGGGCGAGAGCGGGGCATTGAGGAACACAGCGCGCTCTGACTCACTCATATCCGCCAGCGTCAACCATAAGTGTCTGTCGATGACGGTGAGCGCGGCCATAGATCTGCCGATGGCATGTGCAGCGGTCTTAGTAGCACAGGGCGCAGGTCCACCATCTGATCTGGATCCGGCCCAGATCCGGCTGACTACATCATGCGTTGTGGTCGTGTCTAGGCGCAGGTCCACCATCTGATCTGGATACGGCCCAGATCCGGCTGACTACATCATGCGTTGTGGTCGTGTCTAGGCACAGGTCCACCATCTTATCTGGAAACGGCCCAGATTTGGCTGACTACATCATGCGCTGTGGTCGTGTCTAGGCACAGGTACACCATCTGGTGGAGGGGGGGGGGGATCCTCTTGCATGCCTCTTCCCCACTGGCACGCATCAACTGAAATATCTGACAGGCTTCTTCCATTTTATCATCTCTGTGTCCTAGAAAAATAGAAGTACTGATTACTGTAACTGTAACACATCCTTTTTACAAAATGGAAGCATTCAGAAAACTCTATCTGTGTGTGAGGCAATCGGATGCATTTCTTTTTTATTACAGTAGTGTAGAGCTACAGCTATAGTACATGTATGTGTTGTAACAGCACAGTGTACTGCACTTAACAGTTACAGTAGAGAGCAGTCTGAAGCACCTCTACTGTACCTGTTCTTCTCCATGAAGGTTCTAATGATCGAGGCGACGGTGAAGCGACTCAAGTTTGGCTGAACTCGTTGCCCAGCCTCCTTCATAGTCGAACCAAGACATGGGCAACTAGAGTGGCACTGCTCGTCTCTTTGTCCTTGCCCTTCCTCTTCACCTTCCTCATCCTCTTCCTTCACCTCTTCCTCCACTCCCTACTGCTCTTCCTCCTCCTCCTCCTCCTCTTCCCTAACCTCTTCCTCCACTCCCTACTGCTCTTCCTCTTCCTCCTCCTCCTCCTCTTCCTTAACCTCTTCCTCTGCTCCCTACTGCTCTTCCTCCTCCTCCTCCTCTTGCTCCTCCTCCTCTTCCTTAACCTCTTCCTCCACTCCCTACTGCTCTTCCTCCTGCTCTTCCTCCTCCTCCTCCTCCTCTTCCTTAACCTCTTCCTCCACTCCCTACTGCTCTTCCTCCTCCTCCTCCTCCTCCTCTTCCTTAACCTCTTCCTCCGCTCCCTACTGCTCTTCCTCCTCCTCCTCCTCCTCCTCCTCGCCTCCTCCGGGGCAAATGGGTGACGGTGAGGGATCGCTCTAGTCGCGGATCAAAAAACCACTCTTCCGTTCCGTTACCTTAACAAATCGATTTGCCCCGCTCAGTGAAACACCCACTGAGAATGATTGTGCCATAGTTATTGGCGATTCTATTACACGGAATGTGAAAATACAGACACCAACCACCATAGTCACATGTTTGCCGGGAGCCAGAGCGCCTGACATCAAAGCAAATTTAAAAGTGCTGGCTAATGCTAATCGTAAATTCTCTAAGATCATTATTCATGTCGGCACTAATGACGTTCGACCAAAATTAATATTAAAGAGGTGTGTGAACTTGCAAGTACGATGTCAAGGACTGTAATTTGCTCTGGCCCCCTTCCTGTTCGCAGGAGTGATGAGATAGTTAGTAGATTGTGTTCGCTTAACGGTTGGCTGTCTAAGTGGTGTCCGCTTAATAATATAGAATTCATAGACAATTGGAAAAGTTTTTGGGGCAAACCTGACCTGTTGAGAAGAGATGGTATTCATCCCTCCTGGGATGGTGCTGCTCTTCTCTCTAGTAATATGGCTCATAGTCTTAGAGCTCAAACATGACAATCTGGGGCTCAGGTCAGGAAGCAGACAGACTGGCTAAACCGACTGTCTGCTAGCGGCCTCGCATCACCAAGGTCAGATAAATCCTATCACATAGAGCCTCTTTTACCTAGCTATCATCATATAGAGACTGTGTCTGTTCCCCGAATTTGGAAATCCAAAAAATGTTTAAACCCATCTAAGGTTAAAAATTTAATTGATGTTCAACAAATAAAAAACAGCTATAATACAGATGAGCAAATGCTAAAGCTTGGGTTACTGAATATTCGATCGCTTACTTCAAAAGCACTCGTTGTTAACGATATGATTTCAGATAATAACCTAGATGTGCTGTGTTTGACAGAAACCTGGCTAAAACCAAACGATTACATTACTTTACATGAATCAACCCCGCAAGATTACTGTTATAAACATGAGCCTCGTCTGAAACGCAAAGGGGGTGGTGTTGCTGTAATTTATAGTAATAGTTTCAAAACCACTAAGAAATCAAGTTTTAAATATAATTCTTTTGAAGCATTGGTGCTTAATGTATAAATATATAGTGTAAACGATAAATCACGTTTGAGATTTGTGCTGGCTACTGTATACAGGCCACCAGGGCACCATACAGACTTTATCAAAGAATTTGCGGACTTTCTATCAGAATTAATATTGACTGCAGATAAAGTACTAATTGTTGGTGATTTTAATATACACATACACAAAAAGATGCATTGGGATTGGCATTTAAAGACATTGTAAATTCAATTGGAGTTAAACAACACGTGTCAGGACCTACTCATCGTCGTAATCATACTCTAGATCTAATATTATCACACGGAATAGATGTGGATGCCGTTGAAATTCTGCTGCAGAGCGATTACATCTCAGATCATTATCTAATCTCGTGTAAACTTCATTTAGCCAAGGCTGCAAAGCTGACTCCGTGTTTTAAATATGTGAGACCTATCACTTCTGCCACTAAAGATTGCTTTATTAATAATCTTCCTGATCAGTTTCATCATCTCAGCATCCCAGATAGCTTAGAAGAACTAGATATTACAACAGAAACGTTTAACTCTCTCTTTTCCAGCACTTTAGACACAGTTGCTCCGTTGCGCTTAAAGAAGATTAAAGAAAATAGTCCAACGCCGTGGTACAACGAGCACACTCGGGCCCTTAAGAGAGCAGCCAGAAAAATGGAGCGCAACTGGAAGAAAACAAAACTAGAGGTATTTCGCATTTCATGGAAGGAGAGCTCAATTACTTACAGAGAGGCTTTAAAAGCTGCTAGATCTGCTTATTTTTCAACCCTGTTAGAAGAAAATAAACATAATCCTAGGTATTTATTTGAAACGGTGGCTAAACTAACGAAAAATAAAGCTTCAAGCCCAGAAGTTTCCAAGCAACACAGCAGTAATGATTTTATGAACTTCTTCACTTATAAGATTGATAATATCAGGGACAAAATTATAACTATGCAACCGTCTACTACAGTATCGCATCAGGCAGTGCATTGTAGTCTCCCTGTGGAAAAATTTGATTCATTCGTTGCTATAGGAGAGGAAGAATTTACTAAACTCGTTAAATCATCTTAATCTACAACATGTATGTTAGACCCTATACCAACTAAGCTACTGAAAGAGATGCTTCCTGAGGTCATAGATCCTCTTCTTAATATCATTAATTCAGCTTTGTCTCTAGGATACGTACCAAAAATCATTAAGCTGGCTATGATTAAACCGCTTGTTAAAAAAACGCAACTTGATCCTACAGAATTAATAATAATAATAATAATACATTTTATTTGTAACGCACTTTACATCAATTCAATGACCTCAAAGTGCTACAATACACATAAAACAACAAACTATATAATTTAAGATTTAAAACTAGCATAAAAGGAAAACAAAGACATAAAAATAGCACTTTTAGCCATAGGCTTTTCTAAAAAGATGGGTTTTAAGTCCTTTTTTAAAAGAGTCAACAGTCAACTGGGTGAAGCTGAACAGAAGGCGCGATCGCCCATAGTTCGAAGCCTTGTACTCGGAGGCTGGAGGAGGTAGGCCTGTCCAGAGCGGAGATGGCGTGAGGAGGAAAGGGGGTTGATTAGTTGTTTGAGATATAAAGGGGCAGTGCCATGGAGGCACTGGTGGGTCAGAAGGGAAACTTTGAATTCAATCCTGTACTGGACAGGAAGCCAGTGGAGGGATTTTAGGATGGGTGTGATGTGGTGGTACTTCCGCACCCCCATCAGGATCCTGGCAGCACAGTTCTGAATGTATTGCAACTGCTGGATGTTCTTACTTGGGATCCCGATGAGGAGTGCGTTGCAATAGTCCAGCCTGGAGGATACAAAGGCATGGACAAGTTTTTCTGCATCAGGGAGAGTGAGTATGGGGCGAAGTTTTGCAATATTCCTGAGGTGAAAGAAGGAGGTTTTGCAAAGCTGTTTAATGTAGGCCTCATAGGTCAAGTGAGGATCCATTCTGACACCAAGGTTTGTGACTGAGGATGAAAGATGGATGTCGTGGCCGGAGAAGGTGATGCTGGTGATGGTGGATGACCGGGTCTGGTGTGGAGTGCCAACAAGAATGGCTTCCGTTTTTGAGCTGTTGAGTTGTAAAAAATGAGCCGTCATCCACGCCTTTATTTCCTCCAGGCAGCTAGAAATTGTGGAAAGGGCTACAGAGGGGTTTGGGTTTGTTTTAATGTAAAGTTGAGTGTCATCAGCGTAGCAGTGGAAAGATATTCCATGACGGCTGATGACATGACCAAGGGGGAGCATGTACAGCAGGGATAGGCAACTCCGGTCCTGGAGGGCCACTGTCCTGCAGAGTTTAGCTCCAACCCTAATTAAACACACCTGAACAAGGCAATCAGTGTTTTCAGGATTACTAGATAGATACAGGAAGGTGAGTTTTTATCAGGGCTGAAGCTAAACTCTGCAGGACAGTGGCCCTCCAGGACCGGAGTTGCCTATCCCTGATGTACAGTGTGAAGAGGGTGGGGCCAAGGACTGATCCTTGAGGGACACCACAAGTGACAGAGTGTGTGTCCGATTTAGCACCACCCAGGGAGACATACTCTGTTCTGTCCGTGAGATATGATGTAAACCAAGCCAAGGTAGTATCAGAGAGTCCAATAGAGGAGTGGAGGCGGTGTAGAAGGATATGATGGTCCACGGTGTCAAATGCTGCAGTGAGGTCTAGAAGGATGAGAAGTGATGGAGATCCAGCATCAGCCGTCATCAGTAGGTCATTAGTGACCCTGACCAAGGCAGTTTCTGTACTGTGGCCAGAGCGAAAACCAGACTGGAACTTCTCATAAAGACTGTTAGTTATGAGGTGGTTGTGGAGTTGGTCGGAAACTACCTTTTCCAACACCTTTGACAGGAAAGGGAGGATGGAGAATTAGTCAATTACAGGCCGATCTCGAATCTGCCTTTTCTGTCAAAGATATTAGAAAAAGCAGTATCCTCACAACTGTGTTCCTTTCTTGAAAGAAATGATATCTGCGAGGATTTCCAGTCAGGATTTAGTCCGTACCATAGTACCGAGACAGCTCTCGTTAGAGTCACAAATGATTTTCTCTTATCATCCGATCGTGGTTGTATCTCGCTATTAGTGTTACTCGATCTTAGTGCTGCATTTGACACCATTGACCACAACGTTCTTTTAAATAGATTAGAACATTATGTTGGCATTACGGGAAATGCACTAGCATGGTTTAAATCATACTTATCTGACCGTTATCAGTTTGTAGCAGTAAATGATGCGATGTCTCATCGATCACAAGTTCAGTATGGCGTACCACAAGGCTCAGTACTAGGACCGCTGCTGTTCACTCTGTACATGCTACCATTAGGAGATATCATTAGGAAACATGGAATTAGCTTTCACTGTTATGCTGACGATACTCAGCTGTATATTTCTTCAAAACCTAACGAAACTTATCAATTCACAAAATTAACAGAATGCATAGCGGATAAAAAAATTGGATGACTCGTAATTTCCTACTTCTAAATTCTGAAAAAACAGAGTTTCTAATTATTAGACAAAAAAATTCCTCACATAATAACCTAGAATACTGTCTAACACTTGATGGCTGCTCTGTTAAGTCTTCGTTGTCGGTTAGGAACCTGGGTGTGCTCTTTGATACCAATCTTTCATTTGAAAGTCACGTGTCTAGTATCTGTAAAACTGCATTTTTCCATCTTAAAAATATATCTAAATTACGCCATGTGCTCTCATTGACAAATGCGGAACAATTAGTTCATGCGTTCATGACCTCAAGGCTAGATTATTGTAATGCTCTACTGGGTGGTTGCCCTGCACGCTTAATAAACAAACTACAGCTGGTCCAAAACGCAGCAGCTCGAGTTCTTACCAGAACCAGGAAGTATGACCATATAAGCCCGGTTCAGTCAACACTGCACTGGCTGCCTATTAAACATCGCATACATTTTAAAATATTGCTGATTACTTACAAAGCACTAAATGGTTTAGCTCCGCAGTACTTGAGCGAGCTCTTAACGCATTATAGTCCGTCACGTCTATTGCGATCTCAAAATTCCGGCCAGTTACTAATACCTAGAATATCAAAATCGACTGCTGGCGGTAGATCGTTTTCCTATTTAGCACCAAAACTCTGGAACAGTCTTCCTACCATTGTCCGGGAAGCAGACACACTCTGTCAGTTCAAAGCCAGATTAAAGACACATCTCTTTGACCTAGCATTCACATAATACATTATAGACTTCTATAATTTAATGTTAGGCTGCATAGATTAGGTCAGCCGGAACCGGGAACACTTCCCATAAATCCTGATGTACTCGTTACATCATGAGAAGAATGGCATCTACGCTAATTTTAGTGTCTGTGTTTATCCCGAGGTTTTCCTGCAGCCTGCCGGATCCAGGCCGTATCCAGATCTGACGAAGGACCTTCGCCTGGACCGATGACAACGCAGTGCTGAAGTGCCAACTAGTCTCTCCCTATGGAGGATCCCTTTACCACTATACAGATAAGGCATTGTCGGGAAAATTCGTTTCGTGTTCCTACCCCAAAGCAACAAAATAAAATAAAATTCTTCATCAAAATTTATAAGGAAAGACAAGTACTTTGTTTAGGCTTGGCTTGTAGGGAATTCCAAACTTGCGTATTTTCAAACGCACATAACTATAGAACCCATTCTAAATGCGCATGTGAACGCATCAGCGTTTCTCACAGGTTCGCGTTTAAAGTCTGTGTAGAGAGAATGGTGTCGTCTTAGCGGCCCCTAATTTAATAACAAATGATCGTTGCGACGGAAGTGAATCAATCAAAACAAACTTTAGATGGAAAATAACTTAA
This sequence comes from Rutilus rutilus, assembly GCA_021464565.1. Taxonomy (NCBI): domain Eukaryota; kingdom Metazoa; phylum Chordata; class Actinopteri; order Cypriniformes; family Leuciscidae; genus Rutilus; species Rutilus rutilus. The sequence goes on from JAJAQA010000019.1 coordinate 34,342,095, forward strand.
CTCTGCTATAAAGCCAAAACAATCTCTGTTACCAAAACAGAGACAAGAACACAAACACCACATGTGCTGCACGAGACAGGACAGGCATGTGACATTACCCACTCCTTAAGGAGCGGCTACCAGACGCTCCACTAGGGATGGGAGGAACAGACCAGGGAGGGATGGAAGGGACAGGCCAGGGAGGGATGGGAGGGACAGACCAGGGCAGGGCAGACAGTCCATCTGGCGACCAGGGTGGAGACGACCCTGCAGGTGGCCAGGGCAGAGCAGACAGTCCATCTGGCGGCCAGGGAGGAGCAGACAGTCCATCAGGCGGCCAGGGCGGAGACGACCCTTCAGGCGGCCATGGCGGAGACGACCCCTCAGGCGGCCAGGGCGGAGACGACCCTTCAGGCGGCCAGGGCGGAGACGACCTTTCGGGTGGCCACGGCGGAGACGACCCCTCGGGCGGCCACGGCGGAGAAGATCGTGCAGGCAGCCAGGGCTGAGACGACCCGTCGGGCGGCCATGGCGGAGACGACCCCTCAGGCGGCCAGGGCGGAGACGACCCCTCGGGCGCCCAGGGCGGAGACGACCCCTCGGGCGGCCAGGGCGGAGACGACCCCTCGGGCGGCCAAGGAACAGGCACTGGCTCAGGAACAGACACCACCGGCTCAGACACCACCGACTCAGGAACAGATACCACCGACTCAGGAACAGATACCACCGGCTTAGTAACAGACACCACCGGCTCAGACACCACCGACTCAGGAACAGACACCACCGGCTCAGACACCACCGGCTCAGGAACAGACACCACCGCCTCAGGAACAGACACCACCAGCTCAAAAACAGACACCACCGCCTCAGGAACAGACACCACCGGCTCGGTGGCGGCCATCTTGTCCGAAGACACAGGCTCGGCGGCGGCCATCTTGTCCGAAGACACAGGCTCGGCAGACGTGACGTGAACAGTCTCTGGATCGGCAGACGTGACGTGAACAGTCTCTGGATCGGCAGACGTGACGTGAACAGTCTCTGGATCGGCAGACGTGACCGGTCGCTGGGGTGGCGCCGGCAGGACGAGCCGCTTGGGCGGGGCCGGCAGAGCAGGACGCCTGGGCGGCGCGGGCAGAGCAGGGCGCCTGGGCGGCGTGGGGCAGAGCAGGGCGCCTGGGCGGCGTGGGCAGAGCAGGACGCCTGGGTGGCGCGGGCAGAGCAGGACGCCTGGGCGGCGCGTCAGTGACGGCAGTCACCTCCGGGATGGTCTCCGTGTTAGGAGCCACCGGACAATCAGCTGAAGAGGCCCTTTTCCTCCTCCTCCGTCTCCGGACCACCGGAGTCGAGACCACCGAACCCGGGACCACCGGAACTGGGACCACCGGAATCGGGACCACCGGACCTGGGACCACCGGAACTGGGACCACCGGAACTGGGACCACTGGACTCGGGACCACCGGAACTGGGACCATCTTCCTGGACTCTCGCTCCTGAAAGCGAGCGAGACCCTCCACCATAGCCACAAAAGTACTCCTGTCATTTCATTCTCACGACCTTCATCAGGCACGATGTTCCTGCCAGCAGGTGTATCGCGCAGCCTTTCCAAAGAGGGAATTTAATAAAAACTCTTACAGTTTATTCCAGTTGCTAACACACTGATCCCGGATTTCCACCAACTGCGGATCGGCTGCGGATCGGCTCCACTGTGTGTCGGCTCCGTGCTCCGCCGTCCTTCAATACCCACCAGGTCCTGATTTGTTGTGAATGGCTGTGGCCATGACTGACAGCTGAAGTCACGAGGACACACGAGATATAAGTGCTGAGTTGCTGCGGAGCTCTCCGGCATCCGGCAAAAACAGAAGCTCTGCGTATCTGCGTACGTGAATTCACGTTTGACCGCGCGATATAAGTGCTGAATTGCTGGGACGGAGTCGGAACGCAGCCGTTCCGCAGTCAGTGAAAATACACACATTAACTTTAATGGAAACCTATTGACTCCGCAGCCATTCCGCAGTTGGTGGAAATTGCCTGTAAAATGGCATGAACAGCACAATTATTTATCCCTTTCATGCATGAATTATGATAACCTCAGTCAGGATTTTTTTCCTATGTGTTTTTATTGCTCTTAGGGCATGAAAAACAAGAATTGATTTTTATTTTTATTTTTTTACAAAGAGATCTTCAGATGTCCACTTGAGTGGACAACATGCAGTTATGGTTTAAACTGAAGATATACTGTATTAAATATAAGACAATAATCAAACAGATAAAGTATGTGAATTTAACAAACTAATCAATACAATTATATCAAATCATGTGAAAACTATAAAATATATAAAAAAAATATAAATGCGAAATATTGCAAAGGCTTCATACAACTTAATACAAGTTGCACTTCGCGTATCTTTGATATCAGAACATGAGGACGTGATTCCATCAGAATTTTCTACAGTCTGTCAAAGTACAACTGTGGAAACCACTCAGATGCTCTCTCCAGTGCACCAGAGTATGGAGATTTCCCCTACATTCATGTGTCACCTGACCAAACACCTCAATGGTTAATTGTTAACACTTCAATCTTTTTCAGTTTACTGTTTTTTGTGAGCATATTTGTGTTCAGGCCAGTGTAAATATTTCTGCTGTGCATTTGTTCAATCTGAAGAATTTTCTACAATTTGAACTATTTTAGTATTATAGCAAGCATACTAAAGATGAGAGTGCTCTTCATTACGCCCAACAGTGTGTAGTTGGTTAGACAAAAATCTGTTTATATGAATGAAGTGTGTGCCATTTCGTGCAAAAGTTTGATTTTGATAATGCTATATGTAGTTTTGTTTGCAGTGCTTCATTCTGCAGGATATATTGGGTATTTTGCAGTTTGGGTGTGTGGTTTTGTGAATTGTGAAAAGTATTTTGATAAAACCAGCCTAGTTTGCAAAATTGTGTGTTAGCAATTGGAAAAAAAACATAATAAGTTTATTTCATTCTGTTCATCACGGGACAACTGAAAGATGATCTGCTCTTCAGCGCCTCCTGGTGTGTGTGAGGAGTGATGACAGTAATAACACACTGATTACTCTCTCGCGCCCCCTGTGGACACAGCGGGAACTACAGGTGACTGACAGGAACTACTCTGAAGCTGCGATTAATATAATGCAAAATTATTAAATTAATTAAATATTATATAGGAATTAAATATTAGCATAACCAGCATGGTTACTGTCAGAATAATAAAGAAACACATATTTTTACAGATACAATTTATAATCAGCGATATGCTGCATAACAACTTAAATATTATATCTTATTACAATCAAAAAATAAATGGAGCAGTGTCTTCCTCAGTCTTACAGAATACGTATAAATTGAAAACAAAATAAAACAGAGTATGAAGAGGAGAAGGTTATATCAAAGATCATAACACTTGAAGGCTTATCAGAAACTGACCAAACAGAACTTGCAGAGCTCCAATCTAAATTAAACAGTATTTATAAATGCAAAGCTGAAGGCTCCTGTGTTTGTTCGAGAAGGAAACGGCTAGAACACGGAGAACAGAGCTCTGCTTATTTTTTAAAAATGGAAAAACACATCTCTAGGAATCTTACTATTAGTTTGCAGCAAATTAATGGCATTTTGACAGATAATTCTAAGGAAATTGCCTCTTTTTGTAGTAATTTTTGAGAACTTTTCTTCAGCCTTCCTTTTCTTTCAGTCATTAAACACAGACTCAATCTGGATTCATGCCAAAAAGACACATAGCAAACAATATCAGACTTTTTATAGATTTATTAGACTAAAGTGAATTAGTTAATAATGACTTTTTATTCTTTTTGTAGATTTTTACAAAGCTTTTTACTCTCTCGAACACAAGTTTATTTTTCTATCTCTCCAAAAGCTTGGGTTTGGTGACCCATTCTGCAAATTTATAAGAACTCTTTATAATAATGCAACTGTTCCATTAACCTTGAATCAGGAACCTCGCCTAGATTTCAAGTGTCAAGAGGAGTTGGTCAGGGTTGCCCTGTAACCCCTTACTTATTTCTTATGGCTGCACAACTTCTTTCCTCCTTTACCTCATCTAGGCTGATGCTATCATGTCCCTGACGTGTGTTTGTGTCTAATTCTCAAGCTTTACCGGATTTCTGAGGTCTCCGGTCTAACTGGGTGTTACCGACCCATTCTATAAATGTGTTTATATGGGGTGCGTCTGTTTTTCCTTCAACACTTCTAAAATGGAAAAAATAATTGATTTACCACAAATACTGAAGGAAGAGAAGATCAAACCTCTTGTTGGTTAAAAAATCCCAATATTTTCCCCTGAAGAGACGCCTGAGTTGCGAGATCACGTCGGGGTCACCACTTTATAAGGCCCTTGATAAGCGAGTGAAGGTTTACTGTGTGTTATTGTCTTTACAGCATTCAGCTAATTAATAGACCCTGCTCTCTCCTATACGTGGATGAATCTGCATGTGCAGATATTGACAGAATGCTATTTGACTTTCTGAGGAAGCATAAGAGGCAGTACGTTTCTTCCTCCTCTTACTATCAACCTAGTGGAGTCATGGGCGGACAAAGACTCAAAAATACCTAGGTCCATCCTCCTGAAGGGATACAACAATTGGATTGAGGGGTATATCCACGTAAAATCTACTTTTTTCGGCTTTCTTGTGCAGTTAGCTTAGCAAGCTGACAGAGCTAATATTGCCGAATGGGCTAGTAAAGTTATGCTGAAAGTATTTACTGATTGTATATGTGATGACAATATTAGCCAATTCAAAAACAGTTAACTGTAGTATTTGATGTATGTGATACCTGCGGTTTACAGTGAAGAGAAACGAAGCAGGCTGTAGTGTTAGGGCGCTCGATGTGAAATAACGAGGTACCTTACACCATGAAGGTATTCTGTATTTTTGTTTGTAATGTTCTGCAACCTCCATGTTCAGGATGGTTCATATGAAGTTCAAGGTTTTAGTTCGTTTTTTCAACCTTTTGTGTTGGTTCATACTAAATACCAGGTGTTTCGGGTATAACGAGTCATTACAGAGTGTACAGGTGATATGAATGTAGGTTTATTGATATGGATAAGTGATTGTTCCAGTGTAAGTGTAAGTACAAGTATTAATATAAGTAAGTTACTGGAAAAAAACAGGTTAACCGTTTTTTCCCTCCACTTATTATTTTTACTAATATAAATGCATGTACTTGTAGCCTATACATTTAAACAAACACATTCAGTATAATGTAATTTATTTATAAACCATTTCCAGGGATGTAAACAATAGCATCAGGCTGACATTTCCTGTTTTACTATTTTAATTTCTCCATTAAAATTATAAAAAGTTCCACATTTGGATAATAACGTTATGACAGTCGTGTTAATGTTGGTTAGAACTGAAGTGTCTCCAACTGTCCAACTCCAAACAGGAAATGTTCATGGGTTAGTAGTGACATCAGAATTGTATTAGTAGCCTAAGTCATTACTCTGAAAAACACTGGTATTTGGCAAGTCCTGAAATGTTTCAAGAATCCCCCCTTCAGTGATAATACTGACTTTGCTACTAACAATGTTTTTGCTGTTTTTTTTGCAGGTGGATCTGTCTTCAGAAAGCCCATATATCCAAGACACCCACTGCACTTGTTCTTAATAGGCAAACAATATCAATCCCCATAGAATGTTGTTGTCACTGAAAACTAAATGTCATAGGGTCCCTGTTAATGCTATTACCGTTGTATCCTCTAATTGGTTTTACGACACATTAAATCGAGCTTGCCAGCCTTTTTTGATCCACATAAGTTTGCATATTGTTCTAATAGGGCCACAGAGGATGCCATAACAATAAGCTTAATACATTAAAGACCAAAGAACTGATCCTGGACTTTAGGAGAAAGCGACAGATGGACCCACCGCCACTACTCATAGCAGGGGCTAGTGTCGAGAGGGTCAACACCTTAGAGTCCATATCAACAATGATCTGTCCTGATCCGTTAACACAACCACCATAATCAAAAGAGCACAGCAACGTCTCTACTTCCTGAGACTGCTAAAGAGAAACAACTTAAGTGAGTCGCTGCTGGTGGGCTTTTATCGCTCTGCCATAGAGAGCACACTGACGTACTGCATCACAGTGTGGTATACAAGCTGCACTGTGGCACAGAAAAAATCCCTTCAGAGGGTTATCCGTACAGCGAAAAAAATCATTGGCTGCTCTCTGCCCACATTGGACAGTATTGCCTCATCACGCTACCTCAGCAGGGCAAAAAATATAATCAACGACCCCACCCACCCAGGCCACGAACACTTTCAATTACTCCCCTCCGGAAGGCGTTACAGGTCGGTCAGAACACGCACATCCAGATTCAGAGACAGTTTGTTTTTTTTCCCACAGCCATCACAACTTTAAATCCTCACTTACTGAAATAGGACTATTTCATGATGAATGATTGTATTATTTATTTGCACTGCATTTGCACTTTCTACCATGTGACCTGTCTTATTATGTGTATGTGTTGGTATGATTCTGCGTGAGAGTATGACTTGAGGAAGTGTATGAATGTATTTTTTATATATGCACCAGGAGTAGCACTTTTAATTTTGCTGTAATAACGTTTTTACAATGTTTTTTACGATGACAATAAATAAATGATGATGATAAAATTCATTGAACAGATGAGATGGATATTCGAAGATATTTTAGCAGAGAGAAAGAGAAGCTGCCGCAGGAGATTGGCAGGCCAGTTGATTCTGAGGGAGCCGGTGTGATTGAGGTCAGTAATGGTCTATAGGTCTAAGGATTGTTTTGTTTTCTTCTAACAATAACCATTTGTTGGCAGGTCTAGGCACTATGCATAGCCTAAACTAAATTATTTCATTATATTTATTATATATGCTAGCTATACCAATTTAACTTTCTGCATTCATTGGCTGTGATAAATTAAATAAATACGTAGATGTTACCTAAATGTAGGCTAAAGATGAGCAAATGCCCACAGATACACATGTGAAACTAAAATGAAAGCAATCCTACAGACAGTAAATATATACAGTAATCATTACTCCAAAAATGTTATTCCTTCCGCCATCAGGTTATTGTATTTAGACAGTAGCCACTTTAAATAGGATCCGTATCAATAGCTTACATGATAGTGTGCAGTGATGCCTATTTTTTTTTTTTTTTCTTGTACTGCTATTTGTCATATTTGTTTAACTTACCAACTTTTTAGCTGTCTGGCCTCTGTCTGGTTTTGGACATTTTGGATGTTGTTTCATGTGACCAATTTGCATTTTGAAGTCATGAAATTAGCATCAGGGTTTTTTTTTTTATCTTAAAGGATAAGACAGAAGGAGAGGCTGAGGAGGAAAAGGGTCAACAGGCAAGCTGCTTGAGGCAGGATGAGCAAGCGGGTCCAGAGACAGAGGAGCTTGAGCAAATAGAAATAGAGAGAGAGGGAGACCAAACTGATCCAGGGAGAGAGGAGCAAACAGACCTAGAGAAGGAAAATGAAGAAGCAACTGCAGCAATTTCTTCCAGTAATGTGCTTGATTTAGGTAACAAAGATACAGGGCCCCGACAGGTGAAGCTGAAGAGCTACCCACAAGATAGCTTTGGTACACAGAACAGGTCATTTCACCACAGCTGGTTTGAAAAGCACAACTGGTTGGAATATTCAATCAACCGTAATGCAGCTTTCTGCTTCCCATGTTGAGTGTTTGGCAAAAACATAAAACATGATGCTTTGGTCAGTAGTAGTTGCAAGAACTGGAAGAAAGCCTTGTTTATATTTGGCAAGCATGAGATGGCACACACACATAAGGATAGTGTTGTTGCATGGAAAAGCTACCAGGCAACTAGCCGACAGGAAGATGTTGCACAGATGATAGCATCGCAAATGCAAGTGAGATAGCAGAGAGAAGAGAGTATCTAAGGCGGGTTGTTGCAGTCACTTCCATGTTAGGGAGACAGGGAATCCCCTTTCGTGGTAATAAAGAAGGGGAAGACGAACCAAACAGAGGCAAATTTCTTGCTTTTATGGAGCTTTTAAAGGAGTTTGATCCATTCCTTCAAAACCTCTACCATCAAATGCTACCTATATCTCGCCAACATCTCAGAACGAGATTATTGATTGCTGTTCTCAAGAAGTGACCAATGTCATTGTATCTGAGATGACAAAATCCAAAATCTATGCCATTATGGCAGATGAGGCAAGAGATGCACGGTCAGAACAGCTGGCTGTTTGTGTTAGGTACGTTTCAGAGGGGGGAGTGAAGGAACGTTTCTTAGCACTTACAGAGATAAAGTCATTTGATGCCCAGTCCATTGCTAACGAGCTGCAGCAGCAGATCCAGAAGAATGGTGTAGCAGAACTTAAGTGTGTAGCACAAGCATATGATGGTGCAGCTGTTATGAGTGTGTCCACTGGAGGTGTGCAAGCATATTTTAGAAAGTTCCATCCTGAGGCTATCTATGTGCATTGTTATGCCCATGAGCTAAACCTTGTGTTGTGCCATACTTGCAGGGCTGTTTCAGAAGCTGTGGAGCTTTTCAGCTTGTTGGAGAGTGTGTATTCTTTTTTCAGCACCTCTCTAGTAAATCATCATAAGTTCATAGAGGCTCATTCCAGGCTTGGATTTACAGCAGTTGAGCTTGTACAACTTTCAAACACTCGCTGGGCGTGCCAGCTGCAATCCATTAATGTCATTCTGGAGGCATTACCTTCCATTTTTGAGTGTCTCTCTGTCATTGGATCCCCCATAGCTGTTGGTCTTAGAGCAAAGCTCTACAAGTTCTCAACATTCTATGCACTGCCTAACATCTGTCTGTAACTCAAGGACTCCACAAGCTCCTACAGAAGGAGACTTTAGACCTGGCAGAAGCTTTTATGGGCAAAGAAGCTGTCTGTGACACACTGAGGGGCAAACGCACAGATGCATTTGCCACAGACCTGTATGAGAGAACCAAGGCCATGTGCCATGCACACAGTATACCAGAACCACATGCTAAGAAAAGGCATAAACAGAAGAAAATGGAGGATTTTGTGTTGGAGACAACCTTGGGTTCAGGTACTGAGTTGATCAGCTCAGAGACGTTGAAAACCAGTTTGCTTTACCCCTGTGTGGACAGGATGGTTAGTGAGCTTGAACTAAGATTTTAAAGTGTATATTCAGGGCTCCTAAAAGGCATCCAGGCATGCAGCCCTAAATCTGAGAACTTCTTGAGTGAATCCTACTTGGATGAGCTAGCCAGGCACTACAGAAAACAGACTTGAAAACAGAGGAGGTTCTCGTAGCAAAAAACTTTCTTGTGTGCAAAAGGCTGGATGTCCACCCCAAGACATGTTAGCTGTGCACTAGAGTTCTCAAAGGGCCTGAAAATGACAACCCGACCCAACCCGGCCCGTGGCTTTTAAAGCCCGGCCCGATATAACCCGACCCATCAAAATGAATTATCAGCCCGAACCCGGCCCGCGGCCCGACGCGGCCGTTTTTTTTTTTTTTTTCTCATACACGTATTATCATGACCAGCAGACAGGAATTCAAATCAACCTTTTAATGTTCACGCCTTTTAACAATACAAATAATACAAAGAACTGAAACAATAAACAATAAACTTTAAATATATAAATAGGCTATATAAATATGCCTTAATAAAATTAAATCTTCACACAATAATAAATAAAAAGAACTCAAACATGTACCCAGCCAGCGGGCGGGCTACGTTTCACACTACGTTACATTTCACAATTTTTGAAGAGTTTTGAAACATAATCGTATGCTTATAAGGCATCGTGGAGGAACAGTAGTGCGTCCACAGTGGATGGACTGAGGCGTGTTCTCCTCTCTTCAATGGTACGGCCAGCCGCACTGAATACCCTCTCGCTGCTGCTGCTGCTGGCCGGTACACAGAGCACCTGCCGTGCCAACTGAGACAGTTTGGGATACACGCTGCTGTTGGTCTTCCACCAGCCCAGCAGGTCCTGATCGTCGGTCATTGTTGGCCTTTGGCGGACGTAACTGTCAACTTCATCCTCTTCTGATTCGGTCTCCCCGACCCCGAATACATTTTCCCATTCATCAAAGCACGGTGTTTTCTTTGCGGCGGGTGCCGGTGCTGCTGCCGACAACGAAGCACTCGTCTCCTGGCTCGCTTCACCTGGGCCCTCGGGTACCGGTTGCTGCGCAGCTGACAGGCGGGACTTGACATATTGTTGCACATTTACCCTTTGGTCAGTGGGCAGCATCCGCAACTGATTAAATTTCGGCCACAGGAATGTTGCAGCTTTGTGGAGATCAGTGACAGACTTGGCCATTTTTTCCTCTAACCAGTGCGCATGGCGTTGACGCACAGCCGCCACCTGGGCAGTATCATTGGCATTTTGCTGGCAGTGGTGTCGGAGTCGCTCTACCCAAAGCAGCGCAAGATGCAGTGTGGGATATTTGTCCCCCTCCAGTTCACGCTGAGCATCATAAAAGGGCTTCAAAAATGACACCATCATGCCCAAAGTGTCGGGGGTTATTTTTTTAATCCTGTCACTCTCTCCACGCGCTTCCAGTTTGTCCTGCAGCTCCGCGTAAATGTCACTGATGGATTTAAGGGTCAAATACACAGTGCTGAAGTGTGTATCTACCATCTGCAGGATGGTCTTTGAGAGCTGCGCTGTCATTCCCGACTGCTTTGCATATCTGTAGAGACAATAAGAGAGCATGCTGCTGTTACACAAATGAGTAGCCTAGTGATAATCATCAAACACAAACTAAAGACTCAGATTATATTACCTATTATATTATATTATTATATATGACTGTCTTATGTTTTTTTCCTCTCCATGACGCATTTTTTGACTGATGCGACTTATACTCAAGAGCGACTTATAATAATAATAATAATAATAATAACTTTATTCAGGACTCAAAATGGAAGGTCCATAGTACAGGTTTAAAAAAAAAAAAGATTATAGATATAGATTTAGGTAATAGATTAATAGGATACTAATAATATTATAAGAGTAAAACATTTCTACCGTAGCCTACTACTTTACCTGACAAGCGCCTTTGATGCTGTCACTGTTTCAGCGAAGTCAGGGGCCACCTGCATAAGTGCGTCATTATCAAGTGCATGGCGAAGGACAGTGTTGAGGACGTGGTCCATGCAGTCAAGTCTCGTGTATGACCTGAGAGCATTAACTACATTTGCTCCCTGGTCTGTAACCCAAACAATGTCTTTTAAAGACAGTGGGTCGAACCCGAACTTGGTGACCAAGAGCTTGACCAGCTCCCTCTTGATGTTATCGCCCGTTTTTTTCTCATCCACGGGAAACATTGCCGTGGTCAGATTCTTTCCGATCAATTCAAAATCTTCTGTAACATAGTGGCACGTTATTGACAGATAGTGAATCTTTCTGAAGTCGTCTGTCCACATATCTGTAGACATTCCCACTTTTCCTCCTTTGTTCAGGATCTCTTTCACCTGCTTTGCAAGCTCTTCTCTTTTTTCCTCTGCCAAATTCCGACAGTGTGTTGCTACTGTGTTGGGAGATGGGAGGACAGAGCTTGCAGCAACTCTGCCATGTGTTGCACCAACATTTATGAGTTCCTGTGCAAGTTCTAAGAAGCCGTCTCCTTGAACAAAATAAAATGGCCTAATGTCCTTACATGTCCACATGTAAACACATTTTTCTGTTACTGCCTGTTTTGTTTTAAGGGGGACATTTTTGGCAAGGAACTTTATCATTGATTGGTGCTGCTGCGTCGTGGTGGTGGTCGAATGCCCACAGTTTAATGTATGGCGGCTCAGGCTGGACGACCGTTTTTTTTTGCTGTCATATTTCATCAGCACCTTGCATTTTGAGCATTGCACATAACCTGTTGAATTTCCATCAGAATCCAGCACCACTCCAAACACTTTCCAGACCTCTGATTTTCCCACTCCTCGACTGGCGACGGTGAATTCACCTGCGGCAAGTTTACTTTTCACCAACGGCAACTCCATCTTCTTCGTCCAGGCTAAAGGCGTGCACGCAGCGGCGTCAGGTGGTCTGACCCCGCGAGCCGCGATGCACGTTGCACGCAGCAGCCAGACTTTCTTTACGGTGAACAGCAGCGATGATTAATAAATGTTTTTTTTTGTTGTTTTTTTTACTGAGCGGAAAAAATTAAGCCAGAGGTCCGACCCGACCCGAGTCATTTGCTTATATTTTTGGCCCGAACCCGCGGGTCCCGTCGGGTTTGTCGGGCCGACCCGACCTGTTGAGAACTCTACTGTGCACAACCTCCTAGACCCAGATATGTTTCCCTCTCTGAGGGCAACCATCCAAGTTGCCCTTACAGTGCCTGTGAGCAGCTGCTCTTGTGAAAGGTCCTTTAGTGCACTGCGTCGGCTTTACTCCTGGCTACGTCAAACAATGGGGCAGAAAAGGCTTCAGAATCTTGCAGCCATGTCGATTGAAAATGACATACTGAAGCACCCAAGTCACAACAGAGTGATAGACCGATTTGCCACCCTTAAAAACAGAAGGCATTATTTGATGCTTCCACCCACGAAGTAGACAATAAACAAAAAGTAACTGTTGACTGTGGTTTTAAACATGATTTCATTCTTAATTTTCCTTTATTTGAATACTGCCTTTTTGTTGTTGATTTATATCATACATCGTATACATCATTTGGCAGAATAAATCATCTTTAAAGGAGCATTTCACCCATGGGAACATTGATCTTTATTGAAAGTGGGTCATATATGTAGTCGAAATGTAAAATAAATTTTGAATTTGGTGCCTTCTTGACCGAGGAAAGAAAGTAACTTCAGGACGCATTTGTATGAAAGACTACAACTCCCACAATGCACCACATTGCACAGCTGCGCAAGCCACTCCCACTAATCCAGAACAGCATATGAATCACTCATCCGTCTATAAGGCTAGCTACCACCGGAGCTTGAAATTCATTTCACACAAAATGTCTAACGTTAGTTAGTTGGCGAACTCATTAGTGAATTACTCCTCATTTGTATTTCTTTCGAAGTGGTGAATTATTGCATGGTAACGTTACCGGGATGTTCAGTCAGATGTGGTGCGAAACTAGGATGGTTCACAACACAAACGTCCGTGTCCTCGTCTGATTCAGAGATTTCGTCCAGGAGAAATTGGCATCGTTTAAATTCTTTGCAGCAGACGGACTCTATCTCTGTGTTCGTAGTTGCATAGTGAGATCACCGGCGCCACCAGTCCTCCCCCAGCTCGAGCCAGTCCGGGCTCCTCGTCCGCGGCAGGCAGGTCTTCTGCCTCGGCTGCTCTTCGCTATAATGCAGCTCGTAAAGGTAGCCACAAACACCTGATTCGAGCATCAGACTTCCGAAATCCTCTTCTTCTACATCATATTGAGTACTCTCCTTCGCTATTGTCATATCTTCACAGCTGGCTCCACAGTGCCTGTTAGCTTAGCTTCCAAACAAGATGGAGGATATTGCTTTTAGTTTCAGAAAGTGAAGTCCCACCCACTGATCTGTAATAGGCCTGTAGCGTGAGCGGGTCCCGCCCCCTGGAATAATGAGGAGCTAGTGTTTGTAGTCTCTACACTTTTCAATGAAATATGACTTCCTGCTTATTATGACGCAAAATGATGATTTTTACGTCATAATAAGCAGGAAGTAAAACACTTAAATCCTTATTTCTCCCATCTCAGGGAAAAATTAATGAAAAATCCACTGAAAAGACTCCGGCCATTCCATTCCCTTTTTACTCCATTTCGCTCTTTCCAAGATACTTTCCCACTTGCCACCTGACCACGCCCGCCTCACCTGTTGTCTATAAATTGCTTCTGCACCTCTTGGCTCACTCTTTGCACTTTCTCCTGGCACTCTGATGTATACTGTTTGTGTCTTCATCAGTTAACGTGAGTTAATTTGTTTCCATTTGATTTGTCTTTTTTATGATTTACTGTCAACTGTTAACATGTGCACTATTGGTTGATTTCTTTGTTTGCCAGACATGTGCCATGAACCATGTGGGACGATTGTTTGTTTGATTCATGTTTTAACAGCCTGTTTAGTCGTTGTGATTAGTAAATTCATATCCCTTTTGTTTATTTGTATTGTTTAATTTATGTGGATTGACAACTGTCAATTAATTGTTATTGATTGTTATCTCTTTTTATTTAATTCTGCAGCACACAAACCATGCATCTCAACCAAAGACAACCGTAACAATAAATAAACCACTACTGGTGTTGCAATAAACCTTGCCTTTTCCTTGCTTCCATCATCACGCCATATCATCTGACGTCTTCTGACCGAAACTCTGTTTGCTCACCAAACCCCTCACTTCACCTGAACCATTTCCATTATACTACAGTTCCTTCAGTGGTCCTTCGAGCCGGAGACTGAGTGAGGGATACCATGGCAGGCATTGGTATGGATGGAAAAGATGAGAAAGAGTTGGAGTTGGAGAGGGCTTTCCCAGTTAAACCCAGTAGCACCTTATCCAGGCGAGAGAGGCATCAACCTGACCGCTATGGCTTCCCGGTTCCTGCTAGGAAAGCCTCTAGTAAGCCCGAGAGCCTACTTTATCCCAGCCAAGCAGCCAAACCATCTTCTAACCCAATTGAAGCTGGAAATGGAGAAGTGGAGGATGAAGAAATCACCCACGATTATGTTCAGCCCGAATCGGTTGAGGAACCTCCACTTCCACAACTAGCTCCACAACCAGTTTCACCCTCACAGGGAGAGGGGAGACCTACTAGATCCAGAGGCAAGAGGGATAAGCAGGAGTCATCACCCAGGTCGAAGGCCACCTCGTATACTTACTTTTCTGGCAGTGGAAGTTCCCGAAGCTCGCGCAAGAGCCATGGTGTGGAGCTCACCTCTCGACAGGCAGCCATGATTGAGGAGAGGAGGAAACTTGGAGAACTGCAAGAGATCCAAAATCAAATCCAAGAGGAACAATCCCTGGATAGCCGGGCTCGAGAACTGGACAGGCAAGCACAAGCGGCTTTAACAGAGCGAGAGAGGATGTCCCGATCTCTGACTCTACAGCGACGACTGCGGAAAGTTCACCGAGAATTAGAGGAGGCTCGGCTGATAACCTCATTCACTGGAGAAGTGACCACAGAACATTCACCTGCTCTGCCACCTCAAGAGCTGGCTCCTTTTTCAATGAGCTCCAGAGTTTTGGATTCAGGTGAACCTGTTGATCTGTACTCAGAGCAACACGCTTGTTGTGTTGGTCATCCAACATCTGTCTCTGATCCTGTTCCAGTGAGTCAGCCAACCACTTCGTCGTTCCAATCCTTACCTCAGCCTGTCGATGCTGTGAGTCAGTCTGAGACTCTCCATCCTGTTCAAGGGAGCCACCCAGCAGTTCAGAGGTCCAGTCCAGAGCAGGCAACTCCCTCACCTCCTTCGTTCATCCATTTAGTGCGGACCGCACCTCGTCCTTCCCAGAGTCAAAGACCCTCAGATCCAGTTCCTGATACGTCCGCACCTCTTTCATTACACAAGGGCAGTGAAAGGACATCAGAGGGAGCCAGTATCATGGAGCTGTTAGTAGCCACTGCTTTTGGCATCCCCAAGCCAAGACTGCCTTATTTTGAGAGTGGGAGAGAAAGTGACTTTGTTTTGCTTAAGATGGTGTTGGAAAACCTGTTAGATATCCATGCTCACCTCTCTGAACAATACAAGTTCCAGGTTCTAATGGACCACTTGAGGCTGCCCACTGCGTACAAGCTAGCAAAGTCTTATATGCATGCCTCAACTCCCTACACATCTGCTCTTGCTGCCCTTAAGGCGAAGTATGGCCAGCCACGGCAGTTGGTTCAAAGTGAAATAGCCAGCATCCTTCATTCACCACCTGTCAGATTCGGAGATAGCAATGCATTCCAGGAATTTGCTCTTTCTGTACAGTCATTGATTGGCATGCTGCGATCGGTGGACGGTGCAGGTGGAAGTGAATTGCGGTGTGGTTCTCATGTCGATAAGCTATTAACCAAGCTCCCCCTTAATTATCGGGACAGTTTCGTTGAGCACTGTTTGAATCGTGGTATCCTTAGAGATGGTGCAGAACAAACATATACCTTGGAAGACTTCTCTGACTGGCTCCAGGTGAAAGCCAGGGCCAAGAGTTTTGCCCAACAAGTCTTTGTCCCTGCCTCAATTGAGAGAAGAGAACCAGTTCAAAAGAGCCAAGTGAGAAAGGTGATGCCTACCACTATGTACCTAAGCAACACAGCCACTGTGGAAAGACAGCCTAGTGTCCAAGGAGGCCGTGGAAAAGGGATGACCATCCTTGGTAAACCCAAGTTCCAACCTTTCTGTCCGTACTGTAACAATAACAACCACTTCTTGGGAACCTGTCCAAAGGTGAAGGAGTTCAGCCCATCAGAACTGAGAACTTGGATAGAGAAGAATGATCGTTGTTACAGATGTGCCCGCTGCCATAAGCCGGATAAATGCACCCTAAAAAAGCCTTGCAACATTTGCAATGAACTGCATCTCACCATCCTGCATAGCATTGCACGTCAACTGGCCACACACCCACAAAGCTCAGAGAAATTGGCTACGGCAGACATTCTCAATGTGCTCGTTCGTGCACCCTGTATTGACGACACACTGTACATCGATCAGCAAAACCGATCGCCTCGGGTGATGTTGAAGGTAGTTCCAGTCTTACTAATCAATGGCCGGAAGAGGCTGCAGACGTATGCCATACTCGATGATGGTTCAGAAAGAACAATCATTCTGACCTCAGCAGCGTCCCAGCTACAACTTACAGGGCCAAAAGAGACCCTTAATCTCAGAACTGTGCGACATGAAGTAATTCCCATGAGTGGTGAGACCATCTCCTGTTATATCTCCCCTGTGAGCCAGAGGAAGAAGATTAGGTTTCATATAGCCAATGCCTTTACTGCCCCAGTCCTCAATTTGGCTGAGCATTCTTGTTGTGCCTCTGACCTGCAGAGGGAATATTCCCACTTGCAAGGCTTACCCTTACCGGACTTTGTCCATGCTCGGCCATTAATCCTAATAGGCTCAGATCATTCCCACTTGTTGGTGCCCAAAGAGCCTGTCCGTATTGGACTTTATGGGGGACCTATCGCCATTCATACTGCCCTGGGATGGGCTGTTCAAGGCCCATCCAATGCCTTACCTCGATCTCCTCCTTCAGATGCACAAGCTTTGTTTACTATTTGTGATCGTGTATCCTGCCCCGCTACTGCGGAGTTGATGGAGAATGTGGAGAGACTGTGGAGACTGGATTCCTTCCCACACCGTAAGGAGAAGGATGTAACCCGATCTAAACAAGACCATTATTGCCTGGAACTGCTTGAGACTAAGACTGCCGTCAAAGAAGTAGGTGAGGTCTTGCGGTATGCTACCCCATTGCTCAGAGCACCCAACAGTCCTAGGTTATCCTCCTCAGCCCATACTTTGTTGCCATGGCTCCGGGGAACCGAGCGCAGACTGAATAAGGACCCAGAGCTAATTGAGATTTACCACCAGGAGATTCAGAAGCTCGTTGATATGGAGTATGTGAAGGAGGTGGATCCCAAAGATGACCAGCCAGGGTTAGAATCTTGGCTAGTCCCACATCATGTTATCAAACAAGCCAGTGGGAAACACCGACTGGTGTTCAACTGTTCTTTCCAGCTTCATAGTCTCAGCCTGAATTGTAGTCTTCTTCCTGGTCCAACTCTCGGTCCCTCTCTTCTTGGTGTGCTCCTCCGTTTCCGTGAGCATAGTGTGGCCATCAGTGGCGATATAAAATCTATGTTCCATCAAGTGCATCTACTCCCTGCTGACCGGCCATTACTCAGGTTTCTCTGGCGAGCTATGGCTAAGACAACTCCCCCAAAAATCTATGAGTGGCAAGTGTTACCTTTTGGCACAGCTTGCAGTCCTTGCTGCGCCATTTACGCCCTGCAACGTCACGTGAAGGAGCACCCTGAGAGTGACCATGAAGTGTTGAACTCAGTGCTAAGAGCTTTCTATGTTGACAATTGTCTGCAGAGCTTTGAAACATCAGCCACCGCCAAAGCTCTGTTGGACAAACTTCGCGCCACACTGTCTCGAGGAGGATTCGAAATCCGTCAGTGGGCGAGTAATGATTCCAGTGTGGTAGAACATCTTTCACCTGAGGCAAGATCTGTGAGCACTGACTTGTGGCTCTCTCAATTTGGCGTTGATCCTCAAGAATCCACCCTAGGCTTGTGCTGACGTTGCCTTCCTGATAGCCTGGGATACAAACACAGGGTGACGCCGATCAGGATTCCCACACTCCGTCTCATCTACCGCACTCTTGCCAGTCAATATGACCCATTAGGGTACATCTTACCTTATACCACCCGGGCTAAAGTGCTGGTGCAGGACTTGTGGAAACTCAAACAAGGTTGGGATGACCCCATCACTCCGTCCGAACTAGCAGATCAATGGCTAAAGTGGGAACAGGAACTGTCGGAGCTCCCCAGCATCAGACTGCCCCGCTGTTATGTGCCCCCTTGTGCGGACCAGTCAGGTATATACCGAGAGCTTCATGTCTTTTGTGATGCCGCGGAACGGGCCTATGGTGCTGTGGCTTATTTGCGTGTCCAGGACAATCAAAATCACATTCATGTGGCCTTCATCATGGCTCGTTCCAGAGTGTCACCGAAGAGACAGTTGTCAATACCCCGACTTGAACTGAGTGCTGCCTTATTAGGGGCACAGTTAGCCACGACCTTGAGGTCGGAACTTACCTTGTCGTTAGCTCAAACTATCCTCTGGAGTGACTCCACAACGGTGCTGACCTGGTTGAAATCCGAGTCGTGCCACTATAAGGTCTTCGTCGGCACCCGGATCGCCGAAATCCAGGAACTCACCGACAGTGATGACTGGAGATATGTCGACAGTTCAAACAATCCAGCGGATGCCCTGACCCGAGGCAAGAAACTGAGTGATTTGGCTCAACCCAATTGCTGGATGGCCGGGCCGCTCTTCTTGCAGAAGTCTGGAAATTGCTGGCCAGTTGCCCCTACTGTTGCCCAACCATCACCACTCGCAGACAGTACTGAATTGAAGAAAGCTGTTCTGTGTCTGAATGTTTCTGCTACCTGTACCTTACCAGATGTCTCCCAGTATCGAAACTGGGGTGACTTAATCGTCGCCATTGAGCAGGCACGGACTCAGTCAGACCAAGTCTCCAAAGGAGCAGCAGCCGAAACCTTAATCTTACAGCAAGCTCAGGCGTCATGTTTCCCTGAAGAACTTGACGCTCTCCAGAAAGGGAAACCTCTCCCTAGGCAGAGTCGTCTCCTCTCATTGTCTCCTGAACTGGATCCAGATGTGGGGCTGATGAGAGTAGGAGGAAGACTCCGTCGATCCCAGGACTTGGATCCCGACATCATTCACCCAATTATTCTAGACCCGAAGCATTCTACTACGCAGCTCATCATTAAGGCCTATGATGAGTCCCTGCTGCATCCGGGCCCAGATAGGGTCTTCGGAGAATTGAGACGCAAGTATTGGATCATGGGAGGAAGACCAGCTATCCGTAAACATCAGCACAGCTGTCTGGAGTGTCAGAAATGGAAATCCTCTCCTGAAGTACCCAAGATGGCTGATCTGCCCCCAGCGAGGCTGCGTCTCTTTAAACCACCATTCTGGTCCACCGGGGTAGATTGCTTTGGACCCTTTGTTATCCATCAGGGCCGTAGAACAGAGAAGCGATGGGGAATCATCTTTAAGTGCTTAACTACTCGTTGTTTACATCTCGACTTGCTCGGAAGTTTGGATGTTGACGCCTTTCTCCTAGCTCTCTGTCGCTTTATATCCCGTCGTGGCAAGCCCTTGGAGATCTGGGCAGACAGAGGAACAAACTTCCGTGCTGGAGACAGAGAACTGAGTAAATGCTTCCAGGAGATGGAACCTAAGCTGCAGGAACACTTAGCCGATCAGCAGATTTCATTTAACTTCAATCCACCAGGGGCTCCACACTTCGGTGGAGTCTTGGAGCGTGAAATCAGATCAGTTAAGAATGCCCTGCGAGTGATTCTTGGAAAGCAAACCATCTCCGAAGTTGTTCTTCAAACTGTCCTGATCGAGGTAGAAGGCATCATGAATTCCAAGCCTTTAGGTTATCTTTCCTCCAATGCTGCGGATCCTGATCCGGTCACTCCCAATTTGCTCCTGATGGGGCGGCGTGATGCCTCTCTTCCACAAGCCATGTTTGTCAGTAGTGAGCTTCTTGGGCGAAGGAAGTGAACATAGCCAGATTTTAGCTGACCACTTCTGGACACGATTCATTCGTGACTATTTGCCTAACCTGCAACCTAGAGGGAAGTGGCTGAGGGAGGTCCAGAATCTCGAAGTAGGGAAGACTGTTCTAATCTTTGACCCACAACTGCCTCGGGCTTCTTGGCCAACCGGGCGTGTCACCACCGTCATGACCGGGAGGGATGGCCGTGTCCGGTCAGTGAACGTCCAAGTTGGCAGTCGGATTTACACAAGACCAGTGTCACGTTTGATGGTGCTTCCTGAGCTGGTAGACGAGTGAGTCTTTTTATCAGGAGGAATTGATCCCAATTCCGGGGCGGCTATGAAAAGACTCCGGCCATTCCATTCCCTTTTTACTCCATTTCGCTCTTTCCAAGATACTTTCCCACTTGCCTGATCGACAGGCTGGATCGCTGATCGATTGCTCCTGTCTGCCTCGCTGCCTGCTGTGAGTGTGTTTGCCTCGGTGCTGTAAGCTCCGTCTTAGCCTCGTATTTCTTTGTTTTGAACCATCATTTACTACAATTTGTAGTTGTTTATACTAAATACAGCTTACCCAACATCTCAGATTGACATCGCTAGCTTCCGTTACTACTAACACAACACGCTAATTCGCTACTGCTAGCCTGTTAACGCGCCACCCGTGCGCTCAGCTGTTTTATTTATTTATTTTTTCTCTCGCGCGCTCGCGCCTTTGAGTTCATAAAAGCTCAGGTAAGTAATAATCAGTCAACAAACACGGTGAGTAATGTCTTGTCCTGTTATTGTCACCTGCACTTCATGTCACATGTTTAGCATAGACTTCTCTGTTGGCAATGTAGGATTTATATGTGATAAATGTAAGGAGACAGTTAGGCTGACAGAGAAGATTTCAGAATTAGAGACACGCATCCAAACTTTAATTGAGGATAGTAAGAGTGCTAGAGCTTTAGATACTATTTTGGATGCGCCTAGCATAGTGAACTCTTTACATGATTCGGTTCCAGCTGAAGTAGTGCCTGAGCAGCCGGGCAAATGGGTGACAGTGAGGGATCGCTCTAGTCGCGGATCAAAAAACCACTCTTCCGATTACCACAACAAATCGATTTGCCCCGCTCAGTGAAACACCCACTGATAATTCTGTTGATTGTGCCCTAGTAATTGGTGATTCGATCACACGGAACGTGAAAATAGAGACACCAGCGAACATAGTCACATGTTTGCCGGGAGCCAGAGCGCCTGACATCAAAGCAAATTTAAAAGTGCTGGCTAATGCTAATCGTAAATTCTCTAAGATCATTATTCATGTCGGCACTAATGATGTTCGACTCCGGCAGTCGGAGATCACCAAAATTAATATTAAAGAGGTGTGTGAACTTGCAAGTACGATGTCAGGCACTGTAATTTGCTCTGGCCCCCTTCCTGTTCGCAGGAGTGATGAGATAGTTAGTAGATTGTGTTCACTGAATCGCTGGCTGTCTGAGTGGTGTCCGTGTAATAATATAGAATTCATAGACAATTGGAAAAGTTTTTGGGGCAAACCTGACCTGTTGAAAAGAGATGGTATTCATCCCTCCTGGGATGGTGCTGCTCTTCTATCTAGTAATATGGCTCATAGTCTTAGAGCTCAAACATGACAAATTGGGCACCAGGTCAGGAAGCAGACAGACTGGCTAAACCAACCGTCTGCTAGCGGCCTCGCGTAACCCAGGTCAGATAAATCCCATCACATAGAGCCTCTTTTACCTAGCTATCATCATATAGAGACTGTGTCTGTTCCCCGATTTTGGAAATCCAAAAAATGTTTAAACCTATCTAAGGTTAAAAATTTAATTGATGTTCAACAAATAAAAAACAGCTATAATACAGATGAGCAAATGATAAAGCTTGGGTTGCTGAATATTCGATCGCTTACTTCAAAAGCACTCATTGTTAATGATATGATTTCAGATAATAACCTAGATGTGCTGTGTTTGACAGAAACCTGGCTAAAACCAAGCGATTACATTACTTTAAATGAGTCCACCCCGCAAGATTACTGTTATAAACATGAACCCCGTCTGAAACGCAAAGGAGGAGGTGTTGCTGTAATTTATAGTAATATTTTCAAAACCACTAAGAAATCAAGTTTCGAATATAATTCTTTTGAAGTGTTAGTGCTTAATGTAAAAATATATAGTAAAAATGATAAATCACATTTGAGATTTGTGCTGGCTACTGTATACAGGCCACCAGGGCACCATACAGACTTTATCAAAGAATTTGCGGACTTTCTATCAGAGTTAGTATTGGCTGCAGATAAAGTACTAATTGTTGGTGATTTTAATATACACATCGATAATGAAAAAGATGCATTGGGATTGGCATTTAAAGACATTGTAAACTCAATTGGAGTTAGACAACACGTGTCAGGACCTACTCATCGTCGTAATCATACTCTAGATCTAATATTATCACATGGAATAGATGTTGATGCCGTTGAAATTCTGCAGCAGAGCGATGACATCTCAGATCATTATCTAGTCTCGTGTAAATTACATTTAGCCAAGGCTGCAAAGCCGACTCCGTGTTACAAATATGTTAGACCTATCACTTCTGCTACTAAAGATTGCTTTATAAATAATCTTCCTGATCAGTTTCATCATTTTAGCATCCCGGATAGCTTAGAAAAACTTGATATTGCAACAGAAACTTTTAACTCTCTCTTTTCCAGCACTTTAGACACAGTTGCTCCTTTGCGCTTAAAGAAGATTAAAGAAAATAATCCAACGCCGTGGTACAACGAGCACACTCAGGCCCTTAAGAGAGCAGCCAGAAAAATGGAGCGCAACTGGAAGAAAACAAAATTAGAGGTATTTCGCATTTCATGGAAAGAGAGCTCGATTGCTTACAGAGAGGCTTTAAAAGCTGCTAGATCTGCTTATTTTTCAAACCTATTAGAAGAAAATAAACATAATCCTAGGTATTTATTTGAAACAGTGGCTAAACTAACGAAAAAGAAAGCTTCAAACACAGAAGGTTCCAAGCAGCACAGCAGTAATGACTTTATGAACTTCTTCACTTATAAGATTGATAATATCAGGGATAAAATTATAACTATGCAACCGTCTACTACAGTATCGCATCAGGCAGTGCATTGTAGTCTCTCTGAGGAAAAATTTGATTCATTCATTGCTATAGGAGAGGAAGAATTTACTAAACTCGTTAAATCATCTAAATCTACAACATGTATGTTAGACCCTATACCTACTAAGCTACTGAAAGAGATGCTTCCAGAGGTCATAGATCCTCTTCTTAATATCATTAATTCCTCTTTGTCTCTAGGATACGTACCAAAAAACTTTAAGCTGGCTATGATTAAACCGCTTGTTAAAAAAATGCAACTTGATCCTTCAGAATTAGTCAATTACAGGCCGATCTCGAATCTACCCTTTCTGTCAAAGATACTAGAAAAGGCAGTATCTTCACAACTATGTTCCTTTCTAGAAAGAAATGATATCTGCGAGGATTTTCAGTCCGGATTTAGACCATACCATAGTACTGAGACTGCTCTCGTTAGAGTAACAAATGATTTGCTCTTATCATCCGATCGTGGTTGTGTCTCTCTATTAGTGTTACTCGATCTTAGTGCTGCGTTTGACACCATTGACCACAACATTCTTTTAAATAGACTAGAAAACTATGTTGGCATTAGTGGAATTGCACTAGCATGGTTTAAATCATACTTATCTGACCGTTATCAGTTTGTAGCAGTAAATGAAGAGATGTCTTATCAATCACAAGTTCAGTATGGCGTACCACAGGGCTCAGTACTAGGACCGCTGCTGTTCACTCTGTACATGCTGCCATTAGGAGATATCATTAGGAAACATGGAATTAGCTTCCACTGTTATGCCGACGATACTCAGCTCTATATTTCTTCAAAACCTAACGAAACTTACCAATTCACTAAATTAACAGAATGCATAGCTGATATAAAAAACTGGATGACTCGTAATTTCCTACTTCTAAATTCTGAAAAAACAGAGATTCTAATTATTGGACAAAAAACTTCCTCACGTAATAACCTAGAATACTGTCTAACACTTGATGGCTGCTCTGTTAAGTCTTCGTCGTCGGTTAGGAACCTGGGTGTGCTCTTTGATACTAATCTTTCATTTGAAAGTCACGTGTCTAGTATCTGTAAAACCGCATTTTTCCATCTTAAAAATATATCTAAATTACGTCATATGCTCTCATTGACAAATGCGGAACAATTAGTCCATGCGTTCATGACCTCAAGGCTAGATTATTGTAATGCTCTACTGGGTGGTTGCCCTGCACGCTTAATAAACAAACTACAGCTGGTCCAAAACGCAGCAGCTCGAGTTCTTACCAGAACCAGGAAGTATGACCATATTAGCCCGGTTCTGTCAAAACTGCACTGGCTCCCTATTAAACATCGCATCAATTTTAAAATATTGCTGATTACTTACAAAGCACTAAATGGTTTAGCTCCGCAGTACTTGAGCGAGCTCTTAACGCATTATACTCCTTCACGTCTATTGCGATCTCAAAATTCCGGCCAGTTGATAATACCTAGAATATCTAAATCGACTGCTGGCGGTAGATCCTTTTCCTATTTAGCACCAAAACTTTGGAACAGCCTTCCTACCATTGTCCGGGAAGCAGACACACTCTGTCAGTTCAAATCTAGATTAAAGACACATCTCTTTGACATAGCGTTCACATAATACATTATAGACTTCTATAATTCAATATTAGGCTGCATAGATTAGGTCAGCTGGAACCGGGAACACTTCCCATAAATCCTGATGTACTTGTTACATCATGAGAAGAATGGCATCTACGCTAATTTTAGTGTCTTTGTTTATCCCAAGGTTTTCCCGCAGCCTGCCGGATCCAGGCCGTTTCCAGATCTGATGAAGGACCTTCGCCTGGACCCGGTGTCAACGCAGTGCTGAAGGGCCAACTAGTCTCCCCCTATGGAGGATCCCTTTCCCACTCTACAGATAACGCGTCGTCGGGAAAAACTCAATTTGCGTATCTACCCCGAATTGATAAAATAAAATAAAATTCTGAATCAAAACTATAAGGAAACACCAGTAATTTGTTTAGGTTTGGTTTGTAGGGAATTCCAAACCTGCACACATATATTCAAACGCACATAACTATAGAACCCGTTCTTAATGCGCATCTGAACACCATCAGCGTTTCTCACAGGTTCGCTAAAGTCTGTGTAGAGAGAATGGTGTCGTCTTGGCGGCCCTAATTTAAAAACAAATGATCGTTGCGACGGAAGCGAATCAATCAAAACTAACTTTAGCTGGAAAATAACTTTATTAAAGAACCGCTATAAAGCCAAAACAATCTTACGTTATATTATACATTTATCTCTGTGAAGCTGCTTTGAGACAATCTACATTGTTAAAAGCGCTATATAAATGAAAATGACTTGACTTGACTTGACTTGCCACCTGACCACGCCCGCCTCACCTGTTGTCTATAAATTGCTTCTCCACCTCTTGGCTCACTCTTTGCACTTTCTCCTGGCACTCTGATGTATACTGTGTGTGTCTTCATCAGTTAACGTGAGTTAATTTGTTTCCATTTGATTTGTCTTTTTTATGATTTACTGTCAACTGTTAACATGTGCACTATTGGTTGATTTCTTTGTTTGCCAGACATGTGCCATGAACCATGTGGGGCGATTGTTTGTTTGATTCATGTTTTAACAGCCTGTTTAGTCGTTGTGATTAGTAAATTCATATCCCTTTTGTTTATTTGTATTGTTTAATTTATGTGGATTGACAACTGTCAATTAATTGTTATTGATTGTTATCTCTTTTTATTTAATTCTGCAGCACACAAACCATGCATCTCAACCAAAGACAACCGTAACAATAAATAAACCACTACTGGTGTTGCAATAAACCTTGCCTTCTCCTTGCTTCCATCATCACGCCATATCATCTGACGTCTTCTGACCGAGACTCTGTTTGCTAGGGGTGTGCATTGGCACTGCCCTCACGATTCGATTCGATTACGATTCACCAGGTAACGATTCGATTCAATTCGATTCTACGATGCATTGCGATGCATCAAAATTCTACTGCACACAACAAGGCAAAATTTTCATCAGTCATGAGGCAATACAAGCAGTCAGGTATTGAACAACAGATTTTATTGGCTGCTATGTGTGTATTATCACTCTCCTGTATCTTTGACATAAATGTCATTAAATAAAATAAAATTGAATGGTACAGGGTATTGGATATGACATTTTCAAACCTGCGCTTTGAATGAGAAATGTTTCTCTTCTCTCTGCTTGAGAACCATTTGAAATTAAATTTCAACTTTATTGTCCAACTCAAGGCCAGAAAATAAACAGTGTAGGGTGTAACGGTTCACAAAATTCATGGTTCGGTTCAATACGATACACTTGTGTCACGGTTCGGTACGTTTTCGATACAGCAAAAAGAAAGAAATGCCAGAGAAATTTCCTTGATTTTTTTTTTTTCTTTTTTTATTAGAACTAACATCATAAACTATGACATTTTTTTCTTTGAGCAATGATGGAGCTATAATTGACTCTTCTTAGGAGCATATAAAACAAAACAGCTCCTTGGAAAAAAATAAATGTAATATTTTGTGCTTATAAACAAATGTTTATTTTAGTTCAGATTAACATTTGAGGGCAGCAATGTTATTCATAATGTCGAAATAAATCCGACATAACGTTACTTGAAAGCATTATAGCCTACTATTCCTGCCAAACTTCCAAAGTTGCAGTTAGTGTTACTACAGTAAATCCATGGTGAATATTGCAGATCTGTGGACACTGGATAGTTCATTCATGTCACAATGTTTCTTCCTGGTTTCCACGTCAGCACTGTTTGATCCGTTAATAATGGAGAAATGTGAATGTTTCTCACTAGATCTCGCAGCGATGTTATTACTTTAGTGGCGAGTTCAAATGCTTTCTTTACTGGATCTCTTAGCGTTGTGTAGTATAAGATCGGCTCGCGCTGCGTTGGTCCAAACTGATAAACAGTCTGTCACGAGTAGCTCAGTTTCGTTCCGCTTACATTGCGTTTGCCATTTGATGTTGTGGTCGTGCCAGCGTCTACATTATGAGCGCGCTCGCGACGCGCTTACATTTGAAATAACCGTTCGGTTTGAAAATGCTTGCCTTGTACCGAACGGTTTAGTACGAATACGCGTACCGTTACACCCCTAAGTGACATAATCGATTATGGCACTTTGCCACATCGATGCTGAATCGTGCATGCCCCGCATTGCGATGCATTGCCGAATCGATTATTGTTGACACCACTACTGTTTGCTCACCAAACCCCTCACTTCACCTGAACCATTTCCATTATACTACAGTTCCTTCATCCACGTTTATTATAATATATGACTGGGTTTCTAACAATACAAAGCTTAATGCAAATGGGTGAAGTGTCCCTTTAATTGAGAAACGCTCAAACCTGTGTTGTCAAATTTCACTATGACCTTAAAATTCTGGTTCTTGTGTTAAACTGTATGCAAGCCAAATTACACAGTGAAATTACACTCTGATTGAACCAATCCACAGCGCTGTTACAGTAATTAGTGTAATTAAATAGCATTCTGTGGACAACTTATCTTATATAGAGAGGAATTAGATATAGTATGCTATTACTTTATCATACATTTACATGAGCAGACAGATAGCATTTAAGTCATTGCTTATAGAATAACTCATCAGGAGCAAAGTCTGGCCTAAGTAAATTCCCCCATGCAGCTTTGATGTGTCTAAAAGCTAACATTACAGTAACTTTTCTTTAACAGACTAGAAATGGAAGAAGAGGATATGTCTGTCACGTTTTACTTGTTAAAGGGATAGTTCACCCAAAAATGAAAATTCTGTCAGTAATTACTCACCCTCATGTTGTTCCAACCCCGTAAGACCTTTGTTCATCTTCGGAACACAAATTAAGATATTTTTGATTAAATCTGAGAGTTGTCTCACTCCTCCATAGGCTTCTAAGGGACTGAAACTTGCTGGCCCAGAAAATGTATTAAAGACATCGTTAATATAGTCCAAGTGACTCCAGTGGCTCAATCTTAAGTTTATACAGTTTTACACTTTTCATTTCCTTCTCTCTGGGCCTCGGGTCTTTTCACATAGTGTTTAAGCGTAGCGCGTCTGTGTTGTACGTCACCATATATCACACATGACCAGCGTCGGCCAATAGTGAGCCTACGTGGTGACGTGCAACACAGACGCGCTACGCTTAAACACTACGTGAAAAGACTCGAGGCCCAGAGAGAAGGATAAGAGAATTTTCATTTTTGGGTGAACTAACACTTTAACATCTTGGTTTCTTGACTGGTTGTTGACATAAGTGTAGCTCTAGATGTGAGTGCAAAGTTTTTGCAAATGCAAGTTACAAATACCCTGGGGGCTAAGCCCCCCCTGTCTTCCAATCCTAGTGACGTCCCTGCCGTCTTCCATTGCCCTGTGGTGAATTTGAAGATAAACTGAGGGAAAACCTAAAAACATTAGGAAGCAGAAGCCACATGTTGAAAATGATTAACAGCTGGAAAGCAACAGAAAGAACTGTTCTCCACAGCGTTTGGTGAGCTACCTTTAGGGTCTGTTTTAACCTACCAGTTACCCCAGCAGACAGTGTCCTCTGAAGAACACCCTACACTGCCTCTGCCTCCACAACCACACTCCTACACAACTGTTTTAAACCAGAGAGAACATGATTTCTATGGAGGTTTGATCATTACACCAGAGGAATCACTACACCTGGAAAGTGGAACCAAAGACCAAAGCAGCAGCACTTGGCATCGACTACGTGCAGAGAGGATTACATCAACATCTTTCAAGCAAGTCTGTTGTAGAGTTAAATACTTTGAAAAGTTAGCTGCTAACATGACTGCTAAACAAACAGTTCTAACAAAAGCAATGAAAAGAGGCAAACAACTTGTACCTGTTGCTGCTGCAGATTATGAAGAACTCACTGGAAACAAAGTGTTCCCTTGTGGCTTAATAATTAATCATCATGCCCACATCTAGGAGCCTCTCCTGACAGGAAAGTAGTTGACTTGTCAACGGATCCAGTCCACGGACTTCTTGAGATAAAATGCCCAAACAAAGACAGTTTCAAAGACTGCTCATATTTGAGAAGTGCAGCAGGAACTACACTTTAAAAAAGATCCACGAGGACTACTATCAAAGTGTTGGACAAATGGGGATTAGTGGGTTTACATGGTATGATTTTTTTCTTTGTAAAGTGTAAAAATGATAACCACATTGAACGCATCTATTTCAACAGAGATGAATGGGAGGAGATGAAGGGTAAGCTTGATTTTTTTCTTGTTCATCTGTTTCTTGCCTGCTTTGTACAACAAGAGAGTGTAAACAGAATCAAGACCAAAACGACATTGTGCTATAAACTGTAATGTCATTAACTTCTGTCTGTGAAACAATTTTTTAAATACAGTGTAAATGTGATCAGGGGCGCTGCTAAGGATTTTGGGCCCCATGAAAAGAATCTTGACAGGGCCCCCAACACAGCTGAGACTTTTTTCATATTAATTTACATAAAATCATGGTTTTCCGGTATTTTGACTATCATTCTCATATATTTAAGTCAATCAGACAATTGAACTCCATCCCATGTCCACACCCGTAATTTGTCCTCTGTAATACTGCACTACTTCAGTACTGTATAATGTATATACTGTGCATAGCTGTACATGTGTCATATAGTGTATTCACATATATTTATATTTGTATGTACAGTATGTGAGGCAAAGCCGTCCACCCGCTGCACCCTGCTCTATCGAAACGTGCTAACTTGTCGAAAAATGCTACTGTAGAGACCTGGGGCCTCATGTACAAAGCGTACGTACGCACAGAAAAGTGCCGTAGGCTACGATCATTGTCACGGGCGGTCCACTAACAATTTAGAAAACCTTTCCAGGGTTTCCCCAGGTTTGATCACCCCAAATTTAAGACTTTTTTAAGACCTTTTTAAGACCACCTACATCGCACCCATTATGTAGTCGTAAAACACCAGATCAAATCCCAATAATGACTATTACTAACAAATGTTTTAATTAAAAATACATTTAGGCCTATTATAAAAAAAAACTCATTCAACAACACACTGCAAATGTTTTTGGTAAATATCAAACATTCATAACAATAAACAGATGAACTAACTTTTCAAAACGTCTTAGTAAAGTTTCTCAGCATTCAAATTGCTTCAACCATTGCTTCAGAGGGGTAGACAGATAGGTAAGAGAGATATAGATAGTAGGGGTGTAACGGTTCACAAAATTCACGGTTCGGTTCAATACGATACACTTGTGTCACGGTTTGGTACGTTTACAATACAGCAAAAAGAAATAAATGCCAGAGAATTTTTTTATTATTATTATTATTTTATTTATTAAAACTAATAGCCTACACTTTGACCAATGATGGAGCTATAGACTCTTCTTAGGAGCATAAACAAAACAGCTCCTTGGAAAAAAATGAAATGTAACCTAATATTGTAGTAGTTATAAACAAAGGTCTATTTTTAGTTCAGATTAACATTTGAGGGCAGCAATTGTATTCATAATGTCAAAATAAAACCGACGTAATGTTACTTGAAGCCATTATAGCCTACTATTCCTGCCAAACTTCCATGGTTGCAGTTAGTGTTACTAACTTACAGTAAATCCATGGTGAATGTTGCTGATCTGTGGACACTAACGTTAGATAGTTCATTCATGGCACAATGTTTCTTCCTGGCTTCCACGCGCTGTTTGATCCGTTATATAACGGAGAAATGTGAATGTTTCTCACTAGATCTTACAGCGATGTTATTACTTCTGTGGCGAATTAAACTGATTTATTTACTGGATCTCTTATTACCGCTGTGTAAGTGTCGCTTGATCAAGATCGCTCGCGCTGCACTGGTCCAAACTGATAAACAACGGTCCGTCAACCACACAATAACGAGTAGCCCAGTTTCATTCCGCTTACATTACGTTTGCACATTTGATGTTGGACAATGTTGTGGTCGCGCCGGCGTCTCTTTTTACAATATGAGCGCTTGCCACGCGCAACGCGCCTACATTTGAAATAATGAAATTTTGGTCGGCAGGAAAAATGGTCCAACGAACCGTTCGGTTCTATGATACTTCATCACACCGGCGCTATAAGTGAAGTCAAGCTGTTTGTGTTACCTGGATACAATTTGGGCGGACTGAACCATTTTATGATAATCAAGAGGGGGAGAGGGGCCCACGGACGTTTGTGTTTCCTAAACAAATACATTTTTTTGACACCAGGAAACAGCAAATAGAATAATTTAAAGTTAATAATTTTTACTATCAAAAATTTTTTTTAGCACCACAATTTTATTGGGGGCTTCTCTGGGCCCCCTCTTAGTCATGGGCCCCGAGAATCGTCATCGTTTACCCCCCCTTTACAGCGCCCCAAAATGTGATTAAACAAATCGAACAGTCGAGTAGAATGCAGAAATTGTATTTATTGTTTTTAAATATTTATATTTTCAGTTGTAATATTCTTTAATATGTTTTTAATATAATTCTTAAATGCAAAATGTAAAAATGTTAATAGAGAAATGTCTTTACAAAGAAAGAAAAATTAAAAGGTAAACATACTCAGTTGAAATGTGCATTCTTATGTACACTTACAGGGATAGTTGAGTTCCATTGACTTCCATAGTAGGAACAAATATATATACAGTATATAGTACTGTGCAAAAGTCATAGGCATGTTAATACAGACAATTGAACCCCCCCCCCCCCCCCCCCCCCTAAAATATATAAAAGCATAATACATAATTTCTATAGGCTATAGGCCTATGCATTTATTTGTTCATAATGTTACAATGTGTAGATTACTTTACCATTTATAAGCTGCTTATAGGCTACTATTCATGTAAACTGCTTTTATTATATTCCATTGCAGCTTTAAACAGGTCTAAGGAATAATATGCACATGAATGAAATGAAACTTGTTGAACTCACCTCAACTTGTCTTTTACAATCATTTAACCCGCCATGGGCAATGCTGAAGTCACTGTTACAAACTGTACAGTGTGCAAGACTATCATTATGTTTTACTCTTATAAGACAGGGGTACACTTTCATGTAGTCTGCCGTAAAATGTATCTTATACTTTCGTTTTTTGCATGTTTTTTTGTGGCACTCTCCCTTTGCCATGGCGCTCCTGTTTCTAGATACAGTAGCCCCGTTTACATGCACACTTTTTTGCTATTCTGATTGAGATCGTTCTGATTGACGAATTCCGGTTGACTGTTTACATGGGATGTTATCTAAACCGATCTGGTGTTTACATGTGCTGACGCTTTCAATCGAAGTCATTTTCTGACATGCACACACAGCTTGTCTGCCGGATCTGAGCTCATTATTTCCATGTTTTCAATCCTGTCAAGATGGTGCATCACTTAATTGTCGCGTTTAGTTGTAGGCATGAGACGCGTTTCCACTGTCGGGCCAGTGCGAGCCATAAACGTGGCATTTTATTGTATTGTGTAGGCTATTGTTCTTTGCTAATTATTGTCTTGTTTTGTATTTGCATCAGTTTTTCATTCTCATACTCATATCACACTCATTATAGCATATAATTAAATATAGGCCATCATTATTGTAAAAAAAAAAAAGCAGAAAAAAAGGAAGTTTTATCAGAAAACTGATCAGAAAGAAATCACTATAAACAGCCTGATCGATTGCAAACCAAGTGCGACTGTTTGCTGGCATTTTTGTTAAATTGAATATTTAAAACCCAAGAATAGATGTTTTACCACAGGTTTAATATAAAAACCGATACATTTATCATAATGAATTAATTTGTGTCAAAATTGCACGTCACAGAAATAAAGTGGTTTACCGTTTATGACGTTTGTGAACGTTTACAAAAGAAAGAGGACACACAACTTATTCGCGTCTGTTTCTGTTTATTTGGTAGCCTAGTAACAGGACGTATTTACATCACATTTAGAACATTTCTACAAATATGCCAGCAACAATATGACCTGAGGAGCTTTAGCACTCTCTCCCAGAAGGATACAATTATATTTTCAGTCAGAGAAAAAGAGGATAGTCCGAGACATAGGCTACTGAAAGATAAAATAAAAACAGGATTATGATTTGTCTGATTTCTTCAAGCGTACATATTTACCATGTTTACTATGGTAATGGTTAGCGTGCATAGTTTTTTTGCATTGGGTATAAATATTCCTACCTTATTCGGTGATCTGAATCCACAATGGATCACAAACAGAAGGCATTATGTTAGCTGACAGAATTATCTGGCGCAAAACCAGGCATGCGCAGAAAGACGTACGCTCAAAGTAATCGGATCAGCTCGTTTACATGGTGTAATCTTTCGTTTGATCGGTTCATGAAAAGGTTTATTCCACCCCCTTCAATCCGACTGAAATTTCAATCGGTTTGAGCATTTTTATTCCGATTGAGGTGTTGACATGGAGCATTTTCATTCTGATTGGACTTGCACCTGGTTATAATCGGAATACAATGCTACATGTAAACGGGGCTACTGACTGAACTGATTAATTCGGTTCGGGAGAAGAGATAAAACACGCCCACACTGACAATTGATTGGTTGATTTACCGAAACAGGCCAATCAGATGCTCTCGATCATCTTACGTGCGCACACAGGCAAGGTCTCTCGCTCCCTCTCCCTCTCTGCTGTGCACGCGCGCTCTGGCTCGCTCGCTCTAGATTCCGGGAGATTTGAACTCATTTGCGGGTATCAGGGAGCCGCTATCAATATGCGGGAGACTCCCGGAACTTCCGGGAGACTTGGGATGTCTGTTAATATCCCCCCAAACCCCCCCAAAAATGGTTGTAAGTCAGTTATTTATATCTTTTGCTGTAGTGCGTCAGTGGGAAATATCAGTTTACATTTCCAAACATTCTTTTTGCCATTAATTGTAATAATCCAGTGAGATGTGTATGCACAAGGAGTCTGACAGAAGCCGGTCTGATCTGATCTCACCATCATCGAGTCCGTCTGTGATTACATGAAGAAACAGAAGACTAAATCCAGAAGAACTGCGGGAACGTCTCCGAGACGCTTGAAGAAACCTATCAGCCTATCAAGGTTCTCAAACTGACAGGAATACTTTTAGTCACCTTATTAAAATCTCTTACTGAAATTACAGCACCTTTCAGAAACATAAACTCAGAAAAAGAAAGAAGGTCTCCTCGAGCACTGAATAAATCAGAAACAAAAATAATATTTTGATCCACCCATTCCTTGAAAAAAAGTTATTTGTTTCCACACAATACATTTTCATTATTCCACATAAGACACGTGTGTGTGGAGAAATTATGTTTGAAAGCAATCTTCCAGGATTCTAGAGCTTGTTTGTAAAACTCTGAGAGTTTAATAGGTAATTTGCTGCATTTAAAATGACAAGATAATAAAAACTGAAGGTCACCACAATGTTTGAAGATTATGTTAGGAATCCAAAACCAGGATAATCCATCATTAGAAATACAATACTTACTCCAGTTAATTTTGATAATAATAATTTTTGAATAATATCAGTGTAACGGTCACCAGCTGGAGTGCCCTTGAGAGCCACCAGAGGGCACTCCACACCAGACTATTGTCACTCTCACAAACTATATTTCCCAGAACTCACTGCCCGGGCTCATCACTGATTCACCTGGTATCTCATTACCTTGTTAATTTCAGCCTATTTAGTCCATGTTCACTCACTGCAAAGTTTTGTATGTTGTTGCACTGCATTTCTGAGCATTTTCCCCAAAACACACAAAACAGCCAGGGGTCAGAGGCAAAAGAGTAATCCAGGGAACAGGGCAAGAAATCCAAAAACCAAGAGACATGAAACCAGGGAGAATGCTCAGAATTGCAGTGCGAGACTAAAACAAGACTTCACAGGGAGTGAATGAGTGTACAAGGTATAAATAGGCTGAGACTAACAGGGTAATGAGATACAGGTGGAGTAATGATGCTGAAAATTCAGCTTTCATCTGAGGAATAAATTACATTTTAAAATATATTAAAATAGAAAAGTAATTTTAAATTGTCATAATCTTTCACAATATTACTGTTTTTTTTTTTTGTTGTTTTTTTTTTTTATCAAATAAATGCAGCCTTGGTGAGCAGAAGAGACTTCTTTTAAAAACATAAAAAATCTTACCGATCTAAAACTTTTGACCAGTAGTGTATATGCTCTGTGGTTTCAATGGACCATGACCAAGCAAACACTGATTAATAAATCATGTAATATCTTATAAATTATAATCTTGGAATGCAGAAATACTTCACAGAACAAACTGCCATATAGCTAATTTAAGACATATATATGTTAGATATGTTAGAAAAAAAAACATAGATGGAATAATTATTGTGCTTATTATTTAATGAGTCAACTAAAGTGTCAAAGTGGATTTACATCGAATATTAGATTTATGTTTCCAGTAAGGATTGTTTGCGAAAAAAAGTTTTAGTGCATCAAAATGTTTTCCGACATGGAAATGACAATTATCGATAATTTTTTGATTATCGCTCATTGAATCTTTTTCCATTTAACTTCAAATGCAGTGAAAAACTAGTTTGGAAACACTTTTTGTCGAGAAAAAGGGTTTTAAAGCAAATAAATATGGTGTCACATGACAGAAGCTGTATTTGTTGATCCCGTTATAAAGCACCGTTAAAAAGGTTAATAATATTCCTTTAATTAAATTGTATATTAAATTATTTTATCACTATTGGTAAGAATAATACATGTTACCTCTCAAACATCATTCTTCCTTATTTTTGTAATTTTGTCTGTTTTTTATAATCTAAAAAAAGTTAAACAGAAAAATAGCCTAATAGCTGCACCCGTTTCTGAATATTGCTGGATCAAGTATTGATCTAAATAGCCTTTATAATGAAGTACAAAAAATCATGACACTTGTTAAGAAAAATAATTGTTTGTATACAGTTTAATAATATATAATAACATGTTTGAAATGGACGAGGAAATCAGAGGCTTGATAATCTCTGCCGCTCGTCAAAACTCCAGATGTGTGTCTGTCAGACGAAGGAAGACTGAAGGAGTTTCCAATAAAGGCAGAAAGAAAGGTCAAATAAACATGTTACGTCTGTAAAGTATTGTTTCCACGACTTAAACCCTAATTATCATCCCAAACATTTAGGCCCGGTTTCACAGACAGGGCTTAGACTAAGCCAGGATTAGACCATAGATCAATTAGGACATTTAAGTAATTTTTATAAACATGCTTAGAAAAAAACATTACCGATGTGCATCTTAAAACTAAAAAGGCACTGATATATTTTTAAGATCAGTCAGTGCAAGTTTATTTCAGTGGAAACAGCTCAGACTTACATTTTAGTCTAGGACTAGTCTTAAGCCCTGTCCGTGAAACCAGGGGTTAATCTTTCACTCTGAGCATTAAATCACATAATCACATATTATTTATTTATTTAAAACACAAGATTATCAGCAAGAACCTTTACATCCATTTATTCCAATGAACAAATGATCATTTCTCCTCTATAACTGAAATAATTATTCATTTAGTCTCATGTTGAACAAACACTGAGAATGTGCAGAATTTACTGCTTCAGTGATTTGATATAATACAAGAAAGAATATGATATATAATCATATATAATTATGATGCAAAAAAGTTTAGAAATTAATAAACACACATTGACTGAAATAATGGGGTAAATGTCAATTATCCTGAAAACATGAATGCTAAAAATGTCTCTAATCGTCTAATTGTCTGAAGTGGAATATAAATGAAAACTTCTTGTTTATTGATCTGAGTGTTGCTGTAGTGCTGGATATCAGTCATGTGATCATCAAGGCCCAATCACAGTTACCGTACTGATATTCAGATCAACAGCACTCTTACTCATGTGATATGGATTAAATATTGGAAACATGATGAAAGCAGGAAGATCCAGATCTACAGGAGTGACGTTTACTGACTATTGACCGGTAAGATCCTCAGAGAGTTAGAATAACACCAGAAGAATGGAAAGAGTGTGTGAGTGAAGGTGGTTGTGAATGTGTGTAGATGTGTGTTAGTTACAGGATCAGAGAACGACACCGTTCCTCCGTCATAGTCCAGATTCACTCTCACACGATCAAGCTTCTGTTTAACATGAAAACCAGAACCTGAAGGCATAAACAGCTGTACATCCTCCTCAAAATCCTGTTCGTCCTCCTCAAAATCCCTTTCATCCTCCTCAAAATCTCGTTCGTCCGCCTCAAAATCCCGTTCGTCCGCCTCAAAATCCCGTTCGTCCTCCTCAAAATCCCGTTCGTCCTCCTCAAAATCCCGTTCATCCTCCTCAAAATCCCGTTCGTCCACCTCAAAATCCCGTTCGTCCTCCTCAAAATCCCGTTCGTCCGCCTCAAAATCCCGTTCGTCCTCCTCAAAATCCCGTTCGTCCGCCTCAAAATCCCGTTCGTCCGCCTCAAAATCCCGATCGTCCGCCTCAAAATCCCGATCGTCCGCCTCAAAATCCCGTTCGTCCGCCTCAAAATCCCGATCGTCCGCCTCAAAATCCCGTTCGTCCGCCTCAAAATCCCGTTCGTCCGCCTCAAAATCCCGTTCGTCCGCCTCAAAATCCCGATCGTCCGCCTCAAAATCCCGTTCGTCCGCCTCAAAATCCCGTCCGTCCGCCTCAAAATCCCGTTCGTCCTCCTCATACCACACACACCAGACATCAGTCTTGAAGAAACCACATCCCTTCCTCTGGTTTGATGCTGTAGTTACTCCAAGTCTCCACCATGAACTCTCTTTAACCTCCACATCCCAGCAGTGTGTTCCTGAGTTAAAACCCTCTGAACCCAGAACACAGAAATAATCGTCAAATCTCTCTGGATTATCAGGAACAGGTTGATAGTTCCAGCATGTCACACTGGTCAGATCATCAGACACGATGAGACGTGGACTCGCCGTGTTTGGATCCAGAATCACAGGAGCTGATGAGACACAATCAACAGATGCTTTTATTCTGATCTTCATATAATGATCAAGAGTGAACCCAACACAGATTATTATGAATTATGACACTCGTCCTGTTGATCAAACACATGTTCCTCTGATCACTGTCAGTGCTGTTATTAGTTTCACACTCGTTTTATCATCAGCGATTAACGGCATCAACTACAAACATTAAATATGAGATTCAGACATTTGTGTCCATCAAGAGAAACTGATACTTTGGGAAAGTTAAATTACAATAAATCAATGAGATCTGTTGAGATTTCTGCTGTAGATGAAGAACTGTAAGTGTGTGTCTGATCTTCAGCATCTGATCATCTTCATTTTATTGGCTCTTATAGTCTGTGTTTTGTTTTAAATTAGTTTATTATGACAGTCTGTTGTGTTTGACTTACAATCATGAATCACCTTCAACACTTCCTAGCCACGCCCTAGCAACCATTGTTGAGCCCCCTAGCAGGTGGTTGGCTCTATCTATCTATCTCTCTCTCTCTCTCTCTCTCTCTCTCTCTCTGTCTGTCTATCTATCTATCTATCTATCTATCTATCTATCTATCTATATATCTATCTATATATCTATCTCTGTCATGAAGAGCCTCTAACTCTCCACCCATCCATCATGTCCAGCTCAGATCTCCTGCTGTCAGACTCACTGTTTTGGACGATGTCCTGCATCTTCTTCCAGACTCTGAACGGCAGGTTGCCCAAGTATCGTGGCACATGAATCAAAGCTCCAGAAGCCATCTGTGGATCCGGCTGTGAGCTCTGGACTCTGGAAGAACATTCAGGAGTCAGAACTGCAGTGGCTTTGGATCAGAACCAGAGAGACCAGAGACAGGAGCAGATCACTCACCTTTCCATTGAGACTGGAAACTCCTGCAGAACAAACACACCATTTATCATCAAGAACTCAATCAATCATCAATCAATCAACCAATGATCTGAAATCAGACCTTCAGAAAGCAGACGTCATTGGCTTTCATCATCTCCTCCATGTCTTTGATTGTGTGTGAAAGAGCTGAGATGTGTGTGTTCATCTCCTCCAGCTTCTCCTTCATCCTCTGCTTCTTCTGCTCCTCTTCCTCCCTCAGTGCAGTGACTGTAGCTTCTTCTTCATCTCTGAGAAACTGATGAAGCTTCTCAAACTGCTGTTTAATCTGACGCTCTGTGTGCTCAGCTTGAGACTGAAATCAGATCACATTCACTTCAATCATCTCAATCGACACACATCATTAATATCCAAGATAAACTTGGATACCCGACATAAAACGGATCCAGAAGCAGATTGCTGCTAGTCATTTACAGAAATAATAAACTGTTATCCATTATATCAAATCATAACTGTATATAGTGATCCAACAGCTGTAATGAAAATGACTCTCGTCTCTGTTTCCTCACCTTGATGTGTTGAACTGTTTTCTCAAACTCACTTTTCATTTTTTTATTGCGTTTAAGTTTCTGTTGTAAGGACATCAGTGCTGTATTGAGCTCCTCCTAGAATTGAACAAAACTACATTAAAACACCAGATTACAGTGAAGAGAAGACAATACAGTGATATGATCATATAATGCAGTGAAAAAGTATTTGCCCCCATCTCATACTAAATTGATTCAGAAATTAAAACCTACCATAAAACAAAGGCAACCTGAGTAAACACAAAGTACAGTTTGTAAATGACAATGTTATTTATTGAAACAAAAAGGTTGTCCAATACCAACTGGGCCGGCGTGAAAATGTATTTGCCCCCGTAGTTACTAATTCCTCAAATCTATGAAACTGCATTTATAATGTAGTTCAGCTGGACTAAACACAACCAGTCCTGATCACTGCAGCCCTGTTCAATCAGATCAACACTGAATACTGAAGCCTGATTGGTTCACATCTGTGCACCTGTACAGACAAATGGCTTTTCCGCCCGCTAAAACGGACGGGGCCGACTGCATATTTAAGTCGCGCTGAAAACAGTTTTCATCAGAATTGTTCTCCTTCAAACATGAAGATCATCTCCTCGCTGTCTCCAAAGAGAAGAAGATAGGAGCCTTTCTGCTCACCGTTGAAACAAGCCTCAACTAGCGGATTATCGGCTCTTCCGACAGCTAA
The DNA here is from genome assembly GCA_021464565.1 of Rutilus rutilus. NCBI lineage: Eukaryota > Metazoa > Chordata > Actinopteri > Cypriniformes > Leuciscidae > Rutilus > Rutilus rutilus. Next base: position 34,382,455 of record JAJAQA010000019.1, read on the forward strand.
ATCTGACTCGCTGCTTTTCCTCTGGGCTATCCGGCAACTCTTCAAGAAACAATGTCACTATTAAAAGAGCAAATTTGAGTGACATTTGTTGCAAAATGCCGTGCCACGAGTGTTGCTCCTGCAGGGCTCCCTGCTTCCCTCATCTGGAGCGAGTGCCATGGTTTCATTTGGCGGCTCCGAGGAGGACTTTGATGACACTATGTCTCTGAAGCGGAGGACTGAGCGAGCCTCTTTAACCCCTCGCCGCCCAGAGACGGGCTTGGGAAGCTTTTACCGGCATGTCAGATTGGGTTTTAGTAATAATCAAACGGAGTTACTCTCTCCAGTTCTCCCGCAGGCTCTCCTGCTTCAGGAGTGTGACTAACACTTCAGTCTCGGACATCGACGCTCACGTCCTCCGAGCTGAAGCACAAGCTCTGCTAGTGAAGAGTGACTCAGGCTTTTACAGCTGCTTCTTTCTCGTTCTAGAGAAGGATGGCGACCTCAGGCTCATCCTCGATTTGAGATGTCTGAACCGCGCTCTGGTAAGACCGCCGTTCATAATGCTAATGCTAACTTTGAAATGAATCCTCTCACAGATCTGATTGTTTTTTATCAGTGGATCTGGAGGACGCTGTCACGGAACACACACGGGAAACAGGCAGATCCAATTGCAGTATAATTATTTATTAAGGGTAATCCAAATCTGAGTCATCCAGGCAGGGGTCAAAATCCAAAAAAGCAATCCAACACGAGAAACAGACTTCAGAAGTGTAGTGACGAATAACAAGGACTCCGTGACAAACACTAACCAGACAGGGTATATATACACAGAAACTAACAATGTGATAGGGAACAGCTGAGTGCAATGATCAATGATGAGTCCAGACAGGGATTGTGGGAAATGCAGTTCAAGAAGTAATGGTGACAGTATGGGGAAGATACCTCTAGTGGACACCCGGGGAACACAAACCAGACACTGTGACAGACACATACTTTCATATACAGATAGCCTCTCATCACAGTTCTTGAGATTCACGTTCGAAGGGGTACTTTTATGATATTTGTGGATGCGGATCATTTATGCGGACCATTATCAGCTATCAACCATGAGTAACCAGATCATTTATTAACCGGATCTGTGTTTGTACTGGCTTCGTACCCAGCAAGCTAAACACATCCACTCAATAAACAATCTTGACACCGGAGTCGTCGTTCAGATTTACTGAATAAATGTGAAAAACTGTAACACAATATAAAAACAAAAAGAATACATAAATAAACTGTAACATGGTAAATGTCAAGTCCATCAATGTACAACAGGAGAAAATAATACAAAGTGTTCACACAATATAATGCAGAACTATGAAAACAATCACTTTATATACACTCCCTCAAAAACATACAAAATGCCATAATCAAGAATAATCAAACTCCACTTACAGGCAGTGCCTCGTTTAAGTGTTGTTGTTGCTGTGGACTGACGGCAAATTCAACATGCGCTACCGTGGCTGCGTTCCAAACCGCATACTTCCCTACTATTTAGTATGGGAAAAAGAGTAGGCGAGCGAAAAAGTATGTACGAATCCAAAAGAGTAGGCGAGAATTACCTGGGTGACGTACTAATTATCGCGAGATTCGGACTTAAGTGCGTTCCAATATGCCTACTTTCCTACTATATAGTAGGCGAAAACAGTACGTGAAGGAAGCAGTACGTTCGAAACATCAGTATTCATAAAAGAGTAGGCGAGAAGTTCCCGGATGGCTTACTTCTTCCGGCCAGATTTTTGAGTGCTCATCCGATGGATACTCTTCTATCCCAGGAGGCCACGCGAGAGGATACGTCATTATAAAACATCGCAGAGATCAGCGACGCGGGTGCTTTCAAATGTGAGTAAACACAGTTCCTTTTGTTAAAATTGCATGTGTTGAACTACTGTAGAGTAAACTGTTGAATTGTTGAAGGTGTAAAGACGTTACACAGTATAGTATAGTTCTGATTTTGCTGTAAAACACGTTTTATTATGTATAACGTTAGCTAACAGGGGAGCTCCAGTAAGGACACGTAAGTTACGTCTCTAAAGTGGATTTACATAAACAAACCATACATCAAAGACGCTTATTTTAAATGTCTATTTACATCTGACAGGAAAATCTTGAAATATCACAACATGAAATAGACATCTGAGTGATGAATGTGTGCTATTATGTAGAACAAATCTATAAAGTAACTAACGTTAAACATAAGTTATCTATTTTATTTGTCCATTACTGTTGATAAATTGAGGAACATTTATGTTGGATAAAAAGTTAAAACAACCTCAACATGTAAATGTAGTGTTGAGTTCATAAATCACAGAGGTAACGTGGATCTTGTCTGGATGTTACAGGGTCAGATGAACAGATGTGTGTTTATCTGGTGGAGAGTTGCTCATGAAGGCTTTGAGTGAGTATACTACAGAAATGAATAACAACTATTTAAATCTTAAGTTGTAGTTTATTTTAATTATTGTAATTTCAAACAGAGCTATTACATCACCTTTCTGATTCTTGATTTCTGTGAATTTGCTGCAGATCTTTTGTGGTGGAGCAGGACCTGCAAGGGAAGATGATGGCGGCATTTGTGGAAAAAAAGCGTTTTTGTCTTCTAAATAATACTGAAATTAAATGACATTGTGTGGTTAAAATTACTGCTTTTGTGTTATGTTTGTGCATTTTTAGGATCTGAAATGTCAGCGGGCTGGTGTGAGCGCTGAGGATGAAGAGCACAGAAATGAATCCTAGAGATGGTCCCTCCATCACTCCACTTGCCTCAGATTGTGAAGCACAACACATCACACAACAACCTCCGGCACAAGGGAACGGCTCACCTCTGGCGGTCAGCTGATTCAGCAGAATAAAGCTGCAGAATGGGAACCGCTGTGTTGAGATGGCAGAAGGATGTGGGGTTCAGCACCTGTAGCCTACATACATGATTGTAGTTTGAATAAAGCTTTGTTTCATGTTTTGACTTATGCATTTGTTTATTGTGTGATGGTGACTTTCATTCATTCTTTTACTAATTTATTAATATTTCTCATTGTTGTCAGTAAATAAAATATAATTATTTAATTAATGTTTTATTTAATTGTTTGAAAAAAAATGTAGATATGTTCATTATACACACATCTAGAGTGTATTCAATCATGCATAGCTATGACACATGACACATTACAATTTGTTTGTTTTATTGAATTATATCATTTTCAGTAAAAAGTCATATAATTAAGTATTGGTCAGCATTTATCGTTGTTATTATTGTATGTTTTGGGGTGGGATAGAAATGCAATTCATTCTGAGGTAATATTAATTTTTAATATTAATGATACTTAAATTTTTCGAGTATAAAATCAACAGTTTTCCTCCAAAGGCAAATCTTCGCACAGCTGCCCTTTGTGCAGACATTACAAACGCTGAGGAAACCCGTTCTAGGTAGGGCTGTCGAGTTACTGATGTTATGAGATCTGTAAAAAATCTCATTATGTATGCAAACCCATAATATATACAGTATATATATATATATATATATATATATATATATATATATATATATATATATATATATATATATATATAATGGGTTTGCATACATAATATGAGATTTTTTACACAGGAAAAAAGAACCTACAAGGTTGAATATCTTAATATATATTTTCTTAAATAATTCATTATAATACATTTTAAAAAAGCATTTTTTGTTATTTATAGACCTGAGAGATGAAACGACAGTTAAATTCAACAAGAAAAAGAGGAAAAAATAAAGCAGTTAGCCATTTTTGCTTGTGGATGAAAATATTTGGATATAAAAAATTAACAACATATTCAAGAGATGACAATTTTGGGATTTCGTAATAAAAATAAATTTAATACATTTTCGTTGAGGATAAAACGGTAGTTCACATTAGTAGGGTTAAATAAAATAACTTAAATCAACCCTAAATGTATTCACAAAATAAATGGGCAGCAGTTTCTTCAAAAAGACCACAAAATGAGCAAGTTTAATCAATATCAAGATATTTACAGATAGATGAATTAAACGTGTCCGTTCGAATCTTTTAAGTTGTTGCGCGTGTGATCACGTGTCGTAGGTCACATGATAACGTGAACATGGCAGATGTCCGGTTCGCATTCATACTCAACGAGATTTGGCTATAAAGTACCTACTCTTTTAGCGCTCGTTAAGTAAGTACTCATTGAAATTAAGTACCTACTCATTGAGTATGCGGTTTGGAACGCAGCCCATGTGCCGTGTTATTCTTTTGAGCCTAACCCCGGAAACTGAATAAAACCAATTCAAAGTGCAAAATACAACAAAACCAGCAGGGGGTGCAAAAACGCTAAGATAGGCAAAGCCAGAACACTCCCCGTCTGGTATCTCAAAGATACCATTTACACTAACTGTTACTGAACTAAACGGCCTGATCTGAAGACAGGAGGTATACCAATTCAGATATTGGTCTGTAATAGGTTTTGGTTGTCCCATGTTGAACAGTTTTCACCTCCACTTTCCTCACCATACCGTCCGTACTGAGAATGGCCTTCACAATTATCCCCATTGGCCACTCATTTCTTTTGACTTGTTTGTCTTTGATCAGTACAATGTCGCCTTCTTTGATGTTCGGGTGCTTGTGAACCCACTTGCAACGGCTCTGAAGTGTTCCGAGATATTCCTTCCTCCACCTATTCCAGAACATTTCTGCTAAGGCTTGAACCCGTTTCCATTGAGATTGGAGCATGTCTTTCTTGCTGAAATCTTCTTGTGGAGTTGTGAGATTACCAGGTTTTTGTGTCAGAAGCATAGATGATGTTAGAATGAAGGGGAATTCAGGATCTGTGGAGACTGGGACTAGAGGCCGTGCATTCATGATGGCTGTGACCTCAGACATGAATGTTACTAAGACTTCGTGAGTAAGCTGTGCATACCTGTTTTCTAGGAGCATTGAATCTAGGATTCGCCTTGTAACACCAATCATGCGTTCCCAGGCGCCTCCCATATGAGAAGAGTGTGGCGGATTAAAGACCCAGGAACATCTTTGCTCAAGCAGGTATTCTCTCACCTCTGATTGTTCGTTCTCACTCATTTTAAGCTCTCTAGAGGCACCAACGAAATTCGTCCCACAGTCGGAGCGCAGCTGCTTGGCAGGACCTCTAATAGAAAAGAATCTTCTGAGAGCATTAATGAGACTTGAGGAAGTCATTGACTCAATCACCTCTATGTGAACTCCTCTGGTACACATGCAAGTGAACAACACTGCCCACCTCTTGCTATTTGCTAGACCACCCCTTGTGTGCCGTGAGTTCACCTCCCATGGCCCAAACACATCTAAGCCGACAAAGGAAAAGGTTGGATCCATTTGCAGCCTTTCCGCTGGCAGGTCAGCCATCTGTTGTTCCTCCATCTTGCCTCTTAGTTTACGTCAAGTAACACACTTTTGGATAATACTGCTAATGCATCTTTTAGCCCCAATTATCCAAAAGCCATTAGATCTTATGGTGCCCTCCGTAAGATGTCTGCCCTGATGCTGCACACGTTCATGAAAATGTCTGACCAGTAGGACTGTGACATGATGGCGAGCCGGGATGATTAGGGGATTTGTTTCTTTATCTCCTAGCTTTGCTTGTCTGATGCGTCCACCAACTCTTAGCAACCCATTGCTGTCAATGACTGGATTCAACTTTAAAAGTGGACTATGTGAGGGGATTTCACCCATGGAAGTGATGCATTCCAGCTCCTCTGAATACACTTCATGTTGTACACTGTTGATGATGATTTCCTCTGCTTTCAAGAGATCGCTTACAGATAAGCCCTTTGAGCAAAAATGCCAACCGGTGCACTGACTATCGTCACTTGGTTCAGTGAAACAATGAGCAATGTGGTGCAGCCGCGCCACAGCTCTGACGACTGTTCTCCAGTCTGAGAATTGCTCAAATATTTTGGTACCTAACTGGTCCATTTTGATGTGGGTAGACAAGACTTTAACCTCCGAGCGGATTTCAACATCTTTCTCTGCATCAATAAGGTCATATGAGCTCGGACTATCAGGGAGCTGCTCTGATGGATAGTGCAAAAATGAAGGTCCTGTGAGCCAAGTTGTGGCCTCAAGCTTCGCAGATGAAACCAAACGAGAGCCATGATCAGCAGGATTTTGCTCAGAGGAAACGTACCTCCATTGTTCAGGCTGAGTAGACTGTCTGATGCGCTGCACTCTGTTGCTCACATAAACATGGAACCGTCTTGACTCATTATAGATGTAGCCTAACACTACTCTACTATCCGTGTAGAACCTTATTCTATCCGGCTTCAGATTAATCTCTTCTGTAATGAGTTCAGACAATTCAACAGCTAGGACTGCAGCACATAGTTCCAACCTAGGTACAGAGAGATCAGGTTTTGGAGCCAACCTTGCCTTGCCAAGAATAAAGCCAACCTCTGTGTTGCCATTCTGATTCGAGGCTCTCAAGTACGCAACAGCTGAGACAGCCTTCATGGAGGCATCCGAGAAGACATATATTTCAGTGTGTTTGGCTTCAGAAAAAGGAATGGATACATACATGCGTGGAATGTTTAGACTTCTCAAGTCTTGCAGCGAATGACACCATCGTGTCCATTCTTCATGTCTGTTTTCAGGTAGTGGTGTGTCCCACTCATGTGTCTGTGATGAGAGTTCTCTTAAGAGTAGCCGGCCCTGAATTGTGATTGGTGCCAGGAATCCGAGAGGATCAAATAAGCTGTTCACTGTTGAAAGCACTTCTCTACGTGTGTATGGCTTTTCAATGTCTGGCACTTGGAAGGAGAAGGTATCCGACATTAGATTCCACTGTACCCCCAAGCTTCGTTGATCTGGTAAGTCATCCGTTGAGAGGTCAAGGCATTTGATATCCTTAGCTAAATCGTTATTTGGAAAGGCATCCATTACTTTAACTCTGTTTGCAGCAATTTTGTGAAGCCTGAGGTTTGAGGCAGCTAGTGCCTCTTGTGCCCTTCTAAGCAAATCGATGGCCTCTTCCTCAGTAGGAAATGACTTTAAGGCATCATCCACATAGAAATCTTGTTCAATGAATTTACTCACATCACTACCATACTCTTTTTCTTCTTCTCTGGCAGCTCTGCGAATTCCATAAATAGCCACTGCCGGTGAAGGGCAATTCCCGAATACGTGAACTCGCATCCTATAGTCTACGACCTCCTTAGTCAGATCATTGTCACAATGCCATAGAAAGCGTAAAACATCACGACAGTCCTCTCGGACCAAGAAGCAGTGAAACATCTGCTGTATGTCAGCAGTAATGGCAACAGGATCCTTTCGAAATCTTATGAGGACCCCTAAGGTCAGGGCCAGACAGCAGTACATCATTGAGAGATACTCCATCAAACTGTGCACTAGAGTCAAATACAACCCGTATTTGACCTGTTTTTTTTTTGGATGGTACACGCCAAATGATGGAAGATACCAGCTCTCCTAGCCATCTTGTAAAGGAGGCGCTAGCTCTGCATGGTCGTTGTCGAGTATTCTTTGCATGAACTTTGGTCGTTTGTCAAGATTTCGACGGAGAGACATGAAACGTCTTTTAGCATACTCTCTGTTGTTAGGCAAGCGTCTCCTAGGCTTACGAAATGGCAATGGTGCTACCCAGCTGTTGCTCGAGTCCTTGAAGAATTCCTTTTCCATGATATCCAAAAATAACTGACCCTCTACTGAAGGGGCAAATTTATTGTCGTCTTTGGTCTGCTGAAAGACTGACTGGCCAAGTCTGCAGCTTAATGGGCTTACTTGACAGTATGACAAGTGAGGTGATTTTTGGATTTGTTTTTTCTCATTGAACATCTCCTTCAGTACAATGTGATTATTGCATGGACTGAAGTAGCTTGGTCTACCATTCTCTAAGATGTGTGTTCTCATGCAGTTCACTGGAGAGGGCTTGTGACACTTTCCTAGACACACATCTCCCACAATGACCCAACCAAGGTCCAATTTTTGGGCATATGGAGCATCATGAGGACCGTTGAGTTGCTTAAGGACTTTATGCGCTCTTATTATGTCTCTTCCCAACAGGAGCAGTATTTTAGCATTTTGGTCAATAGGTAGTATCTTGTCTGCTATCACTTTTAGGTGTCTATGATGCAGGGCAGCAACAGCGCTTGGTATTTCATCTCTGTTATCTGGCATACTATTACATTCGATTAGAGTAGGAAGTGGAAAATGAACCTCACCATCTGCAGATTCAATGATGAACCCGTGAGCTCTTCTTCCAGATGCTTGCACTACTCCTGCACACGTCTTTAATGTGTATGGTCCAGAGGTTCCTTGCACACTGAACATGTCAAAAAACTCAGATCTGGCCAGAGATCTATTGCTCTGCTCATCTATTATGGCATAGATCCGCTTGCTTTGGTTGGGGTCACCAGCAGGATAAACATTAACAAGGCAAATTTTGGAACACGACTTTTCGCTAAACCCTTTGCCACAAACCTTGGTGCATTTTGATGACATATCACCACCATAAGACTCCTCTTCCTCCCCGCCATGCAGTGAAAAAGGTGTAGAACCAGAATGCCACGGCGCTGGGCCCGGGTGAAGAGCAGCCAGGTGTTTGTCACTCTCACACTCTGAGCATTTGACTGACACATCACAATTCTTATTTCTCAGCACCTTCAGACAGAGAGAGGAATGAACATAATTCACAGCGTCCGCGTTCTCTTCTTCAGTGTTCTCTTCGCGTTTCTCAGCACAGCGTTAGCAGGTTCTTCGCTGGACTCAGACAGAGAGAGGAATAGACACGTGTAACTCACAGCGTTAGCAGGTTCTTCGCTGGACCCAGGCAGAGAGAGGAATAGACACGTGTAACTCACAGCGTTAGCAGGTTCTTCGCTGGACCCAGGCAGAGAGAAGAATGGACAGCTGTGACTGCGAGTGAACAGCAGAAGCACAATTCCCTCACTCGTGTATTCACCACACACTGCAAGGTTTCACTCGTGCTCATTTCCATAATAAAACTGCAATTCAACAGACTCATGCAGCTAAGGCTTACACCCGCAATCCAGCCGAAGTTTTCTCTGTCTCTCTCTTGCTCTCTCTCTCGCGGCCTCCCTCCGCATCAGCGGCCGCGGCCGCTCACGTGCTGCGCGCCTCACATCTCCTCGTGCCCTCCTCTCTCGGGGAAGAACCACCCCACAGTCTCTCTTCGCTGGCTTTTTATATCCTTCTCAATGCCCACATGGCTTCGTCATGGCTCTAGATTAATTCCCCACACCTGATGTCGATTTCCTCATCCCGGTTGGCAAGGCAACAGATACACATTTACACGGGGGGTGGTGTGTCTTTGTTATTGTACCGGAGGGGACACAATTGCGGCGAACTTTAGTTCCGCCCTCTCATTTGTCACACCGTGACATACCCCCCCCGCCCCCCCTGATGCTGAAGAAAAAAAAAAAAAAAAAAAAAAAAAAAAAAGAAGAAACAAAGCAAAAAGAAAAAAAGAAAAAAAACTGGTCGCCATACCCTCGGCCCACGGTCGCTCAACTCAGGGTGGCATCCTGCCGACTACGCCATTTTATGTCACAGGTCGGGGTGGAGCGCCAGCGGGCCGCCCACCCCTTCGCTTGCGTGCCGCCCCTGAGGAGCCGGCCGTGGACACGAAGGAAATGGCGGACACAGAATTCAAGATAAATATACTCTTTATTAAATAATAAAAACAATTTTAAAACGTCTCTTCAGCATTCTCTTCTGTTGGGGAGCAGGTTCTTCACTGGACTCAGACAGAGAGTGGAGGATACGTATATTTCACAGCATTAGCAGGTTCTTCACTGGACTCAGACAGAGAGTGAAGGATACGTATATCTCACAGCATTAGCAGGTTCTTCTCACAGCACTAGCGGGTTCTTCACTGGACTCGGAGAGTGGAGGAAACATAACTCACAGCACCAGCAGGTTCTTCACTGGACTCAGACAGAGAGTGGAGGATACGTATATCTCACAGCATTAGCAGGTTCTTCTCACAGCACTAGCAGGTTCTTCTCACAGCACTAGCAGGTTCTTCACTGGACTCGGAGAGTGGAGGAAACATAACTCACAGCATTAGCAGGCTCTTCACTCGCATTAGCAGGCCCTTCCAGCATTAACAGGCTCTTCCAGCACTAGCAAGCTCTTCACCAGCTTCAGGCAGAGAGTGGAGGTCACGTGCAACTCACAGCATCAGCAGGCTCTTCACTAGCCTCGGGCAGAGAGAGGAATAAACATAATTCACAGCTTCCGCATTCTCTTCTTCAGCGTTCTCTTCGCGTTTCTCAGCACCTTCAGACAGAGAGAGGAATGAACATAATTCACAGCTTCCGCATTCTCTTCTTCAGCGTTCTCTTCGCGTCTCTCAGCACCTTCAAACAGAGAGAGGAATGAACATAATTCACAGCGTCCGCGTTCTCTTCTTCAGCGTTCTCTTCGCGTTTCTCAGCACAGCGTTAGCAGGTTCTTCGCTGGACTCAGACAGAGGGAGGAATAGACACGTGTAACTCACAGCGTTAGCAGGTTCTTCGCTGGACCCAGGCAGAGAGAGGAATAGACACGTGTAACTCACAGCGTTAGCAGAGTCTTCACTGGACTCAGGCAGAGAGAGGAATAGACACGTGTAACTCACAGCGTTAGCAGGTTCTTCGCTGGACCCAGGCAGAGAGAAGAATGGACAGCTGTGACTGCGAGTGAACAGCAGAAGCACAATTCCCACACTCGTGTATTCACCACACACTGCAAGGTTTCACTCGTGCTCATTTCCATAATAAAACTGCAATTCAACAGACTCATGCAGCTAAGGCTTACACCCGCAATCCAGCCGAAGTTTTCTCTGTCTCTCTCTTGCTCTCTCTCTCGCGGCCTCCCTCCGCATCAGCGGCCGCGGCCGCTCACGTGCTGCGCGCCTCACATCTCCTCGTGCCCTCCTCTCTCAGGGAAGAACCACCCCACAGTCTCTCTTCGCTGGCTTTTTATATCCTTCTCAATGCCCACATGGCTTCGTCATGGCTCTAGATTAATTCCCCACACCTGATGTCGATTTCCTCATCCCGGTTGGCAAGGCAACAGATACACATTTACACGGGGGGTGGTGTGTCTTTGTTATTGTACCGGAGGGGACACAATTGCGGCGAACTTTAGTTCCGCCCTCTCATTTGTCACACCGTGACACTATGATGTGAACTTTTCACCTCTAGGTCTGCGACAGCAGCTTCCATGACTGCGGCTTCTGCCATTGCGGCTTCCGCCTCTCTCTCTTTCTCCATTGCGTCTAATGTTGCTTCAAGGCGAGCTTTCCCTATTTTAATTTCCATTTCCCTTTTTGCAAATGAGGCCCTTGCTTGCGCAGCTTCTGCTTTTGCTCTTGCTTTAGTCGCTGCCATGGAAGTCATGGAACGTCGAGATGAAGCTGACTGACATTTGACTGACATTTGTTATCTTCCATGACTGGTTGAAAATGTAAGTTTAATGGATTTTACCGTGGATATTCTGCAGTTGTCGTGTTAGCCTCTATGCTGTAGATGACAATAGCAGGTGAAATCCGTTTCCATGATAAACGGCTCTTGTATGAAGCTTGCTTTTTTACTGTACTGGCTTCGTTCCCAGCAAGCTAAACACATCCACTCAATAAACAGTCTTGACACCGGAGTCGTCGTTCAAATTTACTGAATAAATGTGTAAAACTGTAAAACAATATGAAAACAAAAGAATACATAAATAGACTGTAACATGGTAAATGTCAAGTCCATCAATGTACAACAGGAGAAAATAATACAAAGTGTTCACACAATATAATGCAGAACTATGAAAACAATCACTTTATATGCACTCCTTCAAAAACATACAAAAGGTCATAATCAAGAATAATCAAACTCCACTTACAAGCAGTGCCTCGTTTAAGAGCTGTTGTTTCTATGGATCGATGGAGAATTCAACATGCGTTACCATGTGCCGTGTTATTCTTTTGAACCCAACCCCGGAAACTGAATAAAACCAATTCAAAGTGCAGAATACAACAAAACCAGCAGGGGGTGCAAAAACGCTAAGATAGGCAAAGCCAGAACAGTGTCTGTGACTCGTTATTAATCTTTACATGTGAATCAAGAAACATTTGTCTTACCTTATATGATGAAACCACTTCACTGATGGGTCTGAATGTATGATTGTCATGTTGTTGTGAAGTAAAGCACACTAAACACACAGGCTGTTTGTCCTCCAGACAGAAGAGTTTGAGTTCCTCTCTGTGTAAACTGCAGATCTCCTCAGACCCTGATGAATGCCTCTCATTTCTCTCCTTCAGGAATGACTCACACAAGTTTCTTAACGCAAGATTAAATGGAGGAGGATCTCTTGAGGATCTTCTCCTGCAGACAGGACACTCCTGAGATTCCTTGATTCTCCAGTACTGTTGAAGACACTCTTTACAGAAACTGTGACTACAGGATAAAAGAACTGGAGCCTTGTAGATTTCACGACACACAGGACAAATATAATCATCTTCAGCTGCTGAAGCCATTTTCACTGTTTGAGCTCCAGCAATCTAAACTTTACTTTCACTTTCTGATCGACGGTTTAAAAAATAAATCACCATGAGAATCACAAAGATCAGAAACAAACGTGTTCAGAAACAAACTTGTCAAATTCTTCTGTGAAGTTTTCCCCTTCGTACTCCACTGATCACTGATTCTTTATTGCTTTTGTCGAGACAAAGTCAGTATGGCAGAAAAGAGAAATAACAAGTCAGCCTCTTCCTGGTTAGTGTTGTAAGAGGGTGGAGCTTCTGATCAAGTTGGTGTGTTGAAACAAGTCAAAGAACAACATCAGGATTTCTTAAGGTAAAATTAACAAAATCTAAGCCTGTTCAAAATTAACTTGCATTGAAACATTAAGATATAACACTAAATCTTTGGATTAAACACACAAAAAACATAAAAATACTCAAATATTGAACATAAAAGATCTCAAAACCCTTATACGTGTTTTATTTATTGCTCTTCTTTATTCATCACAGAGTTTCTCCAGGGTCTGTCATGCTCCCTCTCTCTTATAATGATTTCTTCTCATGCTGTAGTTTCAGTGATAAACACTCCTCTGTTCATCATGCTGATTGTCAGTGTTTGGAGAAACAAACAGATCAACAGATTAAAAGTCCTGAATAAACAGGAGAAACGGAGATGAGACAAAAGTTTGTCTCTCATGGATCACTCATCAGCACCTTTATTAACACTTATTTAGTATTACTTGTTAATTCTGAAAAATATACTCTCTTTATTAGCATAAAGACATTTCTAAAGATAATACCAGAAAACACTTCATACAGGCTATACACAGATGAAGACGGACAGAGACTAAACCAGAACTCAGGGTATATAAGCATGGATGAAACAAAGGAAATTAATGAGATAATTGAAACAGAATAACTAATCAATCAACCAGGGAAAGTAGGTCATGGAGTAGAGTAACACAAAGAACCATGGGAAACGTAGTCAAAACAAGACATACATCTTACAAACTAACTCTGGATACTGGATACAGTGTGAAATAATGCCAAATACATTTATACATAAATTAATTAATTAATTACATGGCAACCATACATTTCCTAAAGACATAAACACTTAAAATATTAAGAGGAATAAACTGGACTAAAAAAACATGTAAACCAATTAAAACTCTATTATACATAAAATCATTGTACTGAATAGAGCACAAAGTCACCTTTATTTATATAGTGTTTTTTAGACCCGCAGAAAAGACAGCAGAAAAGAGAGCAAAATTTAAGTGTTTGAAATGCACAAAGAAAAATAAAGGTTTTCAAAGATTTACATGCACTGCAAATAATTTTGTTATCCATTTTTAAACCTTAAGAAGTCTTTTTTGCAATCTGTACATTTTTTCAATAACTTAGCAAACACCATCGCACGCCTGCAGGCAGGGGGGTGGCACAAGATCCCGGGCCCTACGCATAGGCAGTCCTGATGGGCCCCCATGTCCCTAAAACTGAGGGCCATGTGTTTCACAATGTTAAGATCTGCTTTACATTTCATCTGACATTCATTATGAAATTTAATTAGGAAATTAAAATATCCAGGTAAAATAAAATATATTTCAGACTTTTCAAGGGCCCTCCCTCCCCTTGGGGCCCAGGTAATCAGTGCTGGTTTTACCCGCAGTCCGACGCCCCTGCCTGCAGGTGATCGGTGTGTGGGGGAAAAAGACCAAGTAGATAAAAAAATCTAGTAAAAACAATAAACTCCTGCAAACTATCAGTACTTGCAAATGAGTTTCAACATTTTTCGTTTCATTCTCACGACCTTCATCAGGCACGATGTTCCGGCCAGCAGGAGTATCGCGCAGCCTTTCCAAAGAGGGAATTTAACAAAAACTGTTAGTTTTCTCCAGTTGCTAACACACTGAGCCCGGATTTCCACCAACTGCGGATCGGCTGCGGATCGGCTCCATGCTCCTACGTCTTTATACCCACCAGGTCCTGATTTGTTGCGAACGGCTGTGGCCGTGACTTTTATTTTGCTATCAGTAGTTTAGCCTTTTATTTTTGCTCACAGACGATAAAACAATCAAATGAAGACTGCATTTTAGCGATGGGGTTATAGTACCAACAGTATAATTACTACGATGTCCTGTGTGTTTATGCTGGTCAAACCTTCAATTATGTATTATTCACCCACGGCGCCCCTTCTCGTCCGGGGTCTCGGTGTGGCCGGGTGTGCTCGGTCCCTCTCCCCCACCGTTCGGCGGGCTCCCTCAGGGGGCCGGGTCCCCGGTCTCGCCGGCGCCGAGGGGGAATCCGACTGTTTAATTAAAACAAAGCATCGCGAAGGCCCGCGGCGGGTGTTGACGCGATGTGATTTCTGACCAGTGCTCTGAATGTCAAAGTGAAGAAATTCAATGAAACGCGGGTAAACGGCAGGAGTAACGTTAACTATGACTCTCTTCATTTTCCCCGACACAGAAACAAAAACTGCTGTTCGGATGTTCCCTTTTCTGATATTTCAACATTCATGACATTTTAATTAAAACAAATACACTGAAGTTTGATCAGAAATAAGAATTTTATTATAATAAGCGAAAATTAACAGTTACCTCAGCGATCACCTACCGCTGCAGATGTGTACGGAAGTGAAATGCGAAAATGCTTAGATCTGTTTTCCGGTTCGAACGCTGGGCGCTCCGCATAACCCCTATTGCGCGATATAAGTGCTGAATTGCTGGGACGGAGTCGGATCCGCAGCCGTTCCGCAGTCAGTGAAAATACACACATTGACTTTAATGGAAACCTATTGACTCCGCCGCCGTTCCGCAGTTGGTGGAAATTGGCCGTAAAATGACATGAACAGCACAATTATTTAAACTGACACACAGAGAGCAAAACCTCTTCTCAAGTCTTTAAAAGTCTAAACACATTTTCTGCTTTACACACATTTTGCAATTCAAAATGGCACTTTTTAAACAGACTGAACACAGTTCTCTGCATACGACACAACAATCTGACATAAAGTCACATGTCTGCCATTTCAAAACACTGCCATTCAAAATAACACTCCATGAGCTGATTGGCCGATACATGTGTCACCTGACCAAACACCTCAATGGTTAATTGTTAACACTTCAATCTTTTTCAGTTTACTGTTTTTTGTGAGCATATTTGTGTTCAGTCCAGTGTATTCTGCTGTGCATATGTTGCACTGAATTTTCTACAATTTGAACTATTTTAGTATTATGGCAAAGCATACTAAAGATGAGAGTGCTCTTCATTACACCCAAAAGTGTGTAGTTGGTTAGACAAAACTCTGTTTATATGAATGAAGTGTGTGCCATTTCGTGCAAAAGTTTGATTTTGATAATGCTATATGTAGTTTTGTTTGCAGTGCTTCATTCTGCAGGATATATTGGGTATTTTACAGTTTGGTTGTGTGGTTTTGTGAATTGTGAAAAGTATTTAGATAAAACAAGCCTAGTTTGCAAAATTGTGTGTTAGCAATTGGAAAAAAACAAACATAATAAGTTTAATTCATTCTGTTCATCACGGGACAACTGAAAGATGATCTGCTCTTCAGCGCCTCCTGGTGTGAGTGAGGAATAATAACAGTAAGAACACACTGATTACTCTCTCACTCCCCCTGTGGACACAGCGGGAACTACAGGTGGCAGACAGGAACTACTCTGAAGCTGCGATTAATATAATGCAAAATTGTTTAATCAATTAAATATTATATATATATATATATATAGGAATTAAATATTAGCCTAACCAGCATGGTTACTGTCAGAATAATAAAGAAATACATATTTTTACAGATACATTTTATAATCAGCGATATGCTGCATAACAACTTAAATATTATATCTTATTACAATCAAAAAATAAATGGAGCAGTGTCTTCCTCAGTCTTACAGAATACGTATAAATTGAAAACAAAATAAAACAGAGTATGAAGAGGAGAAGGTTATGTCAAAGATCATAACACTTGAAGGCTTATCAGAAACTGACCAAACAGAACTTGCAGAGCTCCAATCTAAATTAAACAGTATTTATAAATACAAAGCTGAAGGCTCCTGTGTTCGTTCGAGAAGGAAACGGCTAGAACAAGGAGAACAGAGCTCTGCTTATTTTTTAAAAATGGAAAAACACATCTCTAGGAATCTTACTATTAGTTTGCAGCAAATTAATGGCATTTTGACAGATAATTCTAAGGAAATTGCCTCTTTTTGTAGTAATTTTTGAGAACTTTTCTTCAGCCTTCCTTTTCTTTCAGTCATTAACCCTCTGGGGACCAAAAACGCGCCCGCGCGTTTTGCTCGTTTTTTTTTTTTAGCAATGAAAAATAAACACAAAATGCTCTGTTAATTTTGATCTTTCATTTTCGTGTAATACATCAATCGATCCTGTTCAGTTTCTATTTTTTTTCTGTATACTCACAATAAAAATAAAGTGTTTTGCTTTTTGACAAATAAAGAAAAACTAACATGATGCTATTTCTGCCTTCTCTCTGTCAGTAAACTCCCATTTGAAACGCGTTCGAAAATGATCTATAACTCCGCGAAAATTCAGTCAAACAGGGAAACAGACCCACGGGCATAAAGCTTGAGATCGCAGCTTTTAAATGAAGTAATTTATATAAAAAACAAATATTATCAGCTTCTGTAATCTGTATAAAAAGAGAGCGACTCCAGTCGAGCTCATTACGAGATGATTCACAGTAATTTGACCACGCCCCG
Organism: Rutilus rutilus; assembly: GCA_021464565.1. Taxonomy (NCBI): domain Eukaryota; kingdom Metazoa; phylum Chordata; class Actinopteri; order Cypriniformes; family Leuciscidae; genus Rutilus; species Rutilus rutilus. Next base: position 34,399,716 of record JAJAQA010000019.1, read on the forward strand.
GAGAGCGCGTGCTATTCAAACGCAAATTCTGAGAACCATTTCAGTCTGTGAAACGCCCACATCAGTGTAAACAAAGAGGCATAATATAGCCTACCTTATGGAGAAAATTTTCCGTGCTGATATGAGGAGCAGATCCCGCCGAGGAGTGAGGTAGGCTAAGTTATCCTTTCTCAAGTGTTAATGTGGAATAACGTTATGGAATAACGTTAGTGTAGGCCTATGTAAACAAAAAGATGAATCGCGTTTCTATAATATGAATCGCGTTTCTGTGAGATGAATGAAGGGTACATATTTGTAAAGACTGTTTAGCCTAAATATGAATCGCGTTTCTGTGAGATGAATGAAGGGTACATATTTGTAAAGACTGTTTAGCCTAAATATGAATCGCGTTTCTGTGAGATGAATGAAGGGTACATATTTGTAAAGACTGTTTAGCCTAAATATGAATCGCGCGTCTGTGTGTGAAAGAATAAACTGCTTTGCTAGAGCCTACTGAGATGAGTAAAAATCGGCTGAAATATGTTGAAATAAAATGTATTTGTATAAGCAACGTATTAAACTGCAAATTAACATTTATAGGCTATGCCCTAATATTTCATAAAAACAACGTTACAGTCAGGCGAAGTATGAAAGACAACATTTTGTTGACTAGATTTGGGTACAGTTTTTACTGTAGAATATACTGTCACATCAAATAAGCTTTTCTGCTCATATATATAAAATACTATTTTGTCAAAAATAAAGTCATAGACTAAGATGTTCTAATGTTGGCTATATTCAAACTAATGAATACATATGATAAAATGTAGGCCTATAATCTTCTTCTTTTTTTTTTTTTACAAAGAAAGAGTACTTTTTTGCAGAAATATTGCTGAAATTGTAATTATTGTTGTAATTGTAACCTTTTTAATAAAATAGCAAAACATATTTACAAGATAGATGTAAGCAAAATCTTAAATGGTCAATATAAGTCTTCTTCAAAATATATATTTTGTCCTTGCATTGTGGCTCAGTCAGTGTCACACCTGAACGAATGGCTAATTATGCAGAGTCATTATGCAGAGTGGGTGGGACTAAGGTGTAAACTACTCCTCCCCCTCGCATATTGGCTTTCCAAGCAAAACCTGTTTTACACCATTTAAATCAATGTATTTTTTTTTGTGAACGATAAAGCAAGACTATTTTCACATAATTTTGAAGCTAGAACTCGAAGAGAAAACATCCATTAGTCAAAAGTCTTGTGGGCACATATTTTGTATGAGTTTTGTGGTCTTATTTCAGCAACTTTCATTTTTATTTTTTTAAATAACCACGCATAAACATTATTCTCTTAAAAATACAAACATCTACATACATGTTGCTCGCATATTATGGTAGGCCTGTTTGTGCTATATAGAGTGAATTTACACCTTTGCCATTAACATGTTTATAAATAACTGAAAAAAGCACAAATGTCAGAGCATGTCAGAACATCTCAAGGGCCCCAAAAACAGCTTGGTCCCCAGAGGGTTAAACACAGACTCAATCTGGATTCATGCCAAAAAGACACATAGCAAACAATATCAGACTTTTTATAGATTTATTAGACTAAAGTGAATTAGTTAATAATGACTTTTTATTCTTTTATTAGATTTTTACAAAGCTTTTTACTCTCTCGAACACGAGTTTATTTCTCTATCTCTCCAAAAGCTTGGGTTTGGTGACCCATTCTGCAAATTTATAAGAACTCATTATAATAATGCAATTGTTCCATTAGCCTTGAATCAGGAACCTCGCCTAGATTTCAAGTGTCAGGAGGAGTTGGTCAGGGTTGCCCTGTAACCCCTTATTTATTTCTTATGGCTGCACAACTTCTTTCCTCCTTTACCTCATCTAGGCTGCCGCTATCATGTCCCTGACATGTGTTTGTGTCTAATTCTCAAGCTTTACCGGATTTCTGAGGTCTCCGGTCTAACTGGGTGTTACCGACCCATTCTAAAAATGTGTTTATATGGGGTGCGTCTGTTTTTCCTTCAACACTTCTAAAAAGACAAAAAGAATTGACTTACCACAAAAGCTGAAGGAAGAGAAGAAGATCAAACCTCTTGTTGGTTGAAAAATCCCAATATTTTCCCCTGAAAAGACGCCTGAGTTGCGAGATCACGTCGGGGTCACCACTTTATAAGGCCCTGCCCAATCAGTCCAATGGCAGTGTCTGATAAGCGGGTGAAGGTTTACTGCGTGTTACTGTCTTTACAGCGTTCAGCTAATTATTTTAATTACCTCTTTGTTTTATCTGACTCCAAAAATAAAAAGGGTTTACTTGATGTTTGTTAATCATTCAATTTAGGTGAATGTTTATTCTATTTACCGCTTTATTGAAATTAAACCTGTTCATCCGGATTCCTATAACACTTCGAGTCTCACACCGGCCGGGTATACGATCTCATAATCACAAGCTTGTCAGTCTCGGCCATTAGACAGAGGCGATAGACTAATATCCTAGACGGCCGTGTATGGAGAGAGAATTGTGTCTTTTTTACATGCAAGAAAATAAATGATCTGAGAGAGAAAAAAAAGTTTGAGAGAAAAAGTTTTCATACCAATAGCAAAAAATAATAATATTTGAGACTAAAATATAATACCATGAATACCAAGAAAACTGAGATGATTTTATTTGGATCACCCACCCATACAAAACACCGGAGCAATGCCCTTGGCCCTTGGTCATCAAACTTGCAGAATCAGGTCAGAAATTTAGGTGTTATTTTCGACAGCTCTCTTAATTTTAATAAACAAGTTAGCTCTGTTGTTAAAGGTAGTTTTTATCAGCTTAGAACAGTAGCTAAGCTGAAGTACTTTTTATCCAAGAAAGATCTTGAAACAGTCATTCATGCTTTTATTACCTCACGCTTGGACTACTGTAATTCACTGTACACAGGTCTAACCCAATATAATTTAAATAGACTTCAGTTAGTTCAGAATGCTGCTGCAAGACTCCTCACTGGTAGCAAAAAATTTGAGCACATAACTCCGGTTTTAGCTGAGCTTCACTGGTTACCAGTGAAATTTAGAATTGATTTTAAAGTCTTACTCTTTGTTTTTAAAGCTTTACATGGTCAAGCCCCTTTGTATATTTCTGAGCTCCTGTCCACCTACTCTGCCGCCAGATCACTCAGGTCTACAACCCAACAGCTTCTTGCCATTCCCCAGACACGTCTTAAAACCAGAGGGGACAGAGCCTTTTCTGTAATAGCCCCGAGACTCTGGAACTCCCTCCCACTTCATATCAAGTCTTGTAACACAATTGTCAGTTTTAAGACAAATTTGAAAACACACTTTTATTCTCTTGCTTTTAATTCTCTTTAATTGTTTTATTTTTTTATTTTTATTTTTATTTTATTTTTTATAATGTTGCTACATATATATTGTTTTTATGTAATTTTAAGGCATATTGTTTCTGCCTTTCTTGCTCTAACTTGTAAAGCACTTTGGGTCAACTGTCGTTCGTTTAAATGTGCTATACAAATAAAATGACTTGACTTGACTTGACTTAAAAAAAGTTTTGAGAGAAAGTATTTTCTCAGAACAAAAAAAATATAAATTAGAATTTTTTTAAATTATTTCTGAGAAAAAAAAATCTCTCTCAAAATACTTTGAAAACAACTCTCATATATATATTTTTTTTGCTATCAGTGTGAAAACATTTTCTCAAAAAAAAAAAAAAGTTTCTCTCAAAACGCTTTTCTTTGCTCTCGATGCAATTTCTTGCTCTTGTGTCAGGATTCTGCTTTGACTGTGAGAATTGTGTCATGGGCGGGGCCACGTTCCTATTGGCCAGTCGGGTGAGCATCGTCTTGTCTCGGGAGTCGAACTGAATCATTATACCATTGTTCAGTTCACCGGCATAGATGCCGCCTCTGCTAGTTGAGCAAGGACACTCCAGTGTTTGGGTAAGATGATTCACGGTGATCATATGCCTGGTTCAGATTACAAGAATTTTGTGTCTGTTACGATAGTCACGGTGTCAGATGTCGTGGATGGACAAGAAATATGTCAGACTACACGTTGCTTTCCGACCAGTCACCGCGAGCCGTCTCACGCACACACACGCACGCGCACATACACACTCACTCACTCACTGTCGCCCACTCGCGCGCACACACACACACACACACACACACACACACTCGCTGTTGCACTCACTCTGACTCACATATATAGTCACTCTTGGCGGAACCCGTCGCCCGGAACCGAGCAAGGAACGTTATGCCGGGGTTTCGCCTGGAAAGCTCTATAGAAATCTGGCACGAAGTTTAACGAAGTTAAACTGAGAGAGCGTGACGTTCACAGACACCAGAATGAACGAGTTCACAGTATCGTTCATCAGGCAGTAATACAGTATGCTACTTTCAGTTCACGTTCACCCAAAATATGAACGAGTTCATGAACTATCGTTCAATGAACCGTTCAGGCACAACACTGATAGTGCTCTATAGCATCTGAGATACAGATGCTAAACAACACATGAATAAAAATCATTTTAGATTATAGTTAAGTTATAGGTTCAAACAGGAAATGTATCATATTGACCTTAAAACAAAATAGTTTATTCTGAGTCCGAGTAAAACTGTACAGGAGGTTGTATATGATGAACTAGGGCTGGGCCTGGGCGATGTATCGGATGATATTGTTATGCGCATCTCGTCAGTAAAGCCGGTTCCTTTATTAGTAGTAAATCGCCATCTCCTGCTTTCAGATGAAGCGGCATTAACACAGAGTCGTAGTTCACTGACAAGCTGAGCAATATCGCATTAATTATCGCAGGCAATACGTCCGTGATCTAAGATCACCATGAATCATCTTACCCAAACATTAAAGTGTCCGTACTCAACTACAGAGGCAGAGGCGGCATCTATGCCGGTGAACTGAACAATGGTATAATGATTCAGTTCGACTCCCGAGACAAGACGATGCTCACCCGACTGGCCAATAGGAACGTGGCCCTGCCCATGACACAATTCTCACAGTCAAAGCAGAATCCTGACACAAGAGCAAGAAATTGCATCGAGAGCAAAGAAAAGCGTTTTGAGAGAAACATTTTTTTTTTTTTTGAGAAAATGTTTTCACACTGATAGCAAAAATATATATATGAGAGTTTTTTTCAAAGTATTTTGAGAGAGATTTTTTTTTCTCAGAAATAATTTAAAAAAATTCAAATTTATATATTTTTTTGTTCTGAGAAAATACTTTCTCTCAAAACTTTTTTTAGTCTCAAATATTATTATTTTTTGCTATTGGTATGAAAACTTTTTCTCTCAAATATTTTTTTTCTCATAAAATGCTTTTTTGCTATCAGTGTGATAACTTTTTCTCTCAAACTTTTTTTTCTCTCTCAGATCATTTATTTTCTTGCATGTAAAAAAGACACAATTCTCTCTCCATACCGTACTCTACTTTGCTCATTCTAGAATATATTATTTAGTCCCCATAGATCTGAACACACTTAATTAAGGTAAGATTATATCTAACCAGAGGTCACGACCCTTACCATAGAACCAAGCTGACCAACTTACTGTAACTCCTACTAATGGTAACTTTGTATAATCATGCTGTGATTTCCCATGTACACTTAGTTAGAATAATACTATACAATAATCAGTGGTTGAGGCTCGCCCTATTTAGATTGGTCTAACAATACTCTGTCGTTCTAAACAGAAAACCCATTATTAGCCTCTACAGTCTAAGTATACATTGACTAATGCCGATGTGTTAGTCGGATCTCTAAAGCTTCAGTCGGTGTGCTCCTCTGCTCCACCCAAGCTGGATTCCAGTCCGCTTACTAACCTGAGCGCAGAATTGTGGTGTTATGGACTTAACATAATCTACTAGAGTTAATAATTTCAGAGTAAGTCAGAATAAATCCAAATGTAACAATTTATTATTAGTCAGGTAAATGTATCATGCCAATTACATAATAAATTAAAAGATAATCAATACAATGCAAAGCATCTCTAAACCCTTATTACCATTTGGTTTACTTCTGTGGAGATGAGACCGTTGTACCAGTCGCACTGAGACATTTTAAATGATACCAAACATGACTGTTAATTCACTTGTATTGACATAGAACATTATCATTTTTATATAATCTTTTCAAATGTGAAGGAAGGACAGGAGGGACAGAAGCGTTCCCACACCTTCACTCTGTGGGGTGTGGAGACAAATGGCAGTGTGTGTTTGTGTTGTCCATATCTCAGGAGATCAGAGGATCTGAGGTTCTGTTTGTCTGACTCCTCTTATTTATTCCTGAGGCGGCACAACTTCTTTCCTCCGTTCTTTTTGCATTTATGAATGTTAAATGTGCTCCGTGCTAGTTTATACTCATACATTAGATATAGTTATGTCTTGTATGTTTGTCTAATCTATTTGTTTAATTTGGGTTATGATTATTTAAAGGAACTAAAAGCCTATATGTTTATGCTATTATTTCTTCAAAACAATACATTACAAATAAAGAACAAAGATAATTTAAGACTCTATTCCGCTTCATGCAAGATATCTGTACAAACAAACAACAGGATGAAGTGACACTGTTAAACAGAAACATGATACTCCACCCATGTGTTCATCCGAGACATTTAAAGGCACACTATGTAGAAATTGTGTTTTTGTCAAACAGCGACCCCTAGAGTCTGTGGAATACTTGCACTGTCGTAAAAAGCACAGTAAACACACGCCATAAGAAATCAGAACCAGACAAAGGACTACGTGATGAATACACCTCACAACATAGTCCTGCATGGGTTCGGGTACCCGCGGGACCTCCCAGGATCTATACCTACTTTCACTTTTAAAAATTCACCATAACCGTGCGCACGATCTGCTTGCAGTCGTCGAGATGGATGCTGAGGAGTTGAAGAAAAGAATAGCTAGTGGAGATTGTAAAGTTGTCGACAATACGTCATCAAAAATCAAGTCCAGTGTGTTGGAGAAATTTGGAGTTATCTGAAGAAAAATTGTGAAAGGCTTTGCTGCATTTTCATGTTGGATAGCCTCAAATGTGGAACTTCATCGCTGAGGAAGCGCAGATAACTGTGGTAACAAACCAAGCAGTTTTATCCAACAGTATTCTTCAAATTAACACTGTTCAGTATGTGTGGTGTGCAGGGCGTGTTTGAACCCACAATTGTCAGATGTAGGCTAGACGAAATTGCGTGGCAGATATAGTGTTGTAGCCGCGTCTGTTCGACTGGTAAAATGTTATAAGGCTACTCAGTTTTGTGGTAACGTTAGCCATGTTCTTCATGTACCAGCCTTATGACAGCTTCGGCTGACGTTGTCCTTGTGTTAATTGTCGTGTAATAACTTCTGTATGACCTGGCAATAAACATTTTTGTAAGTGTGTCTATAATGTGATAGTCTAAACTGATTTTATTACGGGTGCGGGTCGGGTGTCGGTTCTGTTTTAAGCGAGTCGGGTCGGGTGCGGATTTTAATTAGTGCTACTGTCGGGAAACGGGTCGGATGCGGTTTTAAGCACTGCGGGTACGGGCGGGTGCGGGTTTACACAATCAGACCCGTGCAGGACTCTGCCTCACAACACCTGAGTTCAGCTGGCAAACTAGCTCGTGTGGCAAGCTAGGCAATAAAACATAACGCAAAAACACATAAGAGAAACGAGTGTTTGTTAGCAAGTATGCTAACAGCTCTGATAATCAAAGCTAGCTTGACATATGTGGAAATTATTGGACTGGTCTAATTATCCCGGTATAGAGGGCGGAAGGGATCAGGCCGTGAGTGCAGAGGCGGCTCTGCGCGAGTGCTATTTACGACAGTAACGTTAAATACAAGTTCTCCACAGCGACTCTAGGGGTCGCTGTTTGACAAAAACGGAAAGCTGCATAGTATGCCTTTAAGGGAAGTAAAAAGGGACTTTATATCAGAGGAGAATATTCTAACATCAGGATTACATTGAATGGTTCTGGCTTGGTGAAGATGAAACTTACCCAGAAGACAAAGTAATACAGTATAATCAAAATTAACATCCTTACAATGAAAATCTGACAAAAAAATGTTTAACAATTTGTAACATCAGCAGAAAACTAACAAGGGAACTTCTGGCCAGAAAGAGTCAGAGAATGGGCACTGATCATACAAATGTAGAACTGATTCTTCTTCAATATTGCAAAAGGAACATAAAGAAGAAACATTCTCAGAAAACCTGCTCAAAAATACATTACATGGGTAATATCTATGAACAATTTTGAAATGGAGTTCTTTAATTTTATTAGGGTTAAAAAGTTTGTGAGGAAAAGTCCATAAGTTATTCAAATCAGAGTTCGGATAACAGATCCTCCATATAGATCGTGCTTTAGGGAGGGTTCTTGGAGTTGAAGAAAGAGCATTTCTAATAAAGAAGTTGTTGCATTTTTATCTAAAACATTAAAGGAGAACTCCGGTCAATTTTAACATTGAGCTCATTTTTTTGTACATTTGGAGTGCTGTCAATACAGAGAACAACTACAAAAATCGGTGTTGCCTACACCGAGTTATTCTATTTTTAAAATTTGCACCCTGTTGACTTCAATGGGGCAAGTACTAAACCTGCTTTTAGGCTCTTAACATCCTTGATGTGTCATTACAAGTGCACAGAAAATGTGAGTGATTCCTTCTGAGTGAACACGAGTGGATCTGACTGCAGTAGATGTGAAAGATATGTATAAAAATGATGTTATTTAAGCCAGCGCAAATACCTGTTTACATCCTGTTTTTCGGTTGAAGTCCAAAGTAGTCGATTGCCGAGTTCACGCGCGTGATCATAGGTAACTAAACCTAAACCAGCTGCGCTGTCGTCATCATGTAAATCCCTCCCCAAACGTTTCTGATTGGTGCCGCGATTTCGGCGGCACAGAAATGAGTTTGAATGGGCTCTTCTCCAGACTATCCTGGAGAGAGAATTAAAATTCGCCGGAAGTAGTCTGGGTTTTCCCAGGCTAGTGATATGGATTAAATATTGGAAACATGATGAAAGCAGGAAGATCCAGATCTACAGGAGTGACGTTTACTGACTATTGACCGGTAAGATCCTCAGAGAGCCAGAAGAACAACAGAAGAATGGAAAGAGTGTGTGAGTGAAGGTGGTTGTGAATGTGTGTAGATGTGTGTTAGTTACAGGATCAGAGAACGACACCGTTCCTCCGTCATAGTCCAGATTCACTCTCACACAATCAAGATCCTGATTAACACGAAAACCAGAACCAAAAGGCTGTCCGTACTGATTATAATAATACCACACACTCCAGACATCAGTCTTGAAGAAATCTTCTCCCTTCCTCTGGTTTGATGCTGTAGTTACTCCAAGAGTCCAGACTGAACTCTCTTTAAATTCCACATCCCAGCAGTGTGTTCCTGAGTTAAAACCCTCTGAACCCAGAACACAGGAATAACCGTCAAATCTCTCTGGATTATCAGGAACAGGTTGATTGTTCCAGGTCCATGTCACACTGGTCAGATCATCAGACACGACGGAGGATTTTCGATTCCAGTTTTGGATGGGCCAGACCAATAGTGGGTGGGCCTTAAATTAAAAACGCTATCCAATCACTGTTTAACCTAATAAATAAATATTGACTGATAAAGCCTACTGTTATATTATCTGTGCGTATACATAATATAGATTTTAATAGCTTGGTGCTCTTTAAAATTGTTGTTGCATTGTTAAAAGTTTCGGTGCATAGGACGAACTCTATCCACGATCGCTCTCCATGGTTCTGACCAAAGAAGAGCGCTTTGGAATCTCCATTACGCATCATACCTGGGCTGCATTTTCCGATAACGTTACTCTTAGCGCGCTACGAAGACTCTTAAGATATAACTTAACTAAAGGTATACTACCACTAAAGGTATACCATTGCTAGGCGTCTTCAGGGCTATCATCCACTCGCGAGGCAGAGGCGCTGGCACCCTCCTAGCAACGGCGCTGTTTTTGGTAAAACGTGATTTTGACGACTTCATTAAGTTTTGTTTTATAGAAAACTCTTTTTAAAAGATTTTCGTTTTGTATAAATTGTATTTTAATTTTGATCAATGTTTTATCAACAAATTGCCCGTATTTATTAAATAAGAAGCAAATATATAGCAGGCAATGTAATAAGGCGCCATGCAGCACAACTTTGCACGTGAACTGGAGGGCGCCGAAACTCAGCTTGTGCCTCACAGATTTGAGAAATATAGGCTATCTATTACAGAAAGCTTGAAATGTCTACTTTTAAACGAAAATATTCAAACCAAAATAAATAGGCTACTCTCTGTATATCCATATGAAATGTGCATTTCTCTTTGCAGAGACATAGAAAACACCAATTTATTACTAAACAAATAAATGTCTCCTTGCTAATTTAGACACATTCATAATCATTACTTTAACCGGTTCTTTGTGGCAAGCTTTATGCGTGCGGTCATAACGCTTATTATTATGTACCAGCCTATTTAAGTAGCCTAATTAAATTAATATAAAGGGGTGATTTGTCCACAAATGGCTTAAATGAACAACTACTAGTCGACTAGAAAAAAAAATTTGTCGAAGGCAGCCCTTATTACACATATTTTCGAACCAACAGCAGGCCATTCTGGATTGAGCGAGCGACCCTGTGGAATGAGCGAGCAGAGCGGAATATTCAGAAATGCGCTCTCCGCTCACGAGCTCTGATCGGAACAAACCCGAACCACTGTCTGCTGAACTTGCGCAGCAACATCAAAATAGACATAGCCAGCTTTTTAAAAACTAAACATTGAGACTATTTTAGTGCACTGAATTTATTTTCAAAAATACGGAACAAAGTGCGTTCCGTATCAGTTCAATACGGAACAAGACTGTTATGTGTCAAATACGGAACGATTCCGTATTATACGGAACGGTTGGCAACCCTAGCCCTAGCAACCATTGTCAAGCACCCTAGCAACCCAAATCCAAAGAGGGATATCTTCTAATCTGAATGTCATAGAGGAGTTGCGGTTGGTTTATATCATTCATACTGGCAAGCAGCCTTTGAAGTAACATAATTACTGCCAAGCCACTCCCTAGCAACTAAACAGAGTACCCTAGCAACTGTTCAGCAAGACCTATATCTCTGCTACAGAACATCGTAGAGACATGGTGGTTGGCTCCTTTGACTAATGCTAGCAAACAGAACTTGCTACACATGCTAGCAGTGAATAGCTACACACTAATAGCGATTAGTTAAGTGTTAAAATGCTAACTAAAACGCAGAAGCATGCTAATCATGTTAGCACAATGCTAACAACATGTTAATAATGCTAGCATCATGTTAGCATCTTGCTAAAACATGCAAGCAACAAGGTGATTGTGTTAGCATCATGTTACTAGTTCTAACCATCTAACAAACAGCAAACTGTTCTTTCTTTCTTTCTTTCTTTCTTTCTTTCTTTCTATCTATCTATCTATCTGTCAATCTATCTATCTATCTATCTATCTATCTATCTATCTATCTATCTATCTATCTATCTATCTATCTATCTATCTATCTATCTACCCATCTATCTATCTATCTATCCATCCATCCAACTATCTATCTATCTATCTATCTATCTATCTATCTATCTATCTATCTATCTATCTATCTATGTGTCTATCTATCTTTCTATCTATCTATCTATCTATCTATCTATCTATCTATCTATCTATCTATCTATCTATCTATCTATCTATCTGTCTGTCTGTCTGTCTGTCTGTCTGTCTATCTATCTATCTATCTATCTATCTATCTATCTATCTATCTATCTATCTATCTATCTATCCATCTGTCTATCCGTCTATCCATCTATCTATCTATCTATCACTGTGTCTATCTATCTATCTATCTATCTATCTATCTATCTATCTATCTATCTATCTATCTATCTATCTATCTATATGTCTGTCTATCTATCCATCTGTCCATCTATCTATCTATAATAATTAATAATAATAATTCGTTACATTTATATAGCGCTTTTTCTGAGACCTCAAAGCGCTTTACATAGATGGGGGAATCTCCTCAAGTACCACCAATGTGCAGCATCCACTTGGATGATGCGACGGCAGCCATATTGCGCCAGAACGCCCACCACACACCAGCTTACTGGTGGAGAGGAGACAGTGATGAAGCCAATCAGTATATGGGGATGATTAGGAGGCCATGATGGACAGAGGCCAAGGGGTTAAACCCCTACTCTTTTTCGAAGGACATCCTGGGATTTTTAATGACCACAGAGAGTCAGGACCTCGGTTTAACGTCTCATCTGAAGGACGGTGCTCTTTTGGCAGTATAGTGTCCCCGTCACTGGGGCATTAGGACCCACACAGACCACAGGGTGAGCACCCCCCGCTGGCCTCACTTAACACCTCTTCCAGCAGCAACCTGGTTTTTCTCAGGAGGTCTCCCATCCAGGTACTAACCAGGCTCAGCCCTGCTTAGCTTCAGTGGGAAGCTATCTATCTATCTAGCCAGCTATCTATCTATCTATCTATCTATCTATCTATCTATCTATCTCTGTCATGAAGAGCCTCTAACTCTCCACCCATCCATCATGTCCAGCTCAGATCTCCTGCTGTCAGACTCACTGTTTTGGACGATGTCCTGCATCTTCTTCCAGACTCTGAACGGCAGGTTGCCCAAGTATCGTGGCACATGAATCAAAGCTCCAGAAGCCATCTGTGGATCCGGCTGTGAGCTCTGGACTCTGGAAGAACATTCAGGAGTCAGAACTGCAGTGGCTTTGGATCAGAACCAGAGAGACCAGAGACAGGAGCAGATCACTCACCTTTCCATTGAGACTGGAAACTCCTGCAGAACAAACACACCATTTATCATCAAGAACTCAATCAATCATCAATAAATCAACCAATGATCTGAAATCAGACCTTCAGAAAGCAGACGTCATTGGCTTTCATCATCTCCTCCATGTCTTTGATTGTGTGTGAAAGAGCTGAGATGTGTGTGTTCATCTCCTCCAGCTTCTCCTTCATCCTCTGCTTCTTCTGCTCCTCTTCCTCCCTCAGTGCAGTGACTGTAGCTTCTTCTTCATCTCTGAGAAACTGATGAAGCTTCTCAAACTGCTGTTTAATCTGACGCTCTGTGTGCTCAGCTTGAGACTGAAATCAAAGCACATTCACTTCAATCATCTCAATCGACACACATCATTAATATCCAAGATAAACTCGGATACCCGACATAAAGCGGATCCAGAAGCAGATTGCTGCTAGTCATTTACAGAAATAATAAACTGTTATTCATTATATCAGATCATAACTGTATATAGTGATCCAACAGCTGTAATGAAAATGACTCTCGTTTCTGTTCCCTCACCTTGATGTGTTGAACTGTTTCCTCAAACTTTCCTTTCTTTTCTTCATTGTGTTGAAGTTTCTGTTGTAAGGACTTCAGTGCTGTATTGAGCTCCTCCTAGAATTGAACAAAAATACATTAAAACACCAGATTACAGTGAAGAGAAGACAATACTGTGATATGATCATACAATGCAGTGAAAAAGTATTGATGTCAATAAAAGTGTCAGTGTCATCAAGATGAAAAGTCCTGACACTATTGTTCATGAACAAGATAGTCAAATGGCTTTGTCATGTTTTCATTATGACAGTTTACTCTGCTAATGTTTTCCAGTGCAAAAAAAGTCAGATCTTGGTGACACTACCTGAACATGCTCGAGACAGCACTATATACTATTTGCACAGCCATTTGAAAAATACAGTAAAGTTACACATTACTGTATTTAGTGAGGTAACTGAGTACAAGACACTGAATATGTATGTTTCACATTTTTACTGCATATGCTCTTTGCAATTCTAATTTGTTCACAGCATTGTGCAAAAGAAAAAATACACCCTTATTTACAACAAACATAAACACCCTTTGGGTAGAGCCGTGCACAACTGTACACAATATTGCAGTACATATTGAAACTGAACATACAACATACATAGTACTGTAATCATTCATGCACATCCAGACGTTCCTCATCAGTGAAAGCTGAGATTCACCTTAGAGAAATTGTTCAATTTAGGAGACATTTTCAGGAAAAAAAAAGATTTAAAAAAATGTGTAAAATTTGCTTGATAGATTTTGACAACTAGTTCAACATTTTTGTATGTAATGACTCAAGCAATGAAATGAGGACTATTAGTTTTATATGGAGTGACTATTCAGCATTCACAAGTATAGTTAATTTTGACTGACATGACATAAGCTAATTATAATGTTATAAAACAGCAGAGAGTATTAAAGTATTAAAGTATTAAATTATTGTATTAAAGCAATTGATGAATGTCCAAAAGCATTTGCAATTTGCTGGAAGGAATGAGAAACTGCTACTATGATGTGCACAAATGACTAAATGTTGTGGAGGTTGAACTAACTGTTGTGCAAATGTAAGTGATGTGAGAAATGCACCAAAGCGACTGAGAAAAACTGTAATTCCTCAAATCTATGAAACTGCATTTATAATGTAGTTCAGCTGGACTAAACACAACCAGTCCTGATCACTGCAGCCCTGTTCAATCAGATCAACACTGAATACTGAAGCCTGATTGGTTCACATTTGTACAGACAAATTACTTTTCAGCCCCCCAAAAAAAGAAAAGCTGACGGGGCCGACTGCATATTTAAGTCGCGCTGAAAACTGTTTTCATCAGAATTGTTCTCCTTCAAACGTGAAGATCATCTCCTCGCTGTCTCCAAAGAGAAGAAGATAGGAGCCTTTCTGCTCATCATTGAAACAAGCCTTAAGCAGCGGATTAACGGCTCTTCGACAGCTAAAGCTGACTCGCTGCTTCTCCTCTGGGCTATCCGGCAACTCTTCAAGAGACAATGTCACTATTAAAAGAGCAAATTTGAGTGACATTTGTTGCAAAATGCCGTGTGTCACGGAGCAAACCCGTGATCATGAATGGACTGTATGTAGGTACACCATATCAAACACACAAACATGTGCAGCATTAACGCAGTCTGTTTACTGACACTGATATCCTGGATATTCAGACTGCAGTGTTGTGAATGTGCAATGTTTGTGCAATGCTTGAATGTATTGTGTATAATGTGTATTTGTTTGTTATGTGTAGTGGATATGTACAACGTGTTTGGGTATCATTAGCCGCTAACATTGTTCATTAATCTTTATAGAGAACCACAACACAAATATGTTTGATTTGGAAACTTTATTGAAAATTGTGTAACACATTATTACATATCTAACTTACCTGCTTGGAAAACACCTGTGACCAAACCTGTATTAGTTTAAAAGCAGAGTATTTAAACATGGTGGGCATACTGCCTGATTGGGAGAAACCATGTTGGGTAACTGGGGGGGGGTCCAAATGTTCCTGTAAAGCAAGGTTTATAATTGTTAATTCATTGTTTTGCATCATAGTTGCATGTTGTTGGTACTGTGTAATTTATTTATGGATGTTGTTTAATATGCATTAGGTGGTTGGAAGTACATATGTTAGAAAGTAAAACTTACCTGTAGAATGGTACATTCCAGGGTATGGCCTAGACTATAAATGGCTGCCAGGAAGCATGGTGCAGAAGGGTCAGGTTGGTTGTGTGAAGTGGAAGCAAACCCATAGAAACTGGTTCCAGGAAGTTTGTTAACCAAACGAAACCACTGCTGTTGTGGCTACCTTCCCACAAAAAAAACTTGTAAATATTTATGTTACTTTTTTATAGTTTTTTTTTCTTTTTCTTTGTTTTGCCGTTGGATTTGCACTGTCTTCACAATAAATTCACCTTAATTGGGATTTCCTGTTGCATTGGTCTTATTATGCCTCTGATCGCGAGGGAGATCGCTAACAGATGGTGTCAGAAGTGGGATTAAGAGGCCAAAATAGACTAAAATGCCACCCAAAACAAGAGGACAGCAGACGGTGAACATGGATGCTGAGGATGGACAGCAAGCAGCAAGTGGAATTACAGAGGAAAATGCACACCTGGCTACTGAGCCTCCACCAACCACAGAAGGATCAGCCCTCACTGCATTGGCGGGTATGTTTCAAACTTTCTTGCAGTATCAGAAGGACAGAGATGAGAGGCAAGAAAGAGACATGGCTCGACGAGAACAACAGTTTAAAGTACTTACTCATCAGGTCACACAAATCCAAATGGACGTAGAGCGCACCAGACATTTACATTACATTACATTTACATTTATCTGACGCTTTTATCCAAAGCGACTTACAATTGCTATATATGTCAGAGGTCGCACGCCTCTGGAGCAACTAGGGGTTAAGTGTCTTGCTCAGGGACACATTGGTGTCTCACAGTGGATTCGAACCCGGGTCTCTCACACCAAAGGCATGTGTCTTATCCATTGCGCCACACCACCCCACTGACCAGACATGGAGCTGCCACTGCAGACCAATCAACCTCTCGAGGATTGGCTCCGGTGCCACAGTTGCCGAAGCTACAAGAGGATGATGATATAGAGCAGTACTTAACCACTTTTGAACGAATGGCAGAAGTGTACTTGTGGCCGAAGGAGGACTGGGCTATTCATTTGATTCCTCTACTCACAGGAAAAGCAAGGAGTGCATTTGTTGCAATGTCACCAGCACTATCTTTGGACTATGACAGAGTCAAAGAAGCGATTCTAAAGAAATATGAAATCAGCTCTGAAACATATCGACTGAGATTTCGTTCACTGGATACACCTGTTGATGAATCCCCTATGGAATTGTATGTTCGATTAAAGGATTTATTTTCCAAGTGGATACAACTGGAAACAAGTAGCAAAAAGGACTTGATGGAGAAGCTGGTACTAGAGCAGTACATGCGGTTGTTGTTCCCAGAAGTAAGAACTTGGGTGAAGGAGCGAAATCCAGAAACTGCAGGAGAGGCAGCTAGCTTGGTTGAGGCCTACATCACAGCGAGGAGAGGTTCCTCTGGGACGTTTCGGTATGCTGGAAGCCTGCCATTCAACAGAGGTAAGTCTGTGGGGTTTGGGGGTAGTTCGTACTCTCAATGGCAAACCCAGACTATGAAACCCACCCACCCTAAAACCCAGACAGCTGTAACCATAGGCCAATCATCGGACAAAAAAGATATAGTCTGTTATAATTGTGCAGAACCAGGCCATACAAGTCCACATTGTCCTTTGAGGAAGCCTAATTCAGCCCGACTATGCTATATACCGACCTCTACACTAGGGCCCAAAATAGACAAAGAACCTACAGTTTCTGTGTTGTTAAACGGTAAGCCAGTAACCGCTTTAGTAGACACTGGTTGTGCACGAACTTTGGTGCAAGCACAGTATGTCCCAAGGGATTTCTGGACGGATGGTACAGTTACAGTATGTTGTGTCCATGGGGATAAATCAGAATTGCCTACGGCTGAGGTATACATTGAGATTAATGAGCAGTCTTACCTGATGAAAGTAGGAATTACTACATCCTTACCCTATCCAGTTTTACTAGGTACAGACATGCCCATATTAGCAGATTTGGTGCAGGAAACTGCGTGGTGCGGTGTTGTTACTAGAGCACAGGCTCAAAAGTTGACTCCATTGTCATCACCCAAAGATTTTGCCCAGAATACCCTTCAGGAAATGCCGTTCTTTGCTGATGAGATAATAGGGGAAACAAAGTCAAGTAAGGAAGAGAGGCTAGAAAAGAGAAGAAAATGGGTGGCCAATGTAATTAATTCCTCAGAACAGTTGATGGTTGAACTTGAAGAACCTGAAGTTGATGAATTGGATGTAGGCATATCTAATGATATAGCTAGGTTACAGACTGAAGATGCAACATTGGCAGATTGCTTTCATAAAATTAGTACAGAGGCTGCTGTGAATTTGTTAAATGATGAAACATTTGTGATTGAGCAAGGTCTTCTTTACAGACAGTCTAAAGAAGATGGTACACAGTTAGTGGTACCAAAACTTTATCGCAAGGAAGTGGTAGAACTTGGCCATTCTAATCCTTGGTCAGGTCATTTGGGGTTTATGAAGACCTTAATGAGAATAGCAAAAAGATTCTATTGGCCTGGCATGTACAGCGAGATAAAGGATTACTGTAGAGCATGTCCTGAATGTCAACTGGCAACGAGCAGAACACCAGTGTAGCACCGCTTGTACCCATTCCTGCCATTAATATTCCATTTGAGAGAATAGGTGTGGATGTTGTGGGACCTCTGGAAACAAGTCAGAAAGGGAACAGATTTATTCTGGTGATCTGTGACTATGCAACCAGATACCCTGAGGCTTATCCTATGAGAGAAGTTACTGCGAATCAAGTTGCAACTGCACTACTTCATTTCTTTTCACATGTAGGGATACCTAAAGAAATACTGACGGATCAGGGCACCAATTTCATGAGTCATACTTTACGTCAGGTTTATCAATTGTTGGGTATTAAGAGAGTGCGTACTACCCCTTACCACCCCCAGACTGATGGTCTAGTAGAGAGATTCAATCAGACCCTGAAAAGCATGTTGAAAAAATTTGTGTCTGGGACTGGCAAAGACTGGGATAAATGGCTACCCTATCTCTTATTTGCCTATCGGGAAGTTCCTCAAGCAACAACTGGATTCTCACCTTTCGAACTGCTTTTTGCTCATCAAGTCAGAGGACCACTGGACGTGCTGAGAGACAGTTGGGAAGATAACAAGTTGCATAAACAGAACATACTCTCATATGTGCTTAAAATGAGAGAAAAGTTACAGCAAACTACCAGCATAGCTCAAGAGAATCTGCAACAAGCACAGCTTAAACAGAAAGCTTGGTATGACAAGAAGTCCAGGGCGCGAACCTTTCAACCAGGAGAGCAAGTATTGTTATTACTTCCAACATCAGACAACAAACTTCTAGCCAAATGGCAAGGTCCATTCCAGGTAAAGAGGAAAGTTGGTTCCGTAACATATGAGATCGAAGTTCCATCGAGGCAACAACCTTTACAGATCTTTCATATTAACATGCTGAAAAAGTGGCATGAACAAGCTTCTCATCCGGAGACGACAGAAAATGTTGTAAACGATCTGCTGGTGAGGGCGGTTCAGGAGGAGGATGAAATGGAAGAGCAGTACATGCCTGTTCATCAGGATGACTGTTTCTTGAATTTGCAACATCTGAATGCGGAACAGAGGGGACAACTGCAAGAGAGCATCCCTCAACAACTGTTCCTGAAAACACCAGGAAAAACAGACCTTGCCCAACATCACATTTACCTAAAAGATAATAAACCAATACATCAACGTGTTTACAGAGTGCCAGAGAAATTAGTACTCACCATGAAGCAGGAGATTGAGACAATGCAGGAAATGGGAATTATTGAACCATCTTCCAGTGAGTGGAATAATCCCATCGTACTAGTTCCAAAGAAGCATGGAACACTTAGATTCTGTTTGGACTTCAGAAAACTCAATGCAGTGAGTAAATTTGACCCATACCCCATGCCCAGAGTTGATGATTTAATAGAAAGACTTGGGAGTGCCAAATTTCTAACAACACTGGATTTATGCAAAGGCTATTGGCAGATACCATTGAGCTCAGACTGCATGGAGTTCACAGCCTTTAAAACGCCTTTTGGACACTACCATTTCCGGGTCCTACCATTCGGGCTTCACGGAGCACCTGCAACATTCCAGAGAATGATCGATCAGATTCTACGGGGAACTGAGAAATTTGCAGCAGCATACCTGGACGACATTGTCATTTATAGTGAAACATGGGAGGAGCATCTACTACATCTAACAGAAGTACTGGCAAGAATAAAATCTGCAGGACTTACTATTCGTCCGGATAAGTGTGCTATTGCCAAGAAGGAAACTACTTACCTGGGATATAAGCTAGGACATGGAGTTATTCGTCCTCAAGTCGGGAAGATTGAAGCCATCAAACATGCTGAACAGCATACTTCAAAGAAGCAGGTACGATCTTTCCTGGGCCTAGTTGGTTGGTACAGACGTTTCATTCCTCACTTCTCTGCAAGAGCCATAGCTCTTACTAACCTTACAAAGAAGGATAAACCAAATAAGATTGATTGGACTGCAGAATGTGAGAGTGCTTTCAAGGATTTGAAAGATGCATTGTGTGAAGAGCCTGTTTTGAAGAGTCCAAACTTTGATCAGGCATTTACAGTTCAGACTGATGCTTCAGAGTTCGGTCTGGGGGCTGTACTTTTGCAAGGACAACCTGGTGAGTTACAACCCATTGCCTACATTAGCAGGAAACTTCTTGCCAGAGAATCAAGATACTCAACGGTAGAAAAGGAGTGTCTAGCTGTGAAATGGGCTTTGGATTCCTTTAGATATTACCTGTTGGGTAGAAAATTCACCCTAGAGACTGATCATCGGGCCTTAGCTTGGTTGGGCCGCATGAGAGACACTAATGCCCGTATTACACGCTGGTTTTTAGCTATACAACCCTTTGACTTTGAAGTATTATATCGGACTGGTCCTGAGAACTGTGCGGCTGATTTTCTCTCTAGGACACCACAGGAGGTGTCCAGGGGAAGGGGGAGGAAATGTCACGGAGCAAACCCGTGATCATGAATGGACTGTATGTAGGTACACCATATCAAACACACAAACATGTGCAGCATTAACGCAGTCTGTTTACTGACACTGATATCCTGGATATTCAGACTGCAGTGTTGTGAATGTGCAATGTTTGTGCAATGCTTGAATGTATTGTGTATAATGTGTATTTGTTTGTTATGTGTAGTGGATATGTACAACGTGTTTGGGTATCATTAGCCGCTAACATTGTTCATTAATCTTTATAGAGAACCACAACACAAATATGTTTGATTTGGAAACTTTATTGAAAATTGTGTAACACATTATTACATATCTAACTTACCTGCTTGGAAAACACCTGTGACCAAACCTGTATTAGTTTAAAAGCAGAGTATTTAAACATGGTGGGCATACTGCCTGATTGGGAGAAACCATGTTGGGTAACTGGGGGGGGGGTCCAAATGTTCCTGTAAAGCAAGGTTTATAATTGTTAATTCATTGTTTTGCATCATAGTTGCATGTTGTTGGTACTGTGTAATTTAATTATGGATGTTGTTTAATATGCATTAGGTGGTTGGAAGTACATATGTTAGAAAGTAAAACTTACCTGTAGAATGGTACATTCCAGGGTATGGCCTAGACTATAAATGGCTGCCAGGAAGCATGGTGCAGAAGGGTCAGGTTGGTTGTGTGAAGTGGAAGCAAACCCATAGAAACTGGTTCCAGGAAGTTTGTTATCCAAACGATACCACTGCTGTTGTGGCTACCTTCCCACAAAAAAAACTTGTAAATATTTATGTTACTTTTTTATAGTTTTTTTTTCTTTTTCTTTGTTTTGCCGTTGGATTTGCACTGTCTTCACAATAAATTCACCTTAATTGGGATTTCCTGTTGCATTGGTCTTATTATGCCTCTGATCGCGAGGGAGATCGCTAACACCGTGCCACGAGTGTTGCTCCTGCAGGGCTCCCTGCTTTCCTCATCTGGAGCGAGTGCCATGGTTTCATTTGGCGGCTCCGAAGAGGACTTTGATGACACTATGTCTCTGAAGCAGAGGACTGAGCAAACTCTTCGTCTGCCCTCAACTTGTTTGACGGTGTGGAGGAAAAAGGGTACACCAAGCTTCCCCCATTGGGAGAGACCATCCGCGCATCTCTGCCTAAAGCTGCCCATCCCTCAAGCCGTGCAGAACTAGATCCTTCAAGTCTACCAGGCCAACCTTCTCTGCACCATGGATAAAACTGGTCTTGACCCGACGGCCTTCAAAGAGCTGTGCAGCGTGACCGACCTCGCCCTGCGTGCCACTAAGTCTACGGCCCAAGCGATTGGTCGTGCCATGGCCAGTTTGGTGGACCACCTTTGGCTGAACCTGACGGAGATCAAGACAAGACAGCCTTCCTTGACTCCCCGTCTCTCCTCGGGTCTGTTCGGTTCTGCAGTGGACGCTTCGCTGAGCGTTTTACAGGCCCAGAAGTCGTCATAGATGATGCACCACTTCAAATAAAAAACATTCCTCTTTTGCAAAGCGCTTTGAGTACCTAGAAAAGCGCTATATAAATGTAACAAATTATTTTTTTAATTATTATTAAATCAGCCTCTTCAACCCCTCGCCGCCCAGAGCCAGGCTTGGGAAGCTTTTACCGGCATGTCAGATTGGGTTTTAGAAATAATCAAACGCAGTTACTCGCTCCAGTTCTCCCGCAGGCTCTCCTGCTTCAGGAGTGTGACTAACACTTCAGTCTCGGACATCGACGCTCACGTCCTCCGAGCTGAAGCACAAGCTCTGCTAGCGAAGGGCGACTCAGGCTTTTACAGCCGTTTCTTCCTCATTCCAGTGAAGGATGGCGTCCTCAGGCTCATCCTCGATTTGAGATGTCTGAACCGCGCTCTGGTAAGACGGCCGTTCAGAATGCTAATGCTAACTTTGACGATCTGTGTTTATGACTCGTTATGATTCTTTACATGTGAATCAAGAAACATTTGTCTCACCTTATATGATGAAACCACTTCACTGATGGGTCTGAATTTATGATTATCATGTTGTGTTGAATCTCTGCACACTAAACACACAGGCTGTTTGTCCTCCAGACAGAAGAGTTTGAGTTTCTCACTGTGTAAACTGCAGATCTCCTCAGACCCTGATGAACGCCTCTCATTTCTCTCCTTCAGGAACGACTCACACAAGTTTTTTAACGCAAGACTAACTGGAGGCTCAGATCTTGAGGATCTTCTCCTGCAGACAGGACACTCCTGAGATTCCTTGGTTCTCCAGAACTGTTGAAGACACTCTTTACAGAAACTGTGACTACAGGATAAAAGAACAGGAGCCTTGTAGATTTCATGACACACAGGACAAATATAATCATCTTCAGCTGCTGAAGCCATTTTCACTGTTTGAGCTCCAGCAATCTAAACTTTACTTTCACTTTCTGAACGACGGTTTAAAAAATGAATCACCATGAGAATCACAAAGATCAGAAACAAACTTGTTCAGAAAGAAACTTCTCAAATTCTTCTGTAAAGTTTTCCCCTTCGTACTCCACTGATCACTGATTCTTTATTGCTTTTGTCGAGACAAAGTCTGTATGGCAGAAAAGAGAAATACCAAGTCAGTCTCTTCCTGGTTAGTGCTGTAAGAGGGTGGAGCTTCTGATCAAGGTGTGTTGAAACAGGTCAAAGAACAACATCAGGATTTCTTTAGGTAAAATTAACAAAATCTAAGCCTATTCAAAATGAACTTGCATTGAAACGTTAAGATATAACGCTAAATCCTTGGATTAAACACACACACACACAAAAAAAAAAAAATATATATATATATATATTTATTTAAATAAAAGATCTTTAAAAACCTTATATGTGTTTTATTTATTGCTCTTCTTTATTCGTCACAGAGTTTCTCCAGGGTCTGTCATGCTCCCTCTCTCTTATAATGATTTCTTCTCATGCTGTAGTTTCAGTGATAAACACTCCTCTGTTCATCATGCTGATTGTCAGTGTTTGGAGAAACAAACAGATCAACAGATTAAAAGTCCTGAATAAACAGGAGAAACGGAGATGAGACAAAAGTTTGTCTCTCATGGATCACTCGTCAGCACCTTTATTAACACTTATTTAGTATTTCTGGTTAATTATGAAAAATATATTCGCTTTATTAGCATAAAGACATTTCTAAAGATAATACCAGAAAACACTTCATACACGCTATACATAGATGAAGACGGACAGAGACTAAGGCCCCGTTTACACGTACATGGTTATTTTGAAAAACGGAGACATTTCCCTTCGTTTGCGCCCTTCGTTTACACGCAAACGGAGGATTCGCCAATGAAACCGATTCTTTCTAAAAACTCCGGCCAGAGTGGAGATTTTGAAAATCTTCGTTTGCACGTTTGCATGTAAACAGAGAAAACCGGAGTTTTAGGCAGCGACGTCACAGAATGTGACTATTTACGGGATTCTGATTGGCTAAGGTGGGCTTGAGCTTCTCGTTACACTGCCACCTACAGGTTTGGCATGCTCTTGACAGCATATACACAGGTTCGTGTGCACGATGTTATTTTTGAAAACGAAGAGGGGTGAAATGTCCGTTTATGAAAATAGCCACCTACGTGTAAACGTAGCCTAAGCCAGAACTCAGGGTATATAAGCATGGATGAAACAAAGGAAAGTAATGAGATAATTGAAACAAAATAACTAATCAATCAATCAGGGAAAGTAGGTTAAGGAGTAGAATAATACAAAGAACCATGGGAAACGTAGTCAAAACCAGACATACATCTTACAAACTAACTCTGGATACAGTGTGAAATAATGCCAAATAGCCCATGATATATAGTCAAGTTGTACACATTATTGTCAGGAGGCACCAGCTCAACGCTGTCAAGAGGTACAGGAGCATGCACTCTGTGGACTGTGACACTGACCACGCCCTTGTCCGCTGCATTTTAAAACTCACTCCAAAGAAGATTCACAGTGCCACTCCAAAGTTAAACACTGAGTTGATGCGGAAACATGAATACGTGGCCAGATTTTGTGCGCGTATGGAGGGCCTTCACTTCAGAGCTGACGACACTCCTGAAAACATCTGGGCCGAGCTAAGAGGTTCCATGATGGAGGCTGCATCTGAGGTCTTTGGCCTTTGTAGTAGGAAACAGCCGGACTGGTTCCTTGCAAGTAGTGCTGGGCGGTATGACCAAAAATCCACATCACGGTATTTTTCTAAATTACACCGGTTTCACGGTATATGACGTTTTTTTCCCCAAGCATGACTGGGTGTAAGAGGCGCTTTAGGAGCGGCAGAAATAGCGGTTTCCCCGGTAACGGCTGTACACAAAGCAGCAACGCTCATAAACGCTGCTTTATCAGGAAAGATAAAGAAAGATTCAATCGTAATAACAAAGAAGCTTTTCTAAAGACCGTCAGTTAACTTCACATACATTCATGCGCCGCCTTTTGATTTTGAAACGTGCAGTGCTCATGTTTATTCAACGATGTCAGTACCAACCACAAACAGATTTTCCAAAAGGCTGTGTTGATATTGTGAACCAATGTATGGGAAACACTGTAATATAATTTGACAGCTATCAATTATAGTTTAACCTAGCCATCTTCAAAGTCACGCTTAGGGGCTGTTTACACCTGGCCACTTCATGCGTTTTCTGTGACCGGATAGCTATCCGATCGTTAAAAGACCATGTGTAAATGCCCTCCGAAACGCATTCAAGACGGATTTGAATCCGATCGCTCAAACCACTTCAGAAGGAGCTCTGAGACGCATTCCAGACGAAACTGGAAAAGTGTAAATGCATCTGGTTGTTGAAACCACATATGTAAATTGTACTCCTCCCAAAAATGGTAAAAAAATTAACGTGTGAGAGCATGTTACTGGTTATATGTAATGTTATAGCCAGTTATGACGACGGTACTGGAACATCACCGCAGATGAGAAGCTGAGCATATATTCATTAAGCCAACGTGCACTGCAAACTATCGCAAATCAAAAGTGAAAGTGAGACGCTTAACACACAATCATCATTAAAAGTAAAGAAAGAAATGATCTTACCAGGGCTGTTGCCGCTCTCTCTTATTGCGGTCTTTGATTTTGAAATTTTAGCTGATGATCAATAAAATGCAGCTCATATCTGTTGCTTTCGGTGACGTGCACTCCATTAAATCTGCATATAGCGCGGGAATTGAAGATCAGATTTAAATCCGTTTCGCAAAAACACATTTATGTGACCAGGTGTAAATGGAATCGTTTTGATAAAACAGATAGTTATGCGATCTGAGAAAACGCATGAAGTGGCCAGGTGTAAACAGCCCCTTTGTAACACGTGCGTCACCACAGTGCAACAGTGAAAGGACCCTCTCAAACAGTGTCGCGCCGCGTCAAAAATTCATATCATAACAAAAATAAACACCGGTATTCGGTATGAACCGGTACACCGCCCAGCACTACTTGCAAGCTCTGCTACTCTTCTCCCAGCCCTTGCTGACAAGCGTGCTGCCCGTCTCAGTGTTCTCCAAGATAGAAACGACTCCACTATCGCTCACTATCGTAAGGCCAGGAATGACGTTAAGCGTATCACACGCCAGGCCCACGAGCAGTACTGGCAGGATTTTAGTGGGAGGGTAGAACGGTGTGCAAGTACTGGGGACATACGCGGCATGTACAGCGGCATCAATGAGGCACTGGGTCCTACAGTGAAAAAAACAGCACCTTTGCGAGCCAATGATGGCACCATCGTCAACGACCTTCCAGGCCAGCTTGGTAGATGGGTTGAGAATTACAGCTTGCTGTATGGCACTCCTGTGGATGCCGACTTGAACGCTGTTTCTGCTGCTGTACCACAACTACCTGTCTTTAACGAGCTGGATGCGGAGATCTCAACAATGGAAATCGAGTGTGTGATTGCAGCTTTGAAGGATAACAAGTCACTGGGCAGCGATGGAATTCCAGCGGAGCTGCTGAAGTGTGGCGGGGCAGTGTTGGTCAGACGGCTTCACTGCTTGTTTCAATACTGTTGGCAGAATAAATGCATCCCTAGCGAACTCAAAGATGCCAACATCATCACTCTTTATAAAAACAAGGGTGACAGGCAGGACTGCAACAACTATCGAGGCATTTCGCTCCTTAGTCTTCCAGGAAAATGCCTTGCCCGTGCAATCCTCCCAAGACTGCAGCGTGTTGCTGACCAGGTTCTGCCGGAGAGTCAGTGTGGCTTCCGTGCTGGTCGCTCGACCTTGGACATGATTTTCTCGGTATGCCAGCTTCAGGAAAAGTGTGTGGAACAGCAACGCCCATTGTACATGGTGTTTGTCGATCTGACTAAGGCTTTCGATTATGTGAGTCGCTCTGGTCTCTTCCACGTTCTGCAGCGACTCGGTTGTCCGGCAACTCCAAGGTTTCCTTGATGGGATGCGGGCAACCGTACAGTTCAACGGTGCCCGCTCAAACGAGTTTGATGTCTCCCACCTTGTTTGGCATCTATTTCTCGGCTGTGCTGCAACGGGCGTTTCCGGATCCAGGTGGGGTTCTGCTGCACACCAGGTATGATGGCAACTTCTTCAGCCTGGCTCGTCTGAGGGCCAGAACCAGGGTGAAGCGCGTTCTTGTGCGGCGAGTTGCTCTACGCAGACGACGCTGCATTCGTGGCTCACACTGAACAAGAAATTCAGGAGATGTGCAATTCTTTTGCTGCTGCCTGCACAGAGTTCGGACTCACCATAAGCCTCAGTAAGACAGGGGTGATGGCTCAGAACGTTCCTGCTCCCCCTCACGTCACCATCAACGGCACAGTGCTGTCGGTTGTCGAGAAATTTGTCTATCTCGGCTCAACTCTGACAGCAAACAACAGCCTTGATGCTGAACTGAATACCAGGATTGGTCGTGCCTCAACAACCTTTGGGCAACTTCAGTCTCGTGTCTGGAACAACAGCCACCTTTCTCTCAAAGTAAAGGTGCGCGTATATGAATCCTGTGTGCTCTCTGTTCTATTATATGGAAGTGAAACTTGGCCTACATACCGGTGGGAGGAGCACAAGCTTAATGCTTTTCAATTCCGTTGTCTACGACAGATCCTTGGCCTGTCATGGCAGGATCGGGTCCCGAACACCATCGTGCTGAAGCTCACTAACAGCAGTGACATGTACACCGCGATCCGGAGGAGACGTCTTGGATGGATCGGCCATGTGCGTCGTATGCCGGATGAACGTATCCCAAAGTCCATCTTCCATGGGGAGTTAGCTGTTGGACATCGCCCTTGTGGCCAACCCAAGCTCCGCTTCAAGGATGTCGTCAAGCGCGATATGAATGTCTTTAACATCAACCCTGACCGATGGCATCATATTTGCGGAAGACAGGGCAGCTTGGCGGTCTGTGCTAACTCTGTCATGCCAAGCTTACATTAGCTTTTGCACTGAAAGACGGCATGTTAGACATCGTTTAGATCGGCGCTTGCGCTGCGAAAGGCCTTGATGAACGATCAGCCAATTAAGTTGAGTTACAAAAGTTAAAATGGGGTCAGATTTACTGTGTGAGGAATTGGGTGTTAAAAGTGTAAACCCGTCTATATTGGTCCAATCTCCGGTTCGCCAATACACGGGGAAGGTATCACGTGTTACTGTCCTTTTCTCATGCGAAGTATTGGTTGGTTAAATGCAATATATTAATCATATATTTACTCGTTAATTCATCTGACTCCATAAATGAAAGGTTTTAATAATATTTGTGCCTCACTAAAAGTGAGGGAATGTTTGACTATTCCTTTTAACCATTAAATGAACAATGTCAAAATCAGTTGGAATAATCACGTAACAATTTATTATGTCAGGTAAATGTATCATGCCAATTTCATAATCAATTCAAAGATAATCGATACAAAACATCAAATTCTCCGGAATAAAGAAAAGATGCAAACCCAACATTAAGAAATACATGAGGCTGAGAGATCTCGGTCTCTCAGCCTCACGGGCCATCTGAAGTACAGAAAAAGGCCCCGATCTCCCTGCTGCACCTCCTTAAATAGACAAACCTTTTACCTGGAAACATGTAACAATAGAAATTTGCATGCAGTGGTCGCATCTTCATGGGGGTGTGGGACCATTTGCTTGAGACCACCTTCCTTTGTAAGTCAGTTATCCATAAACTCTTAAAAACCTTATTACCTTTTATTTTATCTATCTGGATATGAGATATCTGTACCAGTCGCACTGTGACATTTTAAATGATACCAAACATGAAAATACTCTGTGATAATCATTCACATTAAACTATACATTTTCTTGG
The DNA here is from genome assembly GCA_021464565.1 of Rutilus rutilus. NCBI lineage: Eukaryota > Metazoa > Chordata > Actinopteri > Cypriniformes > Leuciscidae > Rutilus > Rutilus rutilus. The sequence continues at coordinate 34,428,507 of JAJAQA010000019.1, forward strand.
GTGATTTCAGGTGATCATCTGAGCATGAGAGAGAGGGGTGAGGGGAGAGGGAAAAAGATGTAGATTAGATGACTCGGGGGTTGAGACTTTCGTCTCGATGGTGCATGAGAGCCAGTTCAAATGCTAATCTCCAGAGAGGTCCTTTTGTCCTCTCAGGTCCTGGTCACCCCCAAAACAGACTGTCTGGATTTCCTAATTTATCAATTCTTACAAAAGAATGAGACAAAAACTGAGGTTAAAGTGGATAAGAACGGTGTATTTACAATCTTCACAGGAGACTTTGAAACAACACAATAAAACCAGGAGAACTCAGGCTGTTAAAAGCATAGAGTCCATCACACCATACCCTAAAACAGTCCATAAGAATCCTTGGGTGTTGAAGCGTCCCAGTGTTCGTGTCCAGCAGTGTATATACAGTCCAAAAGAAGTGATAATCCAAAAGCATGAAGTTGTGTCTGGAAAGGTGAGTCCACAAGATGGAAACTCCACACTCCAGAAAAGTGATTGGTATCTGTTGTAGAGATCTGCAACTGAAGCCCGAACCCGGCTCGTACCCGAAATCATTTAACCCGACCCGACCATTAAGGTTATATTTGAAGCCCGAACTTTCTCACAGAAAATATATACAGTATATATTGCAATATTATGTATTTTATGATTGCTTGCATTGACAATTAATCTAATACATGTACAAACACAGTTTCCCCCCAAGGCACAGTGGCCCCTCAGCTATTCTGACTTGCTCTGAAATTGTTTTCCCAAGTAGATTAAACAAATTCGTATGTTACTGCAAAATCTGCGTCAGATTAGTGGCGACTAATATTTGGCACTAATTCAAGTGTACTTGGTCTTGCAAAGACAAGAAGTGAATTTCCGTTTAGGACAGCAAAATGCTGCTTGACCAGCCTAAATCTGGGTGAGTCTTACCTCTGTTTTAATTTAATGTTACTTTATATAAGTGTACGTGGGAAACCACGGCATGGCCAATACAAAGCTATTATAAGAGAAGTAATGTTAAAAAGGCAAATATACATTTCCGCTGAACTGAAATGGCAGCCACGGTTATTTTGCTCTATCTGAGTTTGCGAATGCAGTCAAAACGAAAACGAAAACACTTGCTACAACGCTTACGCGACAAAAGGCAGCACTTATTATGTGCAGTATTTTCGCTGTCGGCAGAACTACACTTTAAAACCAGCGATATACCTGGATGAAAGCTCGGAGTCAACACTGGTGGGGAAATATAGTACAGGCTTCTTTTTCAGAACAAGACTGGCAATCCAGTTTTCGAACGGGGTGCCGGACCTTTGATTAGTTTTGTGTCTGCCTGCAAAGTTATTTAATGAGGAGGCACACTCATCACCGTCAGGCTATACCGGTCGATAAGCGTGTCGCCGTGGCCCTGTGGTCTCTCGCTACAGGCAGTGGGTATAACACCATCTCTCCCCTCTTTGGGCTGAGCCGGTCTACAGTGTGCATCTGCGTGTGGGAAGTATGCAGTGCGCTGGTGTCCTGCATGCAGAAATGCATTCAATTGCCCATAGGCCAGAGGCTCCTGGACATCAGGGATGGGTTTGAGAGAAGACGGGGTTTCCCTCAATGTGCAGATGCCATCGACGGGCCGCACATCCCCATAACGGCTCCACAAAACAATGCCAAGGACTATTTCAATCGCAAAGGACATTGTTCCATAATCCTGCAAGCTGTTGTAGATTATCAGTCACAGTAAGTAACCATTTTTATTTATTTATTACAAATTTTGCTAATGTACAAAGTCCTTACATGGACATAAACCACTTTGGCCAGAATTTTATAAGAATTATTTTTCATTAAGAATATTATATAATTGTATAGTTTATAGTATGTTTGTATACAGTCAGTGTCAAATTAGCAATCTCCAATGAGGTTCACCAATATCAGTGTCGTTGGGCAGGCAGTGTTCATGATGCCAGAGTTCTCCACAATTCAGAGATCTTTGACCTGGCAGAGAGAGGTGCTCTTTTTCCACAGGGAAAAACATGATCATTCATTGTTGTCCCAAGAATAACAGAAAAGCTAGCAAAAGAGGTTGTCTATAAAAATGTTAGAATAAAGATGAGAAAAATGTGTGAATTTGTGAAAGCAGCCTTTAGTATCATTATTAGTAATAAAAAACATATAGGTAGTATGTGCTTATTACACCAAGATATACATTTGTGTTGTCACCATACATCTTCATTTTATGGACAAATTACTTGCAAATGAGAAAGCAATTGACATAAGCAATTATTATCTATAATATGCAAGCAATGCCACAATAATAATTTATCACATTTGATTTCTCTTTATACAGCTTACGCGCAACGTTGGAGGCATTGAGGTGCCGATCACAGTCCTGGGGGACGCAGCCTACCCGCTCATGTCTTGGCTGATGAAGCCCTACAGTGACCATGGCCAGTTGATGGTGTAATAGCAACATTTTAACCACCGCCTAAGCAGAGCACGAATGACGGGAGAGTGTGCGTTCGGGAGGCTGAAGGGCCGATGGAGGTTCCTCCTCAAGCCGTCTGAGCTTCGACTGAACGCCAGTGGTCGTCACAGCATGCTGCATTCTACATAATCTGTGCGAGCGGACTGGAGAACATTGACAACGTGAGGCTACACGGCGTTAGTGAGCCTGGCACTCAAGAAGAGACCCAGGAGATGGCACCTGTTTTGCTGCACCAAGACATTCATTTCATTTCATTTCATTTACTTTATTTATAAAGCACAATTAAAACAATGATGTTGACCAATGTGCTGTACAGTCACACAATAAAATTACATAATAAAATGTTTCTTTTTCAGACAGAACAATGACTAACAAACATCTGAAAAGAGCCTCTTACTAGTTAACCTACTGAACCAAACGCTAATTCTAGCAAATGCAGTTTCAGATTTCGTTTAAAATAACCTAAGGAAGGAGCCAGTCTGAGATGTAGAGGCAGGTTATTCCAGCGCTTTGGAGCTGCCACAGCAAATGCCCGATCACCACTCAATTTTAATCTAGTCCTTGGAATGTCTAGGATCATCTGATTTGCTGATCTAAGAGACCTAGAAGGTTTGTGTATATGAAGAAGATGCGCAAGGTATGATGGGGCCAAATTATGCAAGGCTTTGTACACAAATATCAATAATTTATAATCAATTCTGAACTCCACCGGCAAAAAATCTGTGTTACATGCTGCTTTTTACGAGTCCCTGTTAAAAGTCTAGCAGACGCATTTATAACCAATTGGAGATGATTCAAAAGTGCTTGGCTGACACCTACATATAGCGAGTTACAATAATCTAGTCGTACAGAAATAAAAGCATGAATAATCCTTTCAAAATCACTGGAGGACAAAAACGGTTTAACCTAACCTATTGATCTTAAATGGAAAAAACAAGATTTCGCCACAGAATTAATCTGTTTGTCAAACTTCAAAGAACTATCAAATTGGACGCCAAGGTTTTTCACTACAGATTTACAAAAAGGAGCTAACTCACCCAGATCAAAATAATTTTTAGTGTCAGGGGCCCCGAACCAGATTATTTCAGTTTTACTTTCATTCAGATGCAGAAAATTTTCGGACATCCAAGATTTAACTTCTTGTAAACATCTCAATAGTGACTCAAAATAATTTTTGTCCTGTTTCCGCAACGGTAGATACACCTGAGTGTCATCTGCGTAACAATGAAAGGATACTCCATGCTTGTGAAAAATAGAACCTAGAGGTAACATATATAATGAAAACAAAATTGGACCAAGAATGGATCCTTGTGGAACCCCATTAGACAATGGGGCCACTGTTGACCAAAATTAACTGAAAACGACCTATTAGAAAGGAATGATTTGAACCAATCGAGTGCCTTATCCCGAATTCCTACTGTCTTTTCTAGGCGGGAGACTAGAACATTGTGATCAATGGTATCAAACGCTGCACTAATATCTAGCAAAACTAAAACCACTGAGCTACCAGAATCAATCGCAAGCAAGATATCATTTAAAACTTTCAACAAAGCCGTTTCTGTACTATGTTTTGATCTAAATCCTGACTGAAAATTTTCAAAAATCTCATTTTGTACTAGAAAAGTCTGTAGTTGGTTTAATGCAACTTTTTCAAGAAGTTTAGATAAAAATGGCAATTTTGAAATAGGCCTGTAATTAGATAAAACATTTGGATCCAAATTCGTTTTTTTCAAAAGAGGCTGTACTGAAGCATGCTTAAATTCCATTGGAACTACTGCTGTTTCAAAGCTTCTATTAATTAAAGTCAATATACTAGGACCAATAATATCAAAAGTCTGCTTAACTAATCTAGATGGAATAACATCACGGCTACAATTTTTAAGTTTTAACTGCCCGACCACCTCAACTAAAGAATGAAAAGAAATAGGTGAAAATCTATCAAACACAACAGAGGTGAGACAAGTAACCCTGGGATCATATGAACCAGGTACAACTTGTGTCCTAATATCATCAATTTTCTGCACAAAAAAATTCAGCAGATCCTCACATGTGATGGTGGACAAAACAGGACATGTAGTAGAGGGATTTAACACTGAATTGATAGTATTGAATAAAATATTCTGAGTACTTCGGTACCTTAAGATTAGATCAGCAAAATATTTTCTCTTAGATGACCTAACTGCATTCTGATAAGCAGTTAAAGACTCACGTAGTATTATAGGACTCACACAGTCCTATAGGACACTTGTAATTTATCCTTCTTCCACCCACGCTCTGCCTTTCTACAAGCACGCCTCAAGCCCCGAATAACCTCATTTAGCCATGGTTCTGGTTTGGCCTTAACACTCTTAACCCTCAAAGGAGCAATTGAATCCAGAATAGAAGAACATACATAATTAAAATGATCAAGTGACACATTCACATCTGAATACAAAGGGCTCTCCAAATTAAAATTTATATCAGATTCAATGTATGCAATTTTAAACCGCTCAATAGTGGCTGCATTTAAGTTCCGAACCTGGTGAATTGGTAATGAAGTATTACGAATGTCACAAGGCAGAGTTACAGTACAAGTAACGGGCATATGGTCAGAGAGGGCTGAATTATGAATTTTAACATTCCCAACAGAGAGACCATAAGTTAATATTAAGTCCAAGGTATGTCCATGAACATGAGTGGATCCAGAAACATGTTGTGTGAGGTTAAAAAAGTCAATCATATCCAGAAAATCTTTTGCTAGCGCATTGGAAGGACAGCAAACATGCACATTGAAATCTCCCACAATTAAAAAAGAATCATATTTTAAACAAATCTCACCTACAAAGTCTGAAAACTCCTGTATAAAATCCTTGTTATATTTAGGGGGCCGATATATAATTGCACAAACAATTGGTTCTGTAGTGTTTAGTTGAAACAATTGCAGTTCAAAACTGGTAAACACTCTGGTGTGAAGAAAACGACAATTAAAAGATTTCTTAAAAATAGATGCCACACCACCTCCACGACCAGAGGCCCGAGGGGAATTCAGAAAGCCACAATTTGGAGGGAGTAATTCCGAAAACGGGGTTAAGTCACCAGTATTTAGCCAAGTCTCTGTCAGACATAAAATATCCAGGCTCTGAGTATTAAAAAAGTTGCTTAAAATAAATGTTTTGTTTGCTAGAGATCGCACATTTATTAGAGCAAACCTTAGTTCAGTAGAGGCCTCAGTTACATCCAATTCGCGACGCAGAGATCGTAGATTTTGCGAAGTCACTCTCCGTCTACGAAGCACAGGGGGCCGATGCAGCGGGGGCTGATCAACGAAGTCTGGGACAGGTGTAATCCACTGGAACGGCATCTCCATAGAACGGACGGCGATAAAATAGTCATTCTTCTTAATTAGATCACATAAGGGTGAATATGGTAAAACCATCTGGGTGGATAGGCTTGACTTCAGTTTTACTAAAAGGCCGCCTCGATTTCCGCATCTTCTACGACGCTTTCTCCGGCAAGGTAAGCAGTACAGTCGACAAAGATACTTCGGGAACGGACAGTGGGTAGGAAGGCGATGAGTGTCGCATCCTGGTATTATGGTATGCAATCCTTCCGTAGAAGATTTAATGTCGAATAGAGTTTGACGATCATAGGTTAACACAGCTTGTAGACTCATAACAGTAGGACGTACATCAGTAAACAAAACGAAAAATACGCCAAGCAACAGACGGCAAGCCACATACACCGGCGCCATCTTGTCACGCTCACACAATCCACAATTCCCATTAAGACACACAACCCCGCAAGATTTACATTGCTTTGACCAGTTTTTTCTCTGAGCAGGGACAACAGGAGTAGCAATCACCTTTCCATTTGCAACATGTTCAAGCTGAAATTAAGATGCAGCTCATCTATTTCTGAACATTAGTTTTTCTGTTTTCTACCAAGTCATGTGTTTGTCAGAGTGTTAACTGAAGATGGTGAACATTTGAAACTTTTATTTATAAAAAAAAAAAGAAAAAAAAAGGCCGTCACCTTCCTAAAATAATTGCCTAAGTCATTTTTTCAGGTTTCTCAGAAAACACAAAAAACTGAACCTAACTTCAGAGGCCGAGTAGACTTTCGTTCTTCTTGATGCAACTGCCATCTTGAAAAGCTTATAAAATTGCCTAAGTCTCATTGTCTTTTGACTTAGGCAAAATAAAACAGCCTAAGTCACACTCTTGACATAGGCCATTATACTACAGGGGTAGAAATGCATGATCTGTTCAACTGAGGATGTGGGCGATTTTACCAGAGGTGGCCAGCATCATGAGAAGATGACTTATGCAAAAAAAAAAAAAAATTGTCAAAAAATGACATAGGCAATTATTTTAGGAAGGTGACGATATGTGCCTGGCTGTATCAAGTTAAGTAAATAGCAGCATAAACCACACTTTAAAGGATTAGTTCACCTCAATTTTTTTTTTGAAAATGACTGATCGTCTCGCCAGATAAGACCCTATTCCTCAGCTGGGATCGTGCAGAGCCCTTTGAAACTGCATTGATTTGAACTTCAACATTCTGGTTGCCATTGAAGTCCATTGTGTGGAGAAAAATCCTGAAATGTTTTCCTCAAAAAACTTAATTTCTTTTCCACTGAAGAAAGAAAGACATGGACATCTTGGATGGCATTGGGGTGAGTAAATTATCAGGAAATTTTCATTTGGAGGTGAACAAATCCTTTAATAATTTACATATGCAATATTTGAAAATAAAGTTGCAACACCCAAAGGCAAAATTATTTGTTGTGTTTAACAAGAAACATCTTATAACTCAAACTGTACATGAAGAGCATAGTAACACAATACCCAAAAGCTCTAGTGTCAAAGGTTAAACTCCACTGAAGAGGTCACAATTGAGTACAAAGGTAAACTGAAATGTATATGGCTCACAATAACATACATTTAACAGTCAAAAACAACTTGAATTTGTTTTTTATATTACCAAAAGTGTGTTAACTTGGTGAAAAATGTTTAACTTAGTTTTTCAAAAACAAGAAATGGTGGCTCTGGAAGAATTACAGTGGAGTGAATGTCTGGGTTTCCTGGTCTTCATCTAGTGATAGTGTCTGCCTGATGAGGAGTCTGTGGCGGGTCCGTAGGTTGTGGACTGTGAGCCATGGGCCCAGGTGAGTTAGTGTGGGTCTGAGGCAAGTGTGGATTTTGTGCTGGAAATGGCCTGTTATACTGGGGGCTTGGGGGGGCATGGGGTGTGTATTTGTGATGGCTTGGATCATCATACCAAACACTCTTGCCTCATGTTCATTCTGGGCGGCTTGCATTTGCATAGCGAGCTCCATCTCTCTTGACAGATTATCGCACAGGGCCTTTGTAAAGCATTCAACTGTGGCTTCTAGTTTTGTCTTCTTCCTTTTCCGTGATCCAAAAAGAAAAAAGACCAAGTTGATGTATTGTTAGTTTAGAATAGTAGATTACATCAAATTCCTAACTAAAATATATAAGAAAAATAGTTTGCTTTGAAAAGTACAGAACCTGCATTATTTACTTAGTGTGCCAAAAATGAAAATTCCACAGAACACAAATATTGTATATATTTATCTCAGCATTTACAGAGTTTTCCCCAAAAGCACTGACCTCCAGCACCCGATCTCCCTTGGCACGCTCAAAAACACGCTCCTGACCGTCATCTTCTGATGTGGGTTTGGGAGTGGGTTCAGGAGTGGGTTCGGAAGAGGGTCTATCAGTTGAATCAACCTCATCCACGTCTGTTAAAAAGATGAAAAGGTTAATATGGTAAAGTGATAATATTTTTGATTACTACTACTACTTTGATTACTGCAATTACTATTATCACTTGTATGGGTTAAAGTTAACTGATTTTCTGTAAGACTATCTATTATTATTTCCTACCCACCCCCTACTACTAAGTCAACTAAATATTAAACAAACTTGTGTACAACAATATTAAACAATATTAAACAACACTAGATAAAAGAAGAATAAAGGACATGGCCCATTTATAAGCCTTTTTAACTAGTTGTCATGATAATTCACTATATAAAACTTTTGGCCCATAAAAGTAACTACAGAACTATATACACATACGTTTAGAATTTTGTTAATTACTATTGTATTTTTAACTTGCTAGAGAACGTGAAGCACAGACCAAGCATACAAACCTTCTTCAACGTGGACAATGTCTTCTGCCAAACTGGTCGTATCCAACACCTCGCTTTCTCCAGGTACGAAAGAAGGCTTATCTCCTAACACCCGATCCAAAACTTCACAAAATGGACAGGTTACTCTGGCCCGTCCACTTTTACCATTATTATCTTTAGCTTTGCGGTAAATTATTTGAAGACTTGGTAACACTTTACTTGAATGGGTGTGCATAAGACTGAAATGACACCTTCATAATCACCACGTCTTCATATTTTGCTTTGTTCCTAAAAGTTCTTGATAATTTTTGCTGCACGCTTTCGTCGCTCCATAAAGAAATAAGTGTCAGAGTTTCGCCGCTGCTCCATCCCTGAGTATCATCCGTGTTTGTTTCTGCTTCTGCCGCGGCTAAAGCGCATGACGTACTTCCGTTTGGGAGGAGAGAAGCGCTGACGTATGTGGTTTCAACAACCAGATGCATTTACACTTGTCCAGTTTCGTCTGGAATGACCTCCTCCTGAAGTGGTTTGAGCGATCGGATTCAAATCCGTCTCGAATGCGTTTCGGAGGGCGTTTACACCTGGTCTTTTCACGATCAGATAGCCATCCAATCACAGAACACGCATGAAGTGGCCAGGTGTAAACGGCCTCACAGCAACATAGCTTCCTAATGTGAACGGGTAAAATATAAGTAAAGAGTTGAAAAGAATAATCAAATGTGCTGCTAAACTATTATATAAATGACAAATAACCAATTGGCATTCTAACCTAAATTCGAGGTTGTGATAAAATGGAGTCAGATAAGTTTAATTGGAACTTAATTACTTTAAGTAAATGTTTTTGATAATGATAAAAAAAATTTATATAAAAATATATTTTAAAAGTACAGAAACAAAAACATTCTGAAACACTGAATGATATCCCGTAGTTATTTAAAAAAGCTTTACAGTAGTAACAAATAAATATGATATTTTATTATATGATATGATTAATATTATATATTTTAAATATCATGGTTTCATTATAAATATGGTGATAATCTCTGAGGTGAACACCCAACTTGATATTTGATATTTACCATCTGAATCTGTCATGTCAACAAATGGAAAAATCAGCCAGCTGTTTATCATCATGTTAATAATTGTGCCTTTCGCCCCAACAACAGCTCCAAACACCATATCTGTGTCCCAATGTGAAGGCTGGATCCTCCGAAGGCCGTATTCGATGGCCGGTTGTGTCACCGCAGCGTGACGAAGGCTACCCTGATTCAAAAGCGACGCCAAATGCACCCTTCGTTTCCCCGTGAAAGGAAGGATACATAAAAGGATCCTTAGCGGCCTATCCTACCCCATAAGTCATTGCGCGCCGGTGACGACAGCATTTTTATTTTAAAAAATGGTGACCGAGAGTTCGGTTGTGGACAGCAAATTCACATTTTAATGTAAGTATTGTGTTTTCATTTACTCAAATAGCTAGCGAAACCACAGTTAAAAGCCACAAGTTTTTTAATTAAGTTCTTATAAACTTCATCTTAACTCCTTCGTCAACATTGCGTGGCTTCATTTGTCAGGTGGTTTGAGGCTAAACTTGTGCTAATATTAGTTTATTAATTGTTTCAGGGAGCAGACAGCTCAACTTATTAAATTCTAATTTTCAGTCTGAAAACGAACATTTCTTTACGGGGTGAAAAACTCCGCTAGCGTGTCTTGGAGGAAAGACAACGACCTATTTGTAATATTTGCACATAATATGCAAGTACTTATTTACTTAATATTAAGTTCCCCTTTCTGCTTTTTTAGAGCAATTCTGGAGAATATGGGTCTGCTGGGGAGGGTAACCGTAACTCCCATACAGGCAAAAAAACAAACAAACAAACAAAAAAAAGTAAGAAAGTTAATACACACATCTTTGCTGAAATGTATTGTGCTGTTGTTGTTAACAAGCCATGGTTAATTTGCTCTGCCTTAGGATTGCAAGTGTCCTGGGACAGGTGAGGGTGTGAGTGGGAATCCCACTGCTGAAACTCGGCCCTGGTTTGTCCTCATGGATGAGGTGTTGGGACAGAGGCATTGCACCACCCCCCCCGGTCCTCATTGTCTCAATCCCTGAGGACACACCAGGGCCGAGTTCAGCAGTGGCTTTCCCACTCACACATTCTGCAAATTTATAAGAACTCTTTATAATAATGCCAACTGTTCCATTAACCTTGAATCAGGAACCTCGCCTAGATTTCAAGTGTCAAGAGGAGTTGGTCAGGGTTGCCCTGTAACCCCTTATTTCTTATGGCTGCACAACTTCTTTCCTCCTTTACCTCATCTAGGCTGCCGCTATCATGTCCCTGACATGTGTTTGTGTCTAATTCTCAAGCTTTACCGGATTTCTGAGGTCTCCGGTCTAACTGGGTGTTACCGACCCATTCTAAAAATGTGTTTATATGGGGTGCGTCTGTTTTTCCTTCAACACTTCTAAAATGGAAAAAAAAATTGATTTACCATAAATACTGAAGGAAGAGAAGAAGATCAAACCTCTTGTTGGTTGAAAAATCCCAATATTTTCCCCTGAAAAGACGCCTGAGTTGCGAGATCACGTCGGGGTCACCACCAGTGTTTGGAATAACGCCGTTTAAAAGAACGGCGTTAGGTAACGACGTTATTTTTTCAGTAACGGGGTAATCTAACTAATTACTTTTCCCGTCGTTACAACGCCGTTAACATTACTGGACGTTAAATGCGGTGCGTTACTATGCATTGATTGAATAAACTGTGTAATCCGAACGCACCCCTGGCTCGCACAGCTAGTGAGGAGGTGGGTTAATAACATAGACTGTAAAAACGTTAAATGCGGTGCGTTACTATGCATTGATTGAATAAACTGTGTAATCCGAACGCACCCCTGGCTCGCACAGCTAGTGAGGAGGTGGGTTAATAACATAGACTGTAAAAAATAGGTTAATAACGAGGTAAGCGATTCTGATTGGCTAAGGCAGTGTCATGTGTTTCATGGTAGCCAATCAGAGCCAGTGTTTTTACACGCATTCCAGCACACGCGCCACACACACATACAAACAGATTCGATGAAGCAGCAGAGATGGCGAGTTAGGAGCAATCCTGACTGAAAGGTTGGCGGGCGCGAACGAAAAGTTGCTAAGTGTTTACATGTGTGTGTGTGTGTGAGAGAGAGAGAGAAATAGAAAGAGAGGCGCGGGCGCGATCGAAAAGTCGTAAAGTGTTTACATTTGTGTGCGTGTGTGTGTGTGTGTGAGGCGCGGACGCGGTCGAACAGTGGAAACATAAAAACATTCAATTCATTCAGGTACAATTACCAAACATACCTCAAGGTCTTTTTGTCTTTTTATTAATTTAATTAATAAACTAATTATATAAAACATATAAAATGTTATATCTGTCGATGTGCAATAAATATCTAAAGTTATGTACAAACACCTGTCTGTTCTACTCATTTCAACTGACTTGTGAAAACTGCTCAAAAAAATCCAAATTCTTTGACATATAGCATTTTATTTTATTTTTTTACAGTAACGCAAATAGTTACTTTCCCTGGTAACGAGTTGCTTTTATTATAGAGTAATTCAGTTACTAACTCAGTTACTTTTTGGAACAAGTAGTGAGTAACTATAACTAATTACTTTTTAAAAGTAACGTTCCCAACACTGGTCACCACGGTATAAGGCCCTGCCCAATCAGTCCAACGCCAGTTTCTGATAAGCGGGTGAAGGTTTACTGCGTGTTACTGTCTTTACAGCGTTCAGCTAATTAATTTAATTACCTCTTTGTTTCATCTGACTCCAAAAATAAAAAGGTTTACTTGATGTTTGTTAACCCTCTGAGGTCGGCAAACGCGCCCCCGCGTTTTGCTGGATTTTTTTCACATAGCAGCAACATAAACTTAAAAAAGTCCGTCATTTACGGTCATATTAATAAAATAAATACATGATTATAAACTATAGAGGGTCTTCTTTTTTTTGTGTACACTCACATTAACATCAAAACCTTGTTTTTATTTTTAAATAAATAAAATAAACAGGGTGCGCTTTCAGCTCACTCTGTCTCCGCAAAAATCTTTCTGAAACAAGTCTGGAAAATGAACTGAAACTCAGCTAATACTTATCACACAACCATGAAACATGCGTCTAAAGAAAGCTTTAAATTTCTACTTTGAAATAAAACAATTCACATTCAAAACAAATATTCTCCTGCAATGTAATCTGTAAGAAACTAAAGAGAAGTACAGTTTCTCCCGTCTCCCTAATTATCGGTAATGAGTTCACACCCACTCGCAGAGCGCGCTATTCATAAGATAATGAGCTGAGGTGATCTATGCAAAATAAGGTAAACGCCCCCTGAAATGCCTTAAAACCAGCAAGTTTCATTTATTCACTTTCCTGCGCTGTTGGAAGATGACACGAGTTCAAATTTTGCTCAGAAGAAGAGCAGGACTCTGACGACGAACGTTTGTATTTTGAGCGACGAACGTTGAGCGACTTGATCCAGCCGTGGATAATATTTCGGGTAAGTCTTTTTAAATTTACTTGCATTAGTTGACACATGTTCGCATTTATGAGGAAAAAACAATATTACGTGACAGTTCTCCATTATGGACGCGAGCGCTCTGAAGCAGCACTAAAAGACTTTCAAACTTTCACAGAGACTTCAAAACAGAAAGCACAAATCCATTCTTTAAAACGAATTTCGTTTTGTTTTAATTGTATCTTAATTTTAATATTATTTTCATTAACAAATTTCCTGGATTTAATACATAAAAAGTAAAAAGGCTAGCAATCACAACATAAGGTGCTTGAACTGGAGATCATCATGAACCAGACCGTAGCCTCGCCTCGCAGGTCTAAAAAATGTGAAATATATTTACAGAAAGCTGGTTCTAAACAAAACCATCCAAAACAAAAAAACTATGTAGCCTAATAAATGTGCATTTCTCTGGTGCGTTCACTAGCCTACTGCGAAGATCGCGAGTCAATAGCCTATCGTCAACTTCATCTTTGCCAGAAGTTAATAAACAATTAAAATGTCTTATTGCAATATTTTACATATTCATAATCATTATTTTTGCTGGATCTTTGAGACAGCTTTTTAGGTTTATGGCGTTTTGGAAAAGAGCTCTTCACGTACAAACACCGTTTCACTAAGGCACAGCGGCCCTTCAGCACATAAGAGAAAGAAAAAAAGAGAAAAAGCACGGACTTACTAATTACGAAACTTTGATGTGGTTGAACAGGTGAAACAGTCACAAATTCCTCAGCGCGTCCTCCTCTGATTGCTGTGTTCTGACTGAAAAAGTGCGTGCAGAAGCACATGCGCAAAACGTAGGTTTGTAAAATGTCCTTTTTTTCAAAATGATATATGATAAAATAAAAATAATTCATTTATCATTTTACAAAATGGTTTTGCGCATGTGCTTCTGCGCGCACTATTTCGAATTTACGTAACGTTTTTGACGACACGGGACCATGGGCTGGGCCACTCGGAGGTTGCTTCCGGGAATAGTAGGCTACTGCCCTACAGTATTAAAAGTCGCATATAATTTATAACATATTATTGTTTATAAGGTTATAGTGTGCGTTATTTGTTTTCTCTTTAACTTCTTTCAGCTCTTTTCATGTTTGGGGGGTCGGATTGTACAAGTTACTTTTGTTTATCGCTCACAATTGCTTTGTTTATAACAGACTGATTATTTTTTTTTATTTTGGTCACATTTGATTTGCTTAGAGCAAATTTAGAACATTATGTTCCTCCACATAGAGGAATTACAATAAAACAGATTGAAAAACAAAACCTCCTCTACTTCTTTTGTTCAGGCTGCGATGGGCCATTAGTCATTGGGGGGGTGTCTATGTCACACCCCTGAATCTCATTAATATTTATAGCCATTACCACTCCCATTCATAAACCTCTTCTGACAAAAAAACTGTTTTACAACGTTTAAATCAATGTATTGTTTTATGAGAACGATTAGGCAGGATGATTTTCACATCATTTTGAAGAAAAAATCCTAGGCAACAACATCCATTTGTCAAAAGTCTTGTGGACACATATTTACTATATGTTATGTGGTTTTATTTCAGCAACTTTCATTTTTATTTTTTCAAATAACCACGCATAAACATTATTCTCTAAAAAACACAAAGATTTACAAGCATGTTGATCAGATATGATGGTAGCCCTGTTTGTGCTTTATAGAGTGAATTTACACCTTTGCCATTAACATGTTTATAAATAACTGAAAAAACAACAAATGTCAGAGCATGTCAGAACACCTCCAGGGCCCAGAAAACCCCTCAGACTCCAGAGGGTTAATCATTAAATTTAGGTGAATGTTTGATTATTCTGTAAGCCCGTCTATTGGTCCAATGAGGGTTTCCAATACTACGGGAAGGTTTCTCTGCGTATTACTTGTCTTTCCTTTTCGCAACACAACAAGATTAAATGCAATATATTTTCTCACATGTATTGACTCGTTATTTCATCTGACTCCATAAATGAAAAAGATTTTAATGATGTCTGTGCATCATTAAGCTTGAATGAATATTTGATTATTCTTTTAAACTCTGATTATATTTTACCCGCTTAGATCAGGAAACTATATCGCTTTGAGGTCCTCGCAAGATCTCCTGCACAGTTTCGCCAGTCCCGATCATCAAAACAGAGGTAATTGGCTAAATATCTGGGATTTGCCGTATTCACACGTACACAATCGAAGATATGTAAATAGCCCCCTTGGAGTGCCTCCTCAGGAACTTAATTCAATCGTTTTACTTTAGTAGAGGTCTTGACCATCATTAAAAGACATTAGTCGATCAACTTTACTTTTCTTAAAATGGCTTTGGCTTGGCCAAGCTCGTGGCATTCCACGTACACTTATCTAAAGTAACATTAAATTAGAACAGAGGTAATTAGACGCACCCAAATCTAGGTTGATCAAACAGCATTTGCTGATTCTAGACGGAAAATGACTCGTCTCCTCATCCAAGCACACTTGAATTTGATACCAGATATTAGTCGTCACTAATCTCTGACGCAAACTTGTGGAAATATACGAATCCGATAATCTACTTGGGAAAAACAATCTCTGAGTCAGTCAGAATAAAATCAAACGTTTACAATTTATTGACCAGGTAATGAAACAATAATTCAAAATCCAATTCAAAAGAGTAAAATCATCAGTTAAGCATATCATAACAACAATTCAGAAATAGAGGAATTTGTAGAAATTATTACCTGGCAAAAAAAATTACACACAGTGGTTGTGTGGGAAGTCAACCGACAGACTCCCCGAACTTTTCTGCTCCTTTTCCTTATAAACCCAGATAATTCAATATTCTTACCATTCTTTATGTCTGTCATTATAATTAGATTTTGGTTCCCTATTGAGGGGTTCACAACTGTGAGATCAGAATTTGTACATGAATGGGTTCTTGTTTTCCATATAGGAGGTATAGTCTGAATGGAGGATCTGGGGGAGGGAACACCTTTTATAGTCCGTGAGGCGGGCAGAAAATTGGTATCAAAAAGGGCACCAATTCTAATGTTTATTTTTCAAAACAGGCATGCCCCCTGACCACAAAAATGCATGATAGCAGTGCCATGTAGATAGCTTAAGGTATGAAAATGACAAATTTTAATTATGCTAAATAAATCTCAACATTGATAAACTGTTATACTGACATATCTATTGCTTTAGATCTGCTCTTTTATGATGAAATATCACTGTGAAATTAAATAAAGTAAAATAAAATCATATGAAGAGTTCAGATGCAAAAGCCTCTATATAGGCTCTTTAGGACAGAAAATATACAAAAAACTAAGGAAAATATAACACAATTTTGAAATTTTATTAACACAAAAAAACATTATTGTGCAAATATGGTTCAATATACCAACATTTTTAGGAAAATATTTTCATGAACATCCACCTAGTTGGGTATTAGCCCCAAGAAGAACTTTTAAAGAAAACTAAACCACAAGTCCAGTGTACAAATGAGCAGCTTTAAGAACCCCTTAGTCACATACAGGTGACAAAGTTATTCAGTGTCTGTGTCATCATTATCTTCATCCCCACCAATGTCAATGTCACTTTCCATTATATCATTCTGCTCTCTGTTGTCACAATCCAGTTTGCATAGGTCTGTACACTTTGGAAGAGTGCATGAGCGTGTACATTTGCACGATATGAAGGCAAGCACTGCCTCTGGAGCTGCTGGGCCAATCATCCAGTCCACCTCCAGGTCGCCATTCTTTATCCACCCCTTTCCCACCGGGCTTGGGATAGTAGGGCAAGCCTCCAGACAACGTCGCCATATTCCAGCTTGATAATTAGCTTGAAGTACATGCTTGAATAGAGTGTCTTCACATGGTGGGAGCTGATGCTTAGGAAGTCTATCGTGGAATTATTTGATAGGTGCTGCACTTAGTCTCTCTGATTTGAAAAGCTGAAGGAGAGAGCTCAAGAAAGATATGCAGAATTCTGAAGTCAGATAATATCTAGCTAGTGTGGACTATTTCAAGCTGAATCCTTTTGTTCCACCAGGTGTCTGGGTATCTTTATTCACTGTTTCCTCCACAGCCTGGTCAACAGGAATACGACCAAATGGGTTTTCTGATCCTATCTGGACTGAGAATCCACCATTCAGAAGGTATTCTTCTGAGCCCATATGATCCCTGTGGAGTAATTGCCTTTGTGCATAATATACTGGCAAATATCTGGCATAATTTAAGTGGTCATAGGCAAACACCCATGGAATCATTCTCCTTACTGATGACAAATAAAGATGACAGTCCCCTTCCCTTCAGGCTCTGAGTGTTGCCAGTAAAATTTCTACAATGTCAATGTATGACATCCAGAACTTGGAGAGGTTACCATTTGTGTGCCGCTGTATGTCCATGTACTTCTCAAATTCATCAAACAGCAGGATCAATGATGGGCTTTGGACAACCATCTCAAATGTGTCTGGTGAAATGTCATCACTGAGGTCTTTCAGTGACTTGAGTGCATCTTGCACTTTAGAACTTAGGTTTTCCTGTTCACTGAAACGACTCCAAAGTATTCTCAAGAGGGCCTCATAAACCAGTTTATGAACTCTTACACCTCTGTTGTAGCTTCGCCCTTCAAGTGTTTTTGAAGCTGAGCCTTCCGCAATCAAACTTGCTTCAATGCATAGACTTCTCACAAAAGATGCAGATTTTTTCATACACCAATGAACTAGAGCTCTGAGTTCATATGGACCTTCTTGCCATTGTTTCTGTTGTAGTGTCTAATGGCTTGCTTTTGAGTGTTTCCAAATCCCTTTTCATTGTAAAGAGACTCCGGCACCTCCTGTGATACCATATTTGTGGAATCTCTCCTTCAAAACAACTCTCAGCCAAATCTAATCTGATTTCTTATTTCTGCTGCCTTAACCAATGTTGTCCACGAAATCCAGTCCATTGGTGTTGTTAAATTCTTCTCTGGGTCCTCTTCAGTGCAATGTATTACAGTTTTTCTCAATTGTTTACACACAAATACTGGTACTTGAGACACAATGACCACAACATGTAACTCATTCACCAACCCCCTGAACCAATTCTGCTAAACTACAAGCACAATTCCTGCTTTACACTCAAACTGCAGTTCTAAAACACACCTTTTTCAAAACACTACACACAATTCTCTGCTTTTGGCACAATTTTCATGCAGAAATCTCTTGTTTTCACAAGGAACACACTGCCATTCAGATATGCACACTGACTCATCACATGGGCAAACACCCGTCACACAGTTTTACAATTAGCAATCAGAGCTTTAGCATAAAAGGGCAACAGGTGAGCTCTTCAATGGAGCAATGGATGCCAACACTGGATTCTTTTCTTTTTTTTACTGTAACTGTATACAGTCAATTCTTCTGTTAGTTTGTATGTAGACCACTGTATGTACAACTTTGTGTTGGTTGGGATGTACACTGTGTACATTGTATTTGTGGGAAAAATAAAATATATTTGTTACTGTGTATTTGTGTGAGTATAAAAACAATATTCTCAAATATTTTACAACACACTTATGTATGTACTGTCTGTAGTAAGTGGAACACTGAACAAAAAAAAAGGCCTAAGTCATTATGATGAATGGAGAAGAAGTGTTTTCCATTCATCATAGTGTTTCACATTGAGCACATCAGTGTTCAACTGGTTCTTATAAATGTCTATTCATATGATGGTTTGTGTGTGTCATTTGAAAACAAAATACCATTTTGAGAAGAAATAACATTGTTTTGAATGTAAAGTTTCATTTTGCAGGAGAATTGAGGGGTTTTGCCCATTGTGTGTGTGTTTTTTGATTTGTGTGTAGAGTTCTGAGAATATGAGGCATGCTTTCAGAAAATGTGTGTAAACAATCGAGAAAAACTGTAAACACTTGTTTTAAATTTTAGGCCGTTTCTTTTGAGGAGATCTCTCTTCCTGAGCCTTATTTTTTCTGCAAGCAGTAAATTAATTTGATGTTTATTGTCTGCCTTCAGGAGTGTAATATAGTAAATATCTGCTTACAGTATGTGTGTTTCTGCATATATGTGTGTGCATCTATTATAAAGATATCTCAAGCACCAGTACATGGACAGTCAACAAATGTACAATTTGGGCACTTGGCATTCACTTCACTTGTTGTTTTGTTATCCATGGTAATTAGCATACAATGAATTGACTTGATAGATTAATCAATAATTGTATAATATATAACATTGCAAAATCTACTCTGCCTGTTACATGGAAGCATATACAGACTGGTCTTCAGTTTAAAACAATGAGTGAAAGCTGTACACCACTATGTTTTATGCAGAAAAATAATCATAATAACTATATTATTGAAACAAGTTAAAGTTTTGACAATATTCCAACCTAGATATCACCAAGTATAAATGGTTTGGTACCAAAAATAATGAATTAAAGAAATAACTGACCTTACGTGGAATTCGCCAAATTTTGGGAAGGTCATACATAAAATTGGTGATTTTTGTACCTTAAGCTACCCACTAAGAATTACTATCATGCATTTTTGTGGTCCAGGGACATCCCTCTGTTGAATAAAAAATAGCAACATTGGTGCCCTCTTATGATACTAATTTCTGAAATTTGGGGGTGTGCCTCACGGACTATTAGGGACACATCACTTTTATCATATTTTACAGCTTCTTTTAGCTTTTCATTATGGTTGGGAGAATGAGACCATTTTACCAGGCGCACTGAGACACTTTAAATGAATCCAAACATGCATAGTTACTTCTTGTACATACTTAACATTGCATAGGTTTTCAGTGTATTTTAAGTGAGGAGGAGGAAGGGGATGAAGGGGAGATAGTGTGTGTGAAGTGTGAACTGCACTGTGTGCTGCATCTCGGAAGTTCCTGTTACATATGCAGGAGATAGTTCAAGTGTTAATTCTCAGGAGGGTCATTTGTTTCATCGAGGGGTCGATCAGACATACTGGCACCAGCCTTACAATGTTTACAGTCCTAAAGAACAGTCCACAGGCAATACTGTACTACTGTACTCATTGAGGACTGTATTGATATGCAGTTCTGCAATTTTCTTTGAGAGTAGATTCCTTACCTATTCTCATTTCGGAAAGTCCGGATGATGGATGCTACAGCGAACCTGCTCAAATTTGGCTGTACTCTTTGCCCAGCCTCCCTCATTGTTAGACCATAGTTGACCAAAGTGTCAACCAAAGTTGCTCGGATCTCATCAGAGATTACGCTCTACCTTACTATTAGTAAATGTGTAAAGTTGCACAAAATGGAAAGACCTACTTAATGGTTGGATTCCACAACTAATAACATAAAACAAGCAGGCCTATAAGACAATGCAACATTTACTGTAGGTGTCATTAAATTTACTGATGACTTAATTTTGCGTTCTTTGTATTCCACTTTGACTTCTCTCTTGTTGTCATTCTGTCTGTGTTTGTGTGTCTGTGCTGTTGTCCTGTTGCCATTTTCAGCGCCACCTAGTGGCTGTTACCAATAAAGCACCAGCGTTTCGCCTCTTGGCTTCTACACTCTTTGGTTAGGATGAGGGCTGGATGGATGGCCTCTAACCTATTTTATAAGCAAATGATGTACAACCCAACAGATGAGTAAGAGTTTTATTATAATTATAGACAAAATCTGCTTCAGTCACGTGAATTTTTACGATCATCTGCCATATTTGTGACCATCAGCAGGGCAAAGTAATGGCAGTCAGTACAAAAACATGTGAACAGAGATGCCTTACATTACATCTTTACAGACCTCAAGCTAGCACAGACCTGACCAAATATAACATTCACAAACAATTATGCATATTTAATCCACAATCCATAAATTGACACTATATACAGAGATGAATTGCTGATTAAACATGTAAATGTCTGTGAAAGTTATATTTGGTCATGTCAGTGCTAGCTTGAGATTTCTCGATTTCTGAACGATCTAAACGAAAACGATTTCTGATTCCTGATATGGATCAAATCCAGGGATAAAACATATTTTTCTCTTGGCATCTCTGTTCACATTTACAAATTTACAATTCATGAATTATTAAAAAACATATTTTTGAGATTCCGCAAAGGGAGTAAAGGTACAACGTTTTTTTTTTACTTTTCAGATTTACACTCAAAATCAGAAAGGATTGTGGGTAAAAGTAGTGAATTAATGTAGGGAATGATGTCATTCACTCAGAATTCGGACATCACTACAAAATGGCCGACGCCCGATATAGTGCACTATATAGTGGATAGGGAGCGGTTTCGGACACAGCTAGGGATTAAATAATCAGGAGAATTAACAAGGTGATTGACAGAACAGGTGAACAAGATGACTAATTAGACACAGTAGGAAAACTAGGGCAGAATCCGAAATCGCCCCCTATACCCTCAAATAGAGCGTTATTTGAAGCGACAGCCATTTATAGTGGTGTCCGAAACCATAGTGGACGTTATTGAGTGCACTCATTCTATCCCACAATGCAATGCAGTGGCGAGTGCACAACTGATGTACGCTCAACGGCTGTCCGAATTCACTCCTTTTCATTCACTCCTTCAAGTGAACAGTATTAGTGGACTAACGTAAGGAATAGTGAATGAGGGTTTAGGGGGCGATTTCGGGTTCAGCTTACGAGTGTGACAGGGGAGAACCAAAAACAGAGACACAGCATACATGTTACACACACACATATATTTATGATGCAAAAAGTTTAGAAATGAATAAACACACATTGACTGAAATAATCGGGTAAATGTCAATTCTCCTGAAAACATGAATGCTAAAACGGTCTCTAATCGGTCTAATTGTGTGAAGTGGAATATAAATGAAAACTTCTTGTTTATTGATCTGAGTGTTGCTGTAGTGCTGGATATCAGTCATGTGATCATCACGGCCCAATCACAGCCACCGTACTGATATTCAGATCAACAGCACTCTTACTCATGTGATATGGATTAAATATTGGAAACATGATGAAAGCAGGAAGATCCAGATCTACAGGAGTGACGTTTACTGACTATTGACCGGTAAGATCCTCAGAGAGGAATAACACCAGAAGAATGGAAAGAGTGTGTGAGTGAAGGTGGTTGTGAATGTGTGTAGATGTGTGTTAGTTACAGGATCAGAGAACGACACCGTTCCTCCGTCATAGTCCAGATTCACTCTCACACGATCAAGCTTCTGTTTAACACGAAAAACAGAATCTAAAGGCTCTCCGTCCTCATCATCATCATCTTCGTCCTCTTCATACTGACAATACTCCACACTCCAGACATCAGTGTTGAAGAAAACACCTCCCTTCCTCTGGTTTGATGCTGTAGTTACTCCAAGAGTCCAGTCTGAACTCTCTTTAACCTCCACATCCCAGCAGTGTGTTCCTGAGTTAAAACCCTCTGAACCCAGAACACAGGGACACCGGTCAAATCTCTCTGGATTATCAGGAACAGGATGATTGTTCCCGCTGTATCTCACACTGGTCAGATCATCAGACAGGACGAGCCATGAATCTGCAGTGTTTGGATCCAGAATCACAGGAGCTGATGAGACACAATCAACAGATGCTTTTATTCTGATCTTCATATAATGATCAAGAGTGAACCCAACACAGATTATTATGAATTATGACACTCGTCCTGTTGATCAAACACATTTTCCTCTGATCACTGTCAGTGCTGTTATTAGTTTCACACTCGTTTTTATCATCAGCGTTTAACGGCATCAACTACAAACATTAAATATGAGATTCAGACATTTGTGTCCATCAAGAGAAACTGATACTTTGGGAAAGTTAAATAACAATAAATCAATGAGATCTGCTGAGATTTATGCTGTAGATGAAGAACTGTAAGTGTGTGTCTGATCTTCATCTGATCATCTTCATTTTATTGGCTCTTATAGTCTGTGTTTTGTTTTAAATTAGTTTATTATGGGTTTGACTTACTATGTTGACTTGAGAAATGATTTATTATTAGTGGTGCCAAAAGGCAAAGCATCACTATTGTTATACAACACCCTAGCAACCATTTAAAGCACCCTAGCAACCTAATCCCATAGACTTCCATTCAAAGAGATCATGAGGAATATCTTTTGATAGAAGTGTCATAAAAACATGAGGGTGGGCTCAGCCAATCATTAAACACCTCCAACACTTCATAGCCACGCCCTAGCAACCATTGTCGAGCACCCTAGCAACCCAAATCCACAGAGGGATATCTTCTAATCTGAATGTCATAGAGGAGTTGCGGTTGGTTTATATCATTCATACTGACAAGCAGCCTTTGAAGTAACATCATTGGCAGCTGCCAAGCCACTCCCTAGCAACTAAACAGAGTACCCTAGCAACTGTTCAGCAAGACCTATATCTCTGCACCAGAACATCGTAGAGACATGGTGGTTTGCTCCTTTGACTAATGCTAGCAAGCAGGACTTCCATCATGCTACACATGCTAGCAGAATAGCTACATGCTAATACACGTGTGTTTGCTTCGGTGCTGTAAGCTCCGTCTTATCCTCGTATTTCTTTGTTTTGAACCATCATTTACTACAATTTGTAGTTGTTTATACTAAATACAGCTTACCCAACATCTCAGATTGACATCGCTAGCTTCCGTTACTACTAACACAACACGCTAATTCGCTA
Organism: Rutilus rutilus; assembly: GCA_021464565.1. Classification (NCBI taxonomy): domain Eukaryota; kingdom Metazoa; phylum Chordata; class Actinopteri; order Cypriniformes; family Leuciscidae; genus Rutilus; species Rutilus rutilus. The sequence continues at coordinate 34,452,278 of JAJAQA010000019.1, forward strand.
CTGCTAGCGCCACCGTGCGCTTAACGCGCCACCCGTGCGCTCAGCTGTTTTATTTATTTATTTTTTCTCTCGCGCGCTCGCGCCTTTGAGTTCATAAAAGCTCAGGTAAGTAATAATCAGTCAACAAACACGGTGAGTAATGTCTTGTCCTGTTATTGTCACCTGCACTTCATGTCACATGTTTAGCATAGACTTCTCTGTTGGCAATGTAGGATTTATATGTGATAAATGTAAGGAGACAGTTAGGCTGACAGAGAAGATTTCAGAATTAGAGACACGCATCCAAACTTTAATTGAGGATAGTAAGAGTGCTAGAGCTTTAGATACTATTTTGGATGCGCCTAGCATAGTGAACTCTTTACATGATTCGGTTCCAGCTGAAGTAGAGCCTGTGCAGCCGGGCAAATGGGATCAAAAAACCACTCTTCCGTTCCGATTACCACAACAAATCGATTTGCCCCGCTCAGTGAAACACCCACTGAGAATTCTGTTGATTGTGCCCTAGTAATTGGTGATTCGATCACACGGAACGTGAAAATAGAGACACCAGCGAACATAGTCACATGTTTGCCGGGAGCCAGAGCGCCTGACATCAAAGCAAATTTAAAAGTGCTGGCTAATGCTAATCGTAAATTCTCTAAGATCATTATTCATGTCGGCACTAATGATGTTCGACTCCGCCAGTCGGAGATCACCAAAATTAATATTAAAGAGGTGTGTGAACTTGCAAGTACGATGTCAGGCACTGTAATTTGCTCTGGCCCTCTTCCTATTCGCAGGAGTGATGAGATAGTTAGTAGATTGTGTTCACTGAATCGCTGGCTGTCTGAGTGGTGTCCGTGTAATAATATAGAATTCATAGACAATTGGAAAAGTTTTTGGGGCAAACCTGACCTGTTGAAAAGAGATGGTATTCATCCCTCCTGGGATGGTGCTGCTCTTCTATCTAGTAATATGGCTCATAGTCTTAGAGCTCAAACATGACAAATTGGGCACCAGGTCAGGAAGCAGACAGACTGGCTAAACCAACCGTCTGCTAGCGGCCTCGCGTCACCCAGGTCAGATAAATCCCATCACATAGAGCCTCTTTCACCGAGCTATCATCATATAGAGACTGTGTCTGTTCCCCGATTTTGGAAATCCAAAAAATGTTTAAACCTATCTAAGGTTACAAATTTAATTGATGTTCAACAAATAAAAAACAGCTATAATACAGATGAGCAAATGCTAAAGCTTGGGTTGCTGAATATTCGATCGCTTACTTCAAAAGCACTCATTGTTAATGATATGATTTCAGATAATAACCTAGATGTGCTGTGTTTGACAGAAACCTGGCTAAAACCAAACGATTACATTACTTTAAATGAGTCCACCCCGCAAGATTACTGTTATAAACATGAACCTCGTCTGAAACGCAAAGGGGGAGGAGTTGCTGTAATTTATAGTAATATTTTCAAAACCACTAAGAAATCAAGTTTCGAGTATAATTCTTTTGAAGTGTTAGTGCTTAATGTAAAAATATATAGTAAAAATGATAAATCACGTTTGAGATTTGTGCTGGCTACTGTATACAGGCCACCAGGGCACCATACAGACTTTATCAAAGAATTTGCGGACTTTCTATCAGAGTTAGTATTGGCTGCAGATAAAGTACTAATTGTTGGTGATTTTAATATACACATCGATAATGAAAAAGATGCATTGGGTTTGGCATTTAAAGACATTGTAAACTCAATTGGAGTTAGACAACACGTGTCAGGACCTACTCATCGTCGTAATCATACTCTAGATCTAATATTATCACATGGAATAGATGTTGATGCCGTTGAAATTCTGCAGCAGAGCGATGACATCTCAGATCATTATCTAGTCTCGTGTAAATTACATTTAGCCAAGGCTGCAAAGCCGACTCCGTGTTACAAATATGTTAGACCTATCACTTCTGCTACTAAAGATTGCTTTATTAATAATCTTCCTGATCAGTTTCATCATTTTAGCATCCCGGATAGCTTAGAAAAACTTGATATTGCAACAGAAACTTTTAACTCTCTCTTTTCCAGCACTTTAGACACAGTTGCTCCTTTGCGCTTAAAGAAGATTAAAGAAAATAATCCAACGCCGTGGTACAACAAGCACACTCGGGCCCTTAAGAGAGCAGCCAGAAAAATGGAGCGCAACTGGAAGAAAACAAAATTAGAGGTATTTCGCATTTCATGGAAAGAGAGCTCGATTGCTTACAGAGAGGCTTTAAAAGCTGCTAGATCTGCTTATTTTTCAACCCTATTAGAAGAAAATAAACATAATCCTAGGTATTTATTTGAAACAGTGGCTAAACTAACGAAAAAGAAAGCTTCAAACACAGAAGGTTCCAAGCAGCACAGCAGTAATGACTTTATGAACTTCTTCACTTATAAGATTGATAATATCAGGGATAAAATTATAACTATGCAACCGTCTACTACAGTATCGCATCAGGCAGTGCATTGTAGTCTCCCTGAGGAAAAATTTGATTCATTCATTGCTATAGGAGAGGAAGAATTTACTAAACTCGTTAAATCATCTAAATCTACAACATGTATGTTAGACCCTATACCGACTAAGCTACTGAAAGAGATGCTTCCAGAGGTCATAGATCCTCTTCTTAATATCATTAATTCCTCTTTGTCTCTAGGATACATACCAAAAAACTTTAAGCTGGCTATGATTAAACCGCTTGTTAAAAAAATGCAACTTGATCCTTCAGAATTAGTCAATTACAGGCCGATCTCGAATCTACCTTTTCTGTCAAAGATACTAGAAAAGGCAGTATCTTCACAACTATGTTCCTTTCTAGAAAGAAATGATATCTGCGAGGATTTTCAGTCTGGATTTAGACCATACCATAGTACTGAGACTGCTCTCGTTAGAGTAACAAATGATTTGCTCTTATCATCCGATCGTGGTTGTGTCTCTCTATTAGTGTTACTCGATCTTAGTGCTGCGTTTGACACCATTGACCACAACATTCTTTTAAATAGACTAGAAAACTATGTTGGCATTAGTGGAAGTGCACTAGCATGGTTTAAATCATACTTATCTGACCGTTATCAGTTTGTAGCAGTAAATGAAGAGATGTCTTATCAATCACAAGTTCAGCATGGCGTACCACAGGGCTCAGTACTAGGACCGCTGCTGTTCACTCTGTACATGCTGCCATTAGGAGATATCATTAGGAAACATGGAATTAGCTTCCACTGTTATGCCGACGATACTCAGCTCTATATTTCTTCAAAACCTAACGAAACTTACCAATTCACTAAATTAACAGAATGCATAGCTGATATAAAAAATTGGATGACTCGTAATTTCCTACTTCTAAATTCTGAAAAAACAGAGATTCTAATTATTGGACAAAAAACTTCCTCACGTAATAACCTAGAATACTGTCTAACACTTGATGGCTGCTCTGTTAAGTCTTCGTCGTCGGTTAGGAACCTGGGTGTGCTCTTTGATACCAATCTTTCATTTGAAAGTCACGTGTCTAGTATCTGTAAAACCGCATTTTTCCATCTTAAAAATATATCTAAATTACGTCATATGCTCTCATTGACAAATGCGGAACAATTAGTCCATGCGTTCATGACCTCAAGGCTAGATTATTGTAATGCTCTACTGGGTGGTTGCCCTGCACGCTTAATAAACAAACTACAGCTAGTTCAAAACGCAGCAGCTCGAGTTCTTACCAGAACCAGGAAGTATGAGCATATTAGCCCGGTTCTGTCAAAACTGCACTGGCTCCCTATTAAACATCGCATCAATTTTAAAATATTGCTGATTACTTACAAAGCACTAAATGGTTTAGCTCCGCAGTACTTGAGCGAGCTCTTAACGCATTATACTCCTTCACGTCTATTGCGATCTCAAAATTCCGGCCAGTTGATAATACCTAGAATATCAAAATCAACTGCTGGCGGTAGATCCTTTTCCTATTTAGCACCAAAACTTTGGAACAGCCTTCCTACCATTGTCCGGGAAGCAGACACACTCTGTCAGTTCAAATCTAGATTAAAGACACATCTCTTTGACATAGCGTTCACATAATACATTATAGACTTCTATAATTCAATATTAGGCTGCATAGATTAGGTCAGCTGGAACCGGGAACACTTCCCATAAATCCTGATGTACTTGTTACATCATGAGAAGAATGGCATCTACGCTAATTTTAGTGTCTTTGTTTATCCCAAGGTTTTCCCGCAGCCTGCCGGATCCAGGCCGTTTCCAGATCTGATGAAGGACCTTCGCCTGGACCCGGTATCAACGCAGTGCTGAAGTGCCAACTAGTCTCTCCCTATGGAGGATCCCTTTCCCACTCTACAGATAACGCGTCGTCGGGAAAACTCAATTTGCGTATCTACCCCGAATTGATAAAATAAAATAAAATTCTGAATCAAAACTATAAGGAAACACCAGTAATTTGTTTAGGTTTGGTTTGTAGGGAATTCCAAACCTGCACACATATATTCAAATGCACATAACTATAGAACCCGTTCTTAATGCGCATCTGAACGCCATCAGCGTTTCTCACAGGTTCGCGTTTAAAGTCTGTGTAGAGAGAATGGTGTCGTCTTGGCGGCCCTAATTTAAAAACAAATGATCGTTGCGACGGAAGCGAATCAATCAAAACTAACTTTAGCTGGAAAATAACTTTATTAAAGAACCGCTATAAAGCCAAAACAATCTTACGTTAAATTATACATTTATCTCTGTAAAGCTGCTTTGAGACAATCTACATTGTTAAAAGCGCTATATAAATGAAAATGACTTGACTTGACTTGACTAATAGCGAATAGCAAAGCAAAAATGCTTACTAAAACACAGTAGCAGCAAGTTAATCATCACCATTTTGTTTGGCAAAATATGACAATCATGCTAATATCATGCTAACAACATGATAATCATGTCAGCATCTTGTTCGCAACATGCTAATTGTAGGATAACACAATGCTAGCAACATGCTAATCATGTTAGCATTATGCTAACAACATGCTAATCTTGTTATCATTTTGTTAAAGGCATGCTTGCAAAAAGATAATTATGTTAGCAAAAAGACAACTGTATTAGCAACATGTTAACTCTTACAAAAAAGAAGTATACTTCAAGTTCATTTTATGAAGTATACTTAAGTAATGTTCAAGTATATTTTTAAGTATACATTATGCAGTAAGTATACTAATGTCAATATGTACTAGTAGTAAACTTGTAAGTGTATTATTTTAATACCGCTTGGGACTAAATTGGCCCACTTTTAGTATATAAAAGTATATGTTTAAGTGTACTATAAGTGTAACAGTAGTAAACGTTAAGTGCACAACTAGTTCATAATTACGTTTCTCATTTGTACTGCAAGTGAACTTATGGTTATACTAGTAGTTTACTATTTTAATACTTGTAGTAAATTTTTGGTTTATGAAAGTACACTTTGAAGTAGGGCTGCACGATTAATCGCAATTTACATAATCGCACTTAAATCGAGATCGCTTATCGCGGTTTTAAAATCGCAAAGGCTGCGATTATTTTTTATGGGCAGTGTGTCAGTGATGATCGGCTCAGTAAACGCTGCTCTATCTGAAAGCACTGTGAGTTTGAGTCGCTTATAACATGCTTTTGAAAAAAACAACATGTGTCAAACATCTTTCCAAAACATGAGAAGCTTTTATGAACCTCTTTTAATAACATGCAACATTTAGTAACATGCATTTACTCCAAACTCACTTCATAACGACAGCTGAGCTCCTCCTTCTGTGAGATGATGTGCTTCTTACACAGAATAAGGCAGTCGTGTGTTTACAAGTCATGTTTAATCAAAGCGTTTCAATCTTCTGTTTATTCAGCCACAGCGATAGGGGTTTCCTGGACTGATGCGCATTACTGTACTTCTGCGGCGGGGCATATTTAGCGTGTTTGCGTGAGAGCGCCCTCTGGCGTTCAGATGGAGCAGTATCTACTACCGATCAGCCGCACTCCACTGACAAACTGCGCACAAAATAATCGCAGCCTTTGCCAAATCGTGTGCGATGTTATTGCGATTAATCGTGCAGCCCTACTTTGACGTATACTCTCAGTAAACTACTAGTTAAGTAGTTTTATACTGCAAGTATTCTTGCAAGTTTTCTTTTAGTGTACTCTCAGTAAACTACTAGTTTGGTAGTTTTATACTACAAGTTTTCTTGTGAAAGTGAAAGTGAACTTAACATTATACTTATAGTTTACTATTTATATATTATTTTTTGCACTGGCAGTAGGCCTATATACCACTATATTCAAATGTTATTTTTTATACTTGAAAAATCCCTTTAACTGTACTTTACTTTTAAAAACATTTTATTAGCTTCATGCATCCTTTATCAACACTTGAATGTCGGTGAGTTTCATAAAGAAAGGCAACATTTCAAACAAAAAAGTTGCGAAAATCACATTTTTGTCAAAGACAAAGTCAAAGTCAAAGGACATGGGTTACGCTTTATTTCATTTGGAAACATTAAGCAGTTTTGATTTATAAGCTGTTTAATGTTTGATGATCACGTTATTTTACATTTGGGTGAGCAATCTTCTATCACTTGTTTCAGCTTCTTCTTCTCCTGTGTTTTGATCCGGACATTCTGTACTAGAAGATGTCATAGCGCCCCCTACCGTATACCAGTGAAAACATGGACAGCTGGAAAATTCAGTCAACGAGTAAAGTTGAATTAAAGTAAATTCCTATGTACACCAGTGGACTAGCCTACACACAAATTCAGATACACAGAATTAGAAACATATCTGTTTTATATCAATATTTTAATCAATATTTTCAAAAAAAATAATATATAAAAAAATCAAATAATCAAAAATATAATCAAAAAAATAATATTTTTATTTTTTAATCAATATTATTTATATTTAAAAGGCTACTCGATCAAAAGAGTTAACACAATTACAAGCAAAGTATACTTTGAATACTTAATTATACTTTTAAGTATATCTCGATCAAATGATTGAGTACAGGCCAAATATACTTGGACATTTCTCTCAGTATAAGTCAAGTACACGTGTCATTTTAAGAATATTTCTGAGAAGTACATAAAGAATATTTTTGAGAAGTATATAAAAATGTAATAAAATGTAGACTGAAAGTATGCTTTCTTATTTTTAGTTGAAAAGAAGTGTACTAATAGAACACTTGAATAAACTCATTATTATTATCGCTGTGTAGAAGATCAGGTTTAGTTCCATGCTCATTTATTTACTCTATAAACTATTCCACCCGAAAGCTTGTTACTATATAAACATGACCATGTTAGTTTATAAGACAGTGTGTAATATTATGTACTATCTACCTCTATCTATCTATCTATCTATCTATCTATCTATCTATCTATCTATCTGTCTATCTATCTATCTATCTGTCTATCTATCTCTGTCATGAAGAGCCTCTAACTCTCCACCCATCCATCATGTCCAGCTCAGATCTCCTGCTGTCAGACTCACTGTTTTGGACGATGTCCTGCATCTTCTTCCAGACTCTGAACGGCAGGTTGCCCAAGTATCGTGGCACATGAATCAAAGCTCCAGAAGCCATCTGTGGATCCGGCTGTGAGCTCTGGACTCTGGAAGAACATTCAGGAGTCAGAACTGCAGTGGCTTTGGATCAGAACCAGAGAGACCAGAGACAGGAGCAGATCACTCACCTTTCCATTGAGACTGGAAACTCCTGCAGAACAAACACACCATTTATCATCAAGAACTCAATCAATCATCAATCAATCAACCAATGATCTGAAATCAGACCTTCAGAAAGCAGACGTCATTGGCTTTCATCATCTCCTCCATGTCTTTGATTGTGTGTGAAAGAGCTGAGATGTGTGTGTTCATCTCCTCCAGCTTCTCCTTCATCCTCTGCTTCTTCTGCTCCTCTTCCTCCCTCAGTGCAGTGACTGTAGCTTCTTCTTCATCTCTGAGAAACTGATGAAGCTTCTCAAACTGCTGTTTAATCTGACGCTCTGTGTGCTCAGCTTGAGACTGAAATCAGATCACATTCACTTCAATCATCTCAATCGACACACATCATTAATATCCAAGATAAACGGATACCCGACATAAAACGGATCCAGAAGCAGATTGCTGCTAGTCATTTACAGAAATAATAAACTGTTATCCATTATATCAGATCATAACTGTATATAGTGATCCAACATCTGTAATGAAAATGACTCTCGTCTCTGTTTCCTCACCTTGATGTGTTGAACTGTTTTCTCAAACTCTGCTTTCAGTTTTTCATTGTGTTTAAGCTTCTCCTGTAAGGACTTCAGTGCTGTATTGATCTCCTCCTAGAGTTGAACAAAGATACATTAAAACTCCAGATTACAGTGAAGACAATACAGTGATATGATCATATAATGCAGTGAAAAAGTATTTGCCCCCATCTCATAATAAATTGATTCAGAAATTAAAACCTACCATAAAACAAAGGCAACCTGAGTAAACACAAGGTACTCTCTCCAGTTCTCCCGCAGGCTCTCCTGCTTCAGGAGTGTGACTAACACTTCAGTCTCGGACATCGACGCTCACGTCCTCCGAGCTGAAGCACAAGCTCTGCTAGCGAAGGGCGACTCAGGCTTTTACAGCCGCTTCTTCCTCGTTCCTAAGAAGGATGGCGTCCTCAGGCTCATCCTCGATCTGAGATGTCTGAACCGCGCTCTGGTAAGACGGCCGCTCAGAATGCTAATGCTAACTTTGAAACAAATCCTCTCACAGATCTGATTGGTTTTTATCAGTGGATCTGGAGGACGCATACTTTCATATCCAGATAGCCCCTCATCACAGTTCTTGAGATTCACGTTTGAAGGGGCTTACCAAAATAATACAGTCCTACCATTCTGACTGTCTCTTGCTCTGCGCACTTTTATGATATTCGTGGATGTGGCTCTCTCCCCCTGAGACAGATGGGAGTTCACCTCCTGAATTACCTCAATGATTGACTGCTTTTAGCCCAATCGAAGGAGGAACTCTGCGCACACAGATCTTTGCTCATCAGGACCAAGGTTACGTTAGTAACCGGAACAATCTGTGTTTATGTGTTACGAAACTGGTCTGAGACTCGAAGGTGAGATCCAAATGCAGCTTTTATTAAGGGGCAATCCAGACACGTAATCCAGTTAACAGGCAATTGGTCATACACAGGCAGGCAGTCTGTAAAAACAAACTAAACAGGCAGGGGTCAGAGGCAAAAGAGTAATCCAGGGAACAGGGCAAGAAATTCAAAAACCAAGAGACATGAAACCAGGGAGAATGCTCAGAATTGCAGTGTGACAAACAAAACTTTGCAGTGAGTGAAGGGGTGAACCAGGCTTATATAGGGTTAACTAAACAAGCAGATGAGATACTGGTGAATGTGATAATGAGTGCTGATGAGTCCAGGCAGAGAATGATGGGAGATGTAGTCTGTGAGTGAACATGAGAGTCTGGTGTGGAGTGCCCTCTGGTGGCTCTCAAGGGCACTCCAGCCGGTGACCGTTACACTATGACTCGTTATGATTCTTTACATGTGAATCAAGAAACATTTGTCTTACCTTATATGATGAAACCACTTCACTGATGGGTCTGAATTTATGATTGTCATGTTGTTCTGAATCTCTGCACACGAAACACACAGGCTGATTGTCCTCCAGACAGAAGAGTTTGAGTTTCTCTCTGTGTAAACTGCAGATCTCCTCAGACCCTGATGAACGCCTCTCATTTCTCTCCTTCAGGAACGACTCACAAAAGTTTTTTAACGCAAGATTAAACGGAGGCTCAGATTTTGAGGATCTTCTCCTGCAGACAGGACACTCCTGAGATCCCTTAGTTCTCCAGAACTGTTGAAGACACTCTTTACAGAAACTGTGACTACAGGATAAAATAACAGGAGTCTTGTAGATTTCATGACACACAGGACAAATATAATCATCTTCAGCTGCTGAAGCCATTTTCACTGTTTGAGCTCCAGCAATCTAAACTTTACTTTCACTTTCTGATCAACGGTTTAAAAAATGAATCACCATGAGAATCACAAAAATCAGAAACAAACTTGTTCAGAAAGAAACTTCTCAAATTCTTCTGTAAAGTTTTCCTCTTCGTACTCCACTGATCGCTGATTCTTTATTGCTTTTGTCGAGATAAAGTCAGTATGGCAGAAAAGAGAAATACCAAGTCAGTGTCTTCCTGGTTAGTGTTGTAAGAGGGTGGAGCTTCTGATCAAGGTGTGTTGAAACAGGTCAAAGAACAACATCAGGATTTCTTCATGTAAAATTAACTAAATCTAAGCCTATTCAAACTGAACTTGCATTGAAACGTTAAGATATAATGTTATAAATCCTTGGATAAAACACAAAAAAAACATAAAAATACCCAAATATTAAAAATAAAAGATCTCAAAACCTTTATATGTATTTTATTTATTGCTCTTCTTTATTCGTCCCAGAGTTTCTCCAGGGTCTGTCATGATCCCTCTCTTATAATGATTTCTTCTCATGCTGTAGTTTCAGTGATAAACACTCCTCTGTTCATCTGCTGATTGTCAGTGTTTGGAGAAACAAACAGATCAACAGATTAAAAGTCCTGAATAAACTGGAGAAACGGAGATGAGACAAAAGTTTGTCTCTCATGGATCACTCATCAGAACCTTTATTAACACTTATTTAGTACTTCTTGTTAATTATGAAAAATATACTCACTTTATTAGCATAAAGACATTTCTAAAGATAATATCAGAATACACTTCACACACGCTATAGATGAAGACAGACAGAGACTAAGCCAGAACTCAGGGTATATAAGCATGGATGAAACAAAGGAAAGTAATGAGATAATTGAAATAGAATAACTAATCAATCAACCAGGGAAAGTAGGTCATGGAGTAGAATAACACAAAGAACCATGGGAAACGTAGTCAAAACCAGACATACATCTTACAAACTAACTCTGGATACAGTGTGAAATAATGCCAAATAGCCCATGATATATAGTCAAGCTGTAACGATCAGCCAATTAAGTTGAGTTACAAAAGTTAAAATGGGGTCAGATTTACTGTGTGAGGAATTGGGTGTTAAAAGAATGAGACACAAACTGAGGTTAAAGTGGATAAGAACGGTGTATTTACAATCTTCACAGGAGACTTTGAAACAACACAATAAAACCAGGAACACTCAGGCTGTTAAAAGCATAGAGTCCATCGCACCCTAAAACAGGCCATGAGAATCCTTGGGTGTTGAAGCGTCCCAGTGTTCGTGTCCACCAGTGTATATACAGTCCAAAAGAAGTGATAATCCAAAAGCATGAAGTTGTGTCTGGAAAGGTGAGTCCGCAAGATGGGAACTCCACACTCCAGAAAAGTGATTGGGATCTGTTGTAGAGATCTGCAACTGAAGCCCGAACCCGAAATCATTTAACCCGACCCGACCATTAAAGTTATATATTTGAAGCCCGAACTCAAGGTCCGTTTCTCATAGAAAATATATATAGATATTTCGTCAATTTTGCAGTTTTCCCCGCGGCTTTCAAGTCTTCCACGAAGCTCAGCGTACTCCTGCTTAACTGAATCCAAGGTAAGGAACACAGTGCTAAACCTGGTGTCTGACATTTGCCTGACAGTTTTTGATAACTGGCTTATTATACCCGTTTGCTTGACGCATCTCACGAGTGCAGACAATTTCCGATATTTCGTTGACCAGCACCTGTCTTTTGGAGGCCGTGGTTTCATTAGATCTCTGAGAGATGATTGTGGGATCATGTAACACACTCTCCGCTGAGACACATATGTAGCCCCAGATTTATTAGGTCTTGCGCTCGGTTAATAAAACCTCTTCCAGCAACCGTATGAAACGACCTAATATCCCGACAGCAAAACTCCACACATTTTTTGGTTCCATTGGATTGTACAGAAGCTGGTACTGACTTGGCTGTTGGAGATAATAGTGTGAAAGAGATGAGTGTGTGTTGTTACTAGCGGCTAGGCCTGCAGTTGGACGAGTGCATCCACGATCAGTGTGTCGCTGTAGAGAAGATGAACCGGTCTTTCTGCTGTCGTACGCCAAGACAGCTTCGCAAGCTCTACGCTGTACGTAACCATGGGCTCTTTATTGGTTGAAAAGACAAGATCATAATTCTTCCAGAATGTAGTTTTTCCTGCATCATCTGGAACTGTAATAAGTTTTCCCTCAAGCAAGTTTTGCTTTATCGCACTCATAGTTAATGTTCGCTTCGTCGTCTATTCGGGAGCCGGGAATACATGCACAAAACAGTAGATATATATAATGATCAAATTTAAATGATAAATAATTATATATATTTAATTATTTATCATTTTAATTTTGTATATACAGTGAGGAAAATAAGTATTTGAACACCCTGCTATTTTGCAAGTTCTCCCACTTAGAAATCATGGAGGGGTCTGAAATGGTCATCGTAGGTGCATGTCCACTGTGAGAGACATAATCTAAAAAAAAAAAAAAAATCCAGAAATCACAATGTATGATTTTTTAACTATTTATTTGTATGATACAGCTGCAAATAAGTATTTGAACACCTGAGAAAATCAATGTTAATATTTGGTACAGTAGCCTTTGTTTGCAATTACAGAGGTCAAACGTTTCCTGTAGTTTTTCACCAGGTTTGCACACACTGCAGGAGGGATTTTGGCCCACTCCTCCACACAGATCTTCTCTAGATCAGTCAGGTTTCTGGGCTGTCGCTGAGAAACACGGAGTTTGAGCTCCCTCCAAAGATTCTCTATTGGGTTTAGGTCTGGAGACTGGCTAGGCCACGCCAGAACCTTGATATGCTTCTTACAGAGCCACTCCTTGGTTATCCTGGCTGTGTGCTTCGGGTCATTGTCATGTTGGAAGACCCAGCCTCGACCCATCTTCAATGCTCTAACTGAGGGAAGGAGGTTGTTCCCCAAAATCTCGCAATACATGGCCCCGGTCATCCTCTCCTTAATACAGTGCAGTCGCCCTGTCCCATGTGCAGAAAAACACCCCCAAAGCATGATGCTACCACCCCCATGCTTCACAGTAGGGATGGTGTTCTTGGGATGGTACTCATCATTCTTCTTCCTCCAAACACGTTTAGTGGAATTATGACCAAAAAGTTCTATTTTGGTCTCATCTGACCACATGACTTTCTCCCATGACTCCTCTGGATCATCCAAATGGTCATTGGCAAACTTAAGACGGGCCTTGACATGTGCTGGTTTAAGCAGGGGGACCTTCCGTGCCATGCATGATTTCAAACCATGACGTCTTAATGTATTACCAACAGTAACCTTGGAAACGGTGGTCCCAGCTCTTTTCAGGTCATTGACCAGCTCCTCCCGTGTAGTTCTGGGCTGATTTCTCACCTTTCTTAGGATCATTGAGACCCCACGAGGTGAGATCTTGCATGGAGCCCCAGTCCGAGGGAGATTGACAGTCATGTTTAGCTTCTTCCATTTTCTAATGATTGCTCCAACAGTGGACCTTTTTTCACCAAGCTGCTTGTCAATTTCCCCGTAGCCCTTTCCAGCCTTGTGGAGGTGTACAATTTTGTCTCTAGTGTCTTTGGACAGCTCTTTGGTCTTGGCCATGTTAGTAGTTGGATTCTTACTGATTGTATGGGGTGGACAGGTGTCTTTATGCAGCTAACGACCTCAAACAGGTGCATCTAATTTAGGATAATAAATGGAGTGGAGGTGGACATTTTAAAGGCAGACTAACTCAGAATTCTAGCTGATAGACAGGTGTTCTAATACTTATTTGCAGCTGTATCATACAAATAAATAGTTAAAAAATCATATATTGTGATTTCTGGATTTTTTTTAGATTATGTCTCTCACAGTGGACATGCACCTACGATGACAATTTCAGACCCCTCCATGATTTCCAAGTGGGAGAACTTGCAAAATAGCAGGGTGTTCAAAGACTTATTTTCCTCACTGTATATGTACACTACCAGTCAAACGTTTTAGATCGGTAAGATTTTTAATGTTTTCAAAAGAAGAATCTTCTGCTCACCAAGGCTGCATTTATTTGATTAAAAATACAAACAAAAACAGTCATATTGTGAAATATTATTACAATTTAAATCATCTGTTTTCAATGTGAATATATAATAAAGTGTAATTTATTCCTGTGATCAAAGCTGAATGTTCAGCATCATTACTCCAGTCTTCAGTGTCACATGATCCTTCAGAAATCACTCTAATATGATGATTTGATGATCAAGAAACATTTATGATTATTATCAATATTGTAAACAGTTTTTTACATTTTTTTTTCATGATGCTATGATGAATAGAAAGTTCAAAAGAATTAAAATAAAAAAATGTCCACAACTGTCTTCAACATTGAAACTAATAATGAATGTTTCTTGATCATCAAATCCTCATATTAGAGTGATTTCTGAAGGATCATGTGACACTGAAGACTGGAGTAATGATGCTGAACATCCAGGAATAAAGATCACAGGAATAAATTACATTTTAAAATAGAGAAAAAAATAGAAAACAGTCACTTTAGGCTACGTCTACACTAATCCGGATAAATTTGGAAATGGAGTTTTCGTCTAAAAACGCTCACAAATACGGAAGTTGTGAGAAAGGTCAATACACAGACAGACAAGCGAAACAAGATAACAAGGGGGCGTGGCTAATCAGAAACACCTGGGGAGACTAATCAACATAACGGGGACCTGCTGAACACGGGACAGAGGAACACAGACATAAATCATTACAGGTACAAATAGAGCTTGGGAGAGATATGCAGATCTTGACAAACCTTCAGATTTAGACAATAAGACACGACCATAAATGGATAAATCTCTGCAACCAAGAGTCAAACTTTCTTTTTGTACTGTTGATAATCAGATTAAAGTTAAGAGAAGCACGATATGATTCATCTTTGCAAAGTTTTACACCAAGATATGTGACGACCTCCTTGACAGGGATTCCATCAGTTTCTTCGAGGTTAACACTCCTAAGTGGACAAATCTCACATTTGCTTATATTAAGGTTGAGGCCAGCTACTTTAGAGAAATTATTTATGGTACGAATTGCTTTGCTAATCTCTGCAGCATTTTTTAAAAATAGTGTTGTGTCATCAGCTAGCTGACATATTTTTTATTCATTCCCAAAAACGTTAATACCTTGAAAGAAATTCATATTTACATAGCAAGAAAGAACCTGTGTGACGAGCAGAGAAAGAAACGGTGAGATTGGGCAGCCTTGTCTGATGCCCCTAGAAAGATCAAATCTACCAGACGTCCCATTAACCATTTTAACAGAGCTGGTACATTCGCTCTACAGGGTCGTAATCGCCTTTCTAAAGAAATTCCCACATTTTAAGTATTCTAATGTTGCAAACATGAATTTGTGTTCTACTGTATCGAACGCTTTATTAAAATCAACAAATAGTATTAGATTGTCATCATTGAGAAGGTGACTATAATCAAGAAAATCAAGAATAAGAGGGATATTATTACAGATATGCCTCCCTTTCATGAAGCCGGACTGAGACTGATCGATTAAGGAGTCCAATCCTAAGTTCAGCCGGCTAGCAAAAATAAGAGAAAACAATTTGGCATCAGTGTTCAGTAAAGTTCTGGGTCTCCACCCATCTAGAGATAAGGTGTCCTTATTTGCCTTTGGTTTTAAGGTAATTACCCCCTGTCTGAGAGATGGAGGTAATAACCATTATTTATAGATTCATTAAACATAGCTAAAATAAACGGGGAAAGAGCATCTCTGAAAGTTTTGAAAAATTCATTTGTAAGCCCATCATTACCAGGAGATTTGTTGTCCTTGAGTTTCTTAATATTGTCGATCATTTCTGTAATACTATACTAAGCTCTTTCTCACAAATGCTGCCAAATTCATCATTAACAAAATACTAGTAATATCCAATTTTTCTAAAAAGGACTCCATTAAGGAGATGATAGATCATCTGTGAAAGAATTATTCATGCGTAATTTATTAATTGATAATCTTTCACCATTTCTTTCTTCCAAAGAATAAAAGTATCTGGTGTTTTTTTCACCATGCTCGAGCCACTTTCTTCTGGAACGTATGAAAGCAGATTTGGGCTTTTCCTCATAATGTTGATTTAAACTCTCTTGTAATTTGATGAGATGTTGAGCTTGTTCCTCTGTTAAATCTGCTTTACCACACAGGGCACCAAACTCTTGGATGACGGCTTGCATTTTGGCCCGTTTATTTTTGGCAATTGTTTTACTCATTTTAATGGCTAAACTCCTCACTTTATATTTCATAAAATCCCACTGCAGCCCATATTGGTTAGTAATTACACCCTGTTTATAGTATTTATCAATTATTTTTAAGACTTCACATTTAAATTCATCATTTAATAACTAGATGTACCGCATCGCGGTACAAAATATGACCGCCGCTCAGGCCTGCACTGGCTTTCCACAAAAATAAATGACGTGGAGTAATTTGGCTGTATTGCGTGACCTAAAAAAAGTAATAGTATGTGCATGTCTGTCTGTGTGTGTGTGTTTGTGTATGTGTGTGTGTTTGTGTATGTGTGTGTCTGTGTGTGTGTGTGTGTGTCTGTGCGTGTATGTATGTGTGCGTACATGTGTGCGCGTGTGTGTTTGTGTGTGTGTGTCTGTGCATGTGGATTTGTATGTGTGTGTATGGGTGTGTGTCTGTGCGTGTGGATGTCAGTGTGTGTGCATGCTTGCGTTTGTTTGTATTCCTGCATGTGTGTGTGTGACAGTATCATCCTAAACCAGCAACCCTTCGCTCAACAGCACCATCTACAGGCCGATGAGTGTACAGTCACTAAATGTGCACATAAATGAATTTATTTTATACCCCCCCATGGATGAAATTCTACAAAACTTAGCAGAGGATACCCCCAGAGGATGTCAAGTTAATCATACACATGAAATATGGTGCAGTTCTGAACATCTCCACTGAAGATAGGGGCGATTAAAGCAGAATAATATTGCATTTTCATTTTTTATGGGAGGGGAGCAAATCACTAATGAGTGATTATGGGCTAGGTTGATGTGGGCCCTTAAGACCAAAATACCATAAAAATTTCTTCATCCTCGGTGCCACGGTTCAGGTAGTTATTTAGGAAAAACTGAATTTTTTTGGGTTTGGGGGGGGCCCAGCGCGGGGGGGGGGGGGGGGGGGGGGTGGCCCCCGGGGACCAAACGAAATTTTTCCGTAAAAGTCTAGTAGACGAACATACCATAAAAATTTCTTCATCCTCGGTGCCACAGTTCAGGTAGTTATTTAGGAAAAACTGAATTTTTTTGGGTTAAGGGGGGCCCAGCGCGGGGGGGGGGGGGGGGGGGGGAGTGGCCCCCGGGGACCAAACGAAATTTTTCCGTAAAAGTCTTGTAGACCAACATACCATAAAAATTTCTTCATCCTCGGTGCCACGGTTCAGGTAGTAATTTAGGAAAAACTGCATTTTTTTGGGTTTGGGGGGGGCCCAGCTCGGGGGGGGAGTGGCCCCCGGGGACCAAACGAATTTTTTTTTTAGAAGTCTAGTGGGGCTACATGCCCACCAAATTTCATGTTCCCCGGTGCTTCGGTGTCCCTGGTATCGTTGACGAAAAATTTACGGGGGCCCCAGCACGGGGGGGGGGTAGTGGCCCCCGGGGACAAAACGAAATTTTTCCGTAAAAGTCTAGTAGACGAACATACCATAAAAAATTCTTCATCCTCGGTGCCACGGTTCAGGTAGTTATTTAGGAAAAACTGCATTTTTTTGGGTTTGGGGGGGAGTGGCCCCCGGGGACCAAACGAAATTTTTCCTTAGAAGTCTAGTGGGGCTACATGCCCACCAAATTTCATGTTCCCCGGTGCTTCGGTGTCCCTGGTATCGTTGACGAAAAATTTAAGGGGGCCCCAGCGTGGGGGGGGAAGTGGCCCCCGGGGACCAAACGAAATTTTTCCGTAAAAGTCTTGTAGACCAACATACCATAAAAATTTCTTCATCCTCGGTGCCACGGTTCAGGTAGTTATTTAGGAAAAACTGCATTTTTTTGGGTTTGGGGGGGCCCAGCGCGGGGGGGGAGTGGCCCCCAGGGACCAAACGAAATTTTTCCTTAGAAGTCTAGTGGGGCTACATGCCCACCAAATTTCATGTTCCCCGGTGCTTCGGTGTCCCTGGTATCGTTGACGAAAAATTCAGTAAGGTGACAAAAAAAAAAAAAAAAAACCTTTGACAATCCCTATATGACCGCTTTCTCTAGCTACGCTAGCGGCGGTCATAATAAAGAATTGTTTAAAATCCAGTATCCACTTCTGCTCAAGTTCTTTCTATTGTCATTCGTGATGATAAAAATGTGAATAGATTTATGGTCAGTAAAAACTGCAGGATCAATTGTAACGTTGTCTATCAAAGATGTCAACTCCTCTGATATTAACCATAAATCTAATCGAGACTGCAAAGACAAATCATTATTGTGCCATGTATACATGAGTTTTTGGGGATTCATTTTCCGGCAGATATCAATAAGAGCGAAGTTATTGCATAACCCAGAGATAATCTTGCTGCTGCTGTCATCTTTTACACCTTTGGGAGGCCATCTATCTATGTTACTATCTGGGACTACATTAAAATCACCCCCGAGAATACATTTTGCATTCATGTATTTAGTTGATTGTTCTATCATTCGTTTTTCAAATTCATGAAGTAAAATCAAATTTGTAGATTTGCCATTAGTACCATAAATATTAGCAATAATATATTGCTTATGAGAATCCTCTAATATGATTATTAGCCACCTTCCATTAATATTACTCTCATTATGAAGAATTTTGCCCCTGAAATTCCCTCTGAGAATAGCGCCCCCTGCTGATCTATTTGTACCATGACTCAACCGAATGTCCTGACCCCACTGACTCTTCCAAAAATTGTAATCAGCCTTTGAACTATGCGTTTCTTGTAATAAATAAAAATCAGCCCTTTTGTCTTTCAAAAATTAAAATACAGCCTTTGTTTTGTTAATATCGCGGATGCCCCTAACATTAAGAGAAACTAAAGAAAAAGACAGGATTAGAAATAACTCGAACAACAACCGTAGGTCCTGGTTTACTAAGTAGAACAATACCCGGACAACCCTTCTGTGTTAATATGAACAAAAACTTATTCCAAAAAGAACCTTCAATATATTTCATGTATTGATGAGGAGTAAGAAGAGAAAGTGGATACTGGACCGCTTCAAAGAGCAATATCCTGCGGATGACGCCGCTTACCCCCACAGTAAGGACGAGGTCACAAAACTCACAATAACTACAAAATGAAAGGCTATCAGGCTTAAGTACAGGCATGGGGTAGACTCCGGAAGGAGAAGCGGGCATGGAAGAGTGCTACTCCTGTACTTTGAACTCTGCGAGCAGATCTGGGGTGGCTCTCCAGCCGTCACCACCATTAATTGTGGCATTGAAACAAGCGACATAAACAACAGAAGCACCACCACCAGCGATGAAAGTTATCCACCGTCAGTCAGTCGCGATAGCCCTTCTCCTTCGCTCTGTAGTTCTGCTCCTTCTCCTGCTACAGCAAGTGAGGACTCAGATGGGATGTCTACAGAGACTCAAAACAGACGTGAGGATGGAGTTTTCAGAGAACATTGGCAGACTGACATTTCAATTAGAAAAATTCAGTTACAGACGTATTTTTACTTATGAGACAATCAATGGCCCAGACTCCATTTGTTGCACCACCGCCACTGCCACGACGTTACAGCTCACACCATCAGCAGCCTGGTTACCTCTATGGTTCAGCTGTTGCCTCTGCTCCCTCTTCAGCACCAACCAGACAAACACCACCACAGCACCATGAAGATTCTGCTCCATCACTGAATATCTTTACTCTAATGACACAGAGTAGTCCTGTCTTTAATACACATGATATAAGTGCTTGTTAAAAAAGAAACACTTTTTGTTATTGTTGGTTTAATTCTAATTTAATTCTAAGTTTCCTGTTGCCATGGTTACAACGTTGGTCCTGTGTTTAAGTTGTTTGATGGACTTTTTTGGTAATGCTCTGCTTTTCTCTGACTCCTCTCTGATGACAGACATGTAAAGTTTACATTAAAGTGACATTTATTTTTGTGGACATTTTCAGTTTCAACAATTCATGTTTACAGTGCCTACAAGGGCATGAGTTCAGTTTCTCTGTACTGTTTGACAGAGTGGAGTTTTTTTCCTGCAGTAACAAGTAGCCTAACTTTCCCCTGCTGCACATCTGGAAGCAATTACACAATAAATGATTGTTCATAAACAAAATAAATTGTATCCATTTATTGAATCAGTGTATCGCTTTTTACAGATCTGATGAATATAATGACTTACAATGTTGAGTTAACACTTTCCAGGAGCATAAGCACGTTAGATTTGATATCATGTTAACAGAAAACTGTATATAAAACAAACTGAATGTATAGTTTAATGACACAAGCTCAATGTCATCCTAACATGACTCAGTGTACTGCTTTATACAGATATGGTGAATATAATGACCGTTTCGATGCTGTTTGCATTAACACTTTACAGGAGCCTAAGCACTTTAGACATTATATCACGTAACAGTCACCGCAGGGTTTCTTTTAGTTCAGTTGTGGGTGCTATTGTTTTCCTAGCCACTAGGGGGATACAAGAGGGCACATTGTATGAGATAAAACAGGAAGCAGTAGAGTAAGTGCTCTAGTAAAATTAGAATGGGTGCTTCTCAATATCCCTCCTCGTCTCCTCTCTCCTCCGTCCTCCATCCTATGACCCGGAAACCGATCGAGCACAGCCATCTTGAAGGACATCTCAATTCTCTAATTGCACCGCGAGGAGTCGAGGATCGAGGAGTGAGGAGGCTTCCAGAGGAGTCATGAGCGAGGGTACACAGGTGTATCCTATGCGGAAGAGTTTTATCGACTAAAACGTGACGCACATATAAATTCTCCTCCCCCTTCACATCGGTCACAATAATTTTGATTTATACTTTACTTTTGCAGTTTATATAAACCACACACCTAACATATTTCAACAGGGTATCTTTCTTTATTATTATTTATTATGAATTTCTTAAATAAACAAATTTCAACAACATGAGGGCAGATCCTCTGAGCGCTGCTGATGACGCGATGAAGTGACGCTCGAGTGATCAAGGATTCCAATGTATAAAAAAAGCTTTCATTCGATCCCTCCGTCCTCGCGTCTTTTCCTTGCAGCCTTCCCTCGCATCCTACAGGGGGCGGAGCTGAGACGCGAGGAAAGGAAGCGAGGAGAGGAAACGAGGATGCACAAATAAGAATTGAGAAGCACCCAATGAATTCAATCACGAGCTTTGAGAATATGTTGTGGAGCTTATCCTTCCTCTCCTGTTTCAGCTTTACAGGTGGAGATGCCAGTTCACTTAAGGAGGAAGCAATTGATACTGGCATACTGGGTAAACCTAACAGGGCAGAAGGATAGTCATCCAACAAAAGGTATACTTGAAGCATGTTGGGAATATGGGAAAGGGAAAGTTAACAGTTTTGGTTGGATTATTAAGGATTTAGTTCAGGATATGAAATTTAATGAGTATAGAGTTATTCCAGCAGTAATATTACCAACAACACCATTATGGATTTTACCTCAACCAAATGTAGATCTATTCTTATTGGAATCAAGACAAGATAAAGATCAGAGGATGTTGGAAGCAGAGATGACAAAAGAATATATTGGTAAGTATGAACAATATATACAGGTTTTCACAGATGCATCTAAGGATCCACAGAAGGGACAGGTGGGGGTAGCGTATCCCAGATTGGGGAAAGAGTATCAGATCATGTCTCTGTGTTTACAGGAGAGTTACTTGCAATTATGGTAGCAATTAATAAAATAAAGGAAATGGGGCTAAGTAAAACTTTAATATGCTCAGATTCAAGTTCAGCCTTGATGTGCTTGGAAGCTCAAAAGTCAGATACTAGACAGGATATCGTTCTGGAAATCTTACAGATATTGTTCATGATGCAACAGACCAATAAGAAAGTTATTTCTGGTAACTGGTTCCCAATCCTGTTTGAGAAACTGTTTGTTTCCTGCTCAAACGTATGTTGAATTGTTTGGGTGAACTGATGTGGAATCTATGTAGTTGAATTGATGTGTTTGATGTTTTCTTGTAGAGGATTTGTTTGGGATGTAACTATTGCTCATCATCTGTGGATACTACTGTTTATGACTAAACACTCTGCTCATACTACTGAAGCACTCTTCTGATTCGTTTGCTGGGAAACCTTACGACTCAAACAACTAAGTGTTGGACAACCTTCTAATTCATCACTATCCACCTTTGCACCTATGTTCAAACTACAGATAAGACTGGTTTCTTTCATTTTCTGAACTGTTGGGGTTCGTGAGCCTCAGAGAACTGTGTTGGACATTTTGATATGCCTACATGTATATACTAGCTCATGAATGAATTGTATCTCTGTATACAGGTGTATGTTTTGTGATATATTTGTTTTTTGGATAATGAATGAATCAATGAGTAAAGCTTTAAATGTATGAAGAAAGAAACACTACACTTGTTTATATAAGAGTTTATTTTAGATCTTTCCAACTGAGACAAATTGAGCATTGCACACAAGGTGACTCCCCTTTTGAAAAGTAGCTTGACCAGTGCAAAGAAGCTGGGACTGTTATAACGTTCACAATCTGAAAGTATAATTTAATCAGACAAGCTTAATGTCTACCAAACTGAATTTTGCTCCACTTTTTCATTCAGAGAAATAACAGTAAGTGGCAAAATGTATATGCAATAATCTGAAATGAGCATCATTCAAGGCTCAAGAAACTTGGTGAGCACATTTCTTACTCGCCTCCCCTCAGTTTCCTTGCCTTCTGTTCTGCTATTATTGTGCCGTGTTGAGGCTGGAAGTCTCTGTCATATTGGACAGCTGCAGCAACATTTTAGTCTGGAATGATTTCTCTGTTAGCTTCACTAAAGTAATGCATAACAAAACATGCACTGATGACGAATGAAAGATCATCCAGATTTATGTCCATTGCCCTCAGTAATGCTCCAAATCGTGCTTTTAAACGTCCAAATGAGCATTCAATCACCATTCTGCACTCGCACAGTGAAAACCCAAAGTACTGTTCCTGAGGAGTAGAACCTCCACTCGCATACTCTTTCATAACATAGGGCAGCAGGGGGTATGCTGGGTCTCCGAGAAGAAATACAGGAGCAGGATCTTCTCCCTCCACGATTACTTTTGGACAAGAAGGAATCTTTCCATCTCTCAAGTAAGCATTGATTTTTGAATTAGCAAAAATCCGAGCATCGGGAATGCTGCCAGGCAATTTAATAACACCGTCCATGAATGTGTACTTGTAATCACAGGTAGCCTGTACATTCAAGGAGAATTTGCCTTTCCTATTGATGTAATCAGTGGAGTTTGATGAAGGCTGCTTAATTTCGATATGCGTGCCATCAATAGCCTCTAGACACTGTGGCATTCCGTGTGTTTCATAAAAGTTTGTGACAAGTGTCTGTATCTCTGGTTCTGTGAATGGAAGTGAAACATACTCGGGACCCAGGTGAAATGTGATAGCTTTGCACACTTCTCTGATTATTTTAGACACAGTTTGTCGAGCTAATCCAAACGCATTCGTTGTTTTCCGCAGTCTACCTTCGTCACTTAAATAGTATAGAGTACATGCAACCTTTGTAACAACGTCCACCGGTGATCTCAGTCGTGTTGTCTGGCCTTGAATGTGAGGTCGTAACAGTTCACTCAGATAATACAGAGAATCCCTAGACATCCTAAAGTTTTCACGCCACTCCTCAGGCACGACAATTCCACGCACACAGTTATCCCACCACGCACGGCAGCATCCAGGTCTCACCCAAAATCTCCGCTCCATGGGTCTCATTCATGAAACATTCGTAAATATCCGAGTAAATATGTGAGTGATTTGACCGTAAAGAGACCTTCCCGAAAACTCTTCTCCTGATTCACAAATACTTCGTAAACGTCAGATGTGATAGTGAAACATGTGTATGTGTTAATGAATTCCAATCAGTGGTAAATGGGACGCGCGTGCACGCTCATTCTCAATTACCATAAATCCCGCCCATTAAATCCGACTGACAACTATCATATTATGACACCAAACGAAGGATTTCAACATGTCTTCTCAAAAGCGAATGAAAAAGAGAAATTTCTCAGATGCAGAAATTGAAGTTTTATTATCAGAAGGTCATTCAAAACGCCACATTAGTTTGCCCAGCCCTATTGAAAGCAATTCATTATTTGATTAAAGTGTTCAGTTTGCAGATGCTATTACTGGCTCTCATTATAAAAGTAAAAAAGAAAAACCGTATGTAATCACTATATATAATATTTTTTCAAAATGCTGTGTAAATATGTACCCGATTAAGGTGAACTGAAATGCAGCCTTATAAATGAGCAAAACGTTCGGATGTTAAACGCACTATTTACGCATGGCTGGGAGCAGGTGTAGATTTCTGTCGTACCAACTAACATTTGGAAAATACAAACATTTTAATGAATCCGAAAATTTACGCCAGAACCACTTTACACACGATTTACACAAAAATTCATTCTGCTCGGGTTTCATGAATGAGACCCCATGTACGGTCTGAAACGCAACTGTCCTCGAGTTCCGCCCATAGACTGTAAAAAATATGGACAAAGCGTCTGTGACGTCACCCATAGACTTTCTGAAGAACGGTTTTGAGGTCGTTTATGGGGGTATGTTGTTCTCGGCGGGGTACATGAGCGCTGAGCGCCCGGTGATCGCTGGATCTCAAAACTCCGAAACCATTAGATAACATTTTTAAATAAGCGCTATCTTTATAAATAAACCACAGATTTGAGCTTTAAACAACTACATTGTCGACTGAAAACTACATTTCGTGACACAATAACAGGCGTATTTTTAAATTCCGCGGCCTTTCTCCTCGGCATTTATTATGTCTATGGGTAAAGTACCACGGATGCTAACTTATCTGAGGCGATTTAATGCTAACTGTTGCAGTGCCACTGCCCACAAACATTGATGCTAAATCGTGCTAACTACGTGAAATAGTAGTGGAATGTCACTTACCGGAAAAACTGGAGCGAAGTCCTCCTGCAGTGTCGGTTAGTGCAGTTTATAGCAGAGCAACCACTGATCTATATAATGACTGGATAGCTCATGACGTTCTAAACTGCCATCAGGCAGTGAAGCCACCGGAAGCGTTCGAGCGGCCATCTTACGATTCCTTACCAGCAGAGGGCTCCAACGCCCATTAAGGCCCTTGCACACGGAGTCCGAAATTTGCGTCGGAAATTTTCGCACGTTAGAAAATAAATACGACCTCATGTTATGTCAATCACGCTTGTACACTGCCTCCGAAACTTTCGTCCGTCAAAAAAAAAAATCGAATCCGGTTTGATTATCTGCGTTTTCCGCATCCGTAGCAAGCATTTTGAATGGTGTTTTGACAATTCAGAGCCACCTAATCACGAAAGCGAAAAAACGCATGCGATAATTTCGGACTCGGTGTGCAAGGGCCGTTATACAGAGATTGGTAGCTCCGACAGCACTTTTAAGATGATCCGCTGTGCAGCATACAAGTGTAAAACGACGTTCACAAAAGGATGTAGAAAAACTGCCCACAGGTTGTAATTCAAGCCCTATAAGTAGTAATATATATGCACAATTGTCGCTATGCCCATGTTGTTTTCTTCGAGGCAAGAGTAATGCTGCTACTTCTTCAAAAAACAACGATAAAACAGTCAACAGTGGCCTATAAGAAACCTCAGAGCAGCATTAATCACAATTAAGTGTCCAATAGCGACACCATTTGACAGCTTCAAAAGAGCTTCGTGCAGAGTCCGTTTACCGTTACATTAACCCATACAATTTGTATTATGCATTTCCTGAACATGTACTTGCTAATCAAACACTTTATATGATCAAACTACTAATCTATAAAACACAAACGGTCTTTCAACCTTTTTCTATTGTGTCAATTGATGTTGATATGCGCGAGGAAGAGAGAGCAATACAGGGTTGCCAACTCTCACGCATCTGGCGTGACTCTCACGCTTTCAGTATCAATCTCACGCTCTCACGCACACGCAAGAAATGTCACGCCAAATTCCATTTTTCTCCCCTCTCAATCCGTTAATTTTCTGTTGATGACTAGACCACTGCGTATTAATGACAGGAGAGGAGTTAAAGGCCCGCAGCTGTAACATCTGCCTACAACGTTCCCACTGCAGTGTTCTCTGATCGTTGATTCGCTGAAAACCGTGAATAGTTCAGAGCACAGGTTAAGCCTGGTTTATACTCGACGCGTCCGCACGAGCGCGAAGGGGCGCGCGGCAAAAATGACGTCAATGCGGTGTGGGCGGTCGTGCGCGTTGGGTTCGCAAGACCCAATTTCGCCTGGCGGTGTGCGCGACATTTTTTGTAACAATGCGCGCGGCGCCGCATCCGAAGATGAACGACTTCGAGCCGAATCTGGCCGAGCTCGAACTTCTCACCACACCGGCACCCAGTTTGCACGTCTAAATGAGTTGCTTACATTTAAAAAATGAGCATACAATAGCATAAAAAGTATTTTTAATGAACATAAAGATCCATGTTTAATAAAAATGTTCACAAAACTTAATGAAATGTTTAGTGAAATTAGAAAATATGTAAGAGATCGTTTATTTAGTTGTTTTATACACATTCTCATATCCATATAGCCTATTTTGTTTTATTGTCACAAGTAATAATCTCAGGGTTTACTGGGTTTTACACGATTCTTTTTGTAGTGTGGTATTGGTGTTGTACTAAAATAGACATTGTCACGTGTGTATAGCTTTCTTCTTCTCACTGCTGATTCCTGATGGTTCAAGGACAATTACTCGAGTCGCCAGGCGTTTCAAAGAATAGTACAACGGCGAGCGCGTCAAGTATAAACACCTCGTCCGTTTGCGGAGGTGCGCGCGCAGTCTGCGGAGACTCGCGCTGCGGAGCCAGGCGAAAGTATAAACAAGGCTTTAGAAGTCGGAGCCACTGATGCGCGTTTGAAAGTTTGGATGACAATCAAGGTAAGCAGATAATAAAATGGTTTGCCTTTCACTCACGGGCGTAATTTCCTATGGGGACAGGGGGTACATATCCCCCCCTCTTTTCGAAATACCGTTCGTTTTCCCCCCACGTTCAAATTAGTTTATGATTTTTTAACCGCAAACCGTCATCGCCACAGAGGAGCAGGACCGAGCAGGACCTATGAGCAGGACATGGAGCGCCTGCCTGCGTCAATGCGCGCAGCCGCGTCCAGGAACGTCGCTTGCACACACTAAAAATACCTCACTGAAAGTTATAATGAGCAGGTATCACGCTGTCTGTGAATGTCCTGACGCGCACACTCACACGCACGACGCACAGAAAGACTCGCGCCAGTGTCGAGCGCACAGAATCAGAATCAGGTTTGCTGGGCAGTTCTCTTTCGCGCTTGAACGAACAATAACACATGCCAAATGTCCGTTTTGTCGAGTATCCTCATAACAGAAACGCAGTCTGAAATTAGTTACATAAAGTCTTAAATGAACAAGAGTAAATGAGAAAATGAGATGTGTGAGAGCCTGTCAGCAGCAGCAGATTCTAAAGTCTTTTAAAGCCACTAATTCTGTCTGTCAGTAAAGTTAACCGAAGAACAAAGGGAACAGAGAAAATCACTCATTGCTCTTGACTAAACGCTTAACGCTTGCAGCTTTAATAAGGATTAATATATTTTATTAATCTAATTTAATTCATAATTTGTGCTGCGGACTGTTTGATAACCTATTCAATTTCTGTGTATATTTCATACCTGTTAGACAGGAAGGGCACATGTAAATTTATTTTTGGGTTTATGTGAGGAAAGTTTTAAGTTCACTTATATTAAAAGTTGTTATAATTTTCAAAAGTAAAAAATCATTTTCATGGAGACATCAGTAGCTACTGGCCTTCATTCATAAAAAAATGCCATTACACAATTATTTAAAATATACTGTCTTTATGTTGTTTCTATATTACAGTGGAAATTGAGTCTCACATTATTTAAATTTTATTTGCACACAAAACATTAATGGTGAACATTTTTGACTTTATAAAATGATTCTTTCAAGTCTTGGCAATTGGCCCCTATTAAACAATAAAGAAAGTAAGACATATTTTTCTTATACATAGTTTAGTAGCCTACTATATTCTTTTTGAATATAGTAGATATTCTAGATATTATATATCCCCCAACCCAACCCAACCCAAAAAACAACACATTTTTTTAATGGCTTGTCAAGGTCGTTTCAGATCAACACCTGCAAGTGACCACTAGGTGTCACCGTCGAGACGGGTGTCGGATTGATTCGACACAATATGGCCCATTTGCTTCAACTGTTTCATTGCTTCAGGAAGCCTCGATCTGCCCACCACTAATTAAAGAAAATAACAGTGTTTCTGTATTCATCAGCAAGGTCAGTGTGTAAAGCAAAATGCAGGGTTGAAGTGTAATGTAGTGTTGAAGTAAAAATGCAAATGAAAAGGTAACAAAACACAACGCAACCCAAGTCCAAAACCAAAAAGCGCTCCTCTCCAGTCAGTTGGTGATCTCTTAAGCCGCGTCTAAGGCACGAACACGGGTGTTTCCAGTTGACTGGCAGTTGAGGTGATTAGTGGGCTCAGGTACCAACAGCAGTTCCCAGAATCAACAGCAGAGGTCGTCACAGTTGTAATATTCTTTCATATGTTTTTATATAATTCTTAAATGCAAAATGTAAAAATGTTAATAGAGAAATGTCTTTACAAAGAAAGAAAAATTAAAAGGTAAACATACTCAGTTGAAATGTCTATTCTTATGTACACTTACAGGGATAGTTCACCCGAAAGTTCAAACTCTGTCATCATTTACTCACCCTCATGTTGTTCCAAACCTGTATGAGTTTCTTTCATATAGTATAGTAGGAACATTATATATATATATATATTAGGGGTGTGCAAAGCAGCCGGTATTTGTATCTGTATTTGTATTTGTTGAGAGGGGAAAAGTATTTGTATTTGTATTCGAGTAAATTTCAAAATAGGTGTAAAAATCCATTTTTTTTGCGTTACACTTCTAATTTACGTTATAGTGTAAATATTCTTTAATTATATCCATTATAATAATTATGGATATGCAATATTGGTTGATGTTTTTCCATAAATCCAGCAATGAACATGTAACAAGGAACGTCATTGAAAAGAAAATAACATAACAGCCATTACCTACGTTAATGTTACTCTGTCAACAGCCTATTGTCTAAATTACCAAGCTAACAGAGCTACTAGTGTTGTCACGGTGCCAAAATTTCAGTATTCGGTATACCAATACCTGTGAAAATCCACGGTTCTCGGTAACAATTTCGGTAAAGCTTAATTTAGATTAAATTTACATATATTAAAGTTTATATCACGGTTACAAAGATGGAAACTGTAGTATTAAAAACACTACATTAATATTACATTTGTTAGATAACAATAGATAAAATGACCTAACAATAAACAATAGTTAGGCTATATACTGTCGCAATTATTCTCCTTGGGGTTCATTTAAAAATACATTTTTAAAATCAAAAGTTAACATTATTTATGTTAACATTATTTAATGCACAATGAATGAAGTGAACAAACATGACCAATCAAGTGTTTGTATTAAATAACATTCACAAACATTAATTAATGTTGTAAAAATATATTGTTCACTCAATGTGTTGATGTTAGATGCGCATTAAGTAATGTTAATGAATGGTATCTTATTGTAGTGTTACCAAACAGGAGATAAAACATGTTTTATTTGACTTGACTGTACTTATATTTAATCAAAAACTGCATTCATATTTAATTTTAAAAGAGCTTTTTAAACCTGCTAAGAGTTATCCAGCCAAGAATAAGCCTAGAACTGCTTTTCTGATGGACTGATATTAATGACAAAATGACGGCTTTTTTATTTCATTTCTCATCTCCATAAATATATCTAAAGCTAATGCAAGGGCTAGAAATCAATTAATTCTTTGCTGATACTTCGTAATCATGAAGAGCGCAGTTCGCACGCTTTCTCCTTTCCACAAGCGCTTGCCCTCCCGTGGCGTCTGTCGTTGCTATGCAGCGCGCCGCTCGCTTCTATTATAAGCGCGCTTGCCGCGCGCCTACATTTGAAATCTGCACGCGCAAAAAACGCGCTATGTGAACTACCCCTTATGACAACGTGACATTAGCCTAATCCAAAATATTTCAGCCACCACATCAGCAGCACCGCCGGTCGCCATGTCTCATGAGGAAACGCAGCTTTTTGATATAAAGTTTTTCTTGTTCCCGAATACAAATATTTTTAAAAGTATTTGTTCGAAATAAGTATTCGTAAAAAACACATTATTTGTGCTTTCCGAATACCGTATTCGGGTTCGGCTCCACCCCTAATATATATATATATATATATATATATATATATAAATGGTTTTAATTCAGTTATTTCTATCTTTTCCTGTAGTGTGTCAGTAGGAAATATCAGTTCACATTTCCAAACATTCTTTTTGCTATTAATTGTAATAATCCAGTGAGATTTGTGTATGCATGAGGAGTCTGACAACAGCCGGTCTGATCTGATCTCACCATCATCGAGTCCGTCTGTGATTACATAAAGATATTCTGATCCACACATTCCTTGAACAAAAGTGATTTGTTTCCACACAATACATTTCCATTATTCCACATAAGACACGTGTGTGTGGAGAAATGATGTCTGAAAGCAATCTTCCAGGATTCTAGAGCTTGTTTGTAAAACTCTGAGAGTTTAATAGGTAATTTGCTGCATTTAAAATGACAAGATAATAAAAACTGAAGGTCACCACAATGTCAAGTCAAGTCAAGTCAAGTCATTTTCATTTATATAGCGCTTTTAACAATGTAGATTGTCTCAAAGCAGCTTTACAGAGCTAAATGTATAATTTAACGTAAGATTGTTTTGGCTTTATAGCGGTTCTTTAATAAAGTTATTTTCCATCTAAAGTTAGTTTTGATTGATTCGCTTCCGTCGCAACGATCATTTGTTTTTAAATTAGGGGCTGCTAAGACGACACCATTCTCTCTACACAGACTTTAGCGAACCTGTGAGAAACGCTGATGGCGTTCAGATGCGCATTAAGAACGGGTTCTATAGTTATGTGCGTTTGAATATATGTGTGCAGGTTTGGAATTCCCTGCAAACCAAGCCTAAACAAATTACTGGTGTTTCCTTATAGTTTTGATTCAGAATTTTATTTTATTTTATCAATTCGGGGTAGATACGCAAATTGAGTTTTCCCGACAACGCGTTATCTGTAGAGTGGGAAAGGGATCCTCCATAGGGACAGACTAGTTGGCACTTCAGCACTGCGTTGACATCGGGTCCAGGCGAAGGTCCTTCATCAGATCTGGAAACGGCCTGGATCCGGCAGGCTGCGGGAAAACCTTGGGATAAACAAAGACACTAAAATTAGCGTAGATGCCATTCTTCTCATGATGTAACAAGTACATCAGGATTTATGGGAAGTGTTCCCGGTTCCAGCTGACCTAATCTATGCAGCCTAATATTGAATTATAGAAGTCTATAATGTATTATGTGAACGCTATGTCAAAGAGATGTGTCTTTAATCTAGATTTGAACTGACAGAGTGTGTCTGCTTCCCGGACAATGGTAGGAAGGCTGTTCCAAAGTTTTGGTGCTAAATAGGAAAAGGATCTACCGCCAGCAGTTGATTTTGATATTCTAGGTATTATCAACTGGCCGGAATTTTGAGATCGTAATAGACGTGAAGGAGTATAATGCGTTAAGAGCTCGCTCAAGTACTGCGGAGCTAAACCATT
Organism: Rutilus rutilus; assembly: GCA_021464565.1. NCBI lineage: Eukaryota > Metazoa > Chordata > Actinopteri > Cypriniformes > Leuciscidae > Rutilus > Rutilus rutilus. The sequence goes on from JAJAQA010000019.1 coordinate 34,484,196, forward strand.
TAGTGCTTTGTAAGTAATCAGCAATATTTTAAAATTGATGCGATGTTTAATAGGGAGCCAGTGCAGTTTTGACAGAACCGGGCTAATATGGTCATACTTCCTGGTTCTGGTAAGAACTCGAGCTGCTGCGTTTTGAACTAGCTGTAGTTTGTTTATTAAGCGTGCAGGGCAACCACCCAGTAGAGCATTACAATAATCTAGCCTTGAGGTCATGAACGCATGGACTAATTGTTCCGCATTTGTCAATGAGAGCATATGACGTAATTTAGATATATTTTTAAGATGGAAAAATGCAGTTTTACAGATTCTAGACACGTGACTTTCAAATGAAAGATTGGTATCAAAGAGCACACCCAGGTTCCTAACCGACGACGAAGACTTAACAGAGCAGCCATCGAGTGTTAGACAGTATTCTAGGTTATTACGTGAGGAAGTTTTTTGTCCAATAATTAGAATCTCTGTTTTTTCAGAATTTAGAAGTAGGAAATTACGAGTCATCCAATTTTTTATATCAGCTATGCATTCTGTTAATTTAGTGAATTGGTAAGTTTCGTTAGGTTTTGAAGAAATATAGAGCTGAGTATCGTCGGCATAACAGTGGAAGCTAATTCCATGTTTCCTAATGATATCTCCTAATGGTAGCATGTACAGAGTGAACAGCAGCGGTCCTAGTACTGAGCCTTGTGGTACGCCATACTGAACTTGTGATTGATAAGACATCTCTTCATTTACTGCTACAAACTGATAACGGTCAGATAAGTATGATTTAAACCATGCTAGTGCAATTCCACTAATGCCAACATAGTTTTCTAGTCTATTTAAAAGAATGTTGTGGTCAATGGTGTCAAACGCAGCACTAAGATCGAGTAACACTAATAGAGAGACACAACCACGATCGGATGATAAGAGCAAATCATTTGTTACTCTAATGAGAGCAGTCTCGGTACTATGGTATGGTCTAAATCCGGACTGAAAATCCTAGCAGATATCATTTCTTTCTAGAAAGGAACATAGTTGTGAAGATACTGCCTTTTCTAGTATCTTTGACAGAAAAGGTAGATTCGAGATCGGCCTGTAATTGACTAATTCTGAAGGATCAAGTTGCATTTTTTTAACAAGCGGTTTAATCATAGCCAGCTTAAAGTTTTTTGGTACGTATCCTAGAGAGAAAGATGAATTAATGATATTAAGAAGAGGATCTATGACCTCTGGAAGCATCTCTTTCAGTAGCTTAGTCGGTATAGGGTCTAACATACATGTTGTAGATTTAGAGTTTAGTAAATTCTTCCTCTCCTATACCGCTACAGCACTACAATGAATGAATCAAATTTTTCCTCAGGGAGACTACAATGCACTGCCTGATGCGATACTGTAGTAGACGGTTTGCATAGTTATAATTTTATCCCTGATATTATCAATCTTATAAGTGAAGAAGGTCATAAAGTCATTACTGCTGTGCTGCTTGGAACCTTCTGTGTTTGAAGCTTTCTTTTTCGTTAGTTTAGCCACTGTTTCAAATAAATACCTAGGATTATGTTTATTTTCTTCTAATAGGTTTGAAAAATAAGCAGATCTAGCAGCTTTTAAAGCCTCTCTGTATGCAATCGAGCTCTCTTTCCATGAAGTGTGCTCGTTGTACCACGGCGTTGGATTATTTTCTTTAATCTTCTTTAAGCGCAAAGGAGCAACTGTGTCTAAAGTGCTGGAAAAGAGAGAGTTAAAAGTTTCTGTTGCAATATCAAGTTTTTCTAAGCTATCTGGGATGCTGAGATGATGAAACTGATCAGGAAGATTATTAATAAAGCAATCTTTAGTGGCAGAAGTGATAGGTCTAACATATTTGAAACACGGAGTCGGCTTTGCAGCCTTGGCTAAATGAAGTTTACACGAGACTAGATAATGATCTGAGATGTCATCGCTCTGCTGCAGAATTTCAACGGCATCAACATCTATTCCGTGTGATAATATTAGATCTAGAGTATGATTACGACGATGAGTAGGTCCTGACACGTGTTGTCTAACTCCAATTGAATTTACAATGTCTTTAAATGCCAATCCCAATGCATCTTTTTCATTATCGATGTGTATATTAAAATCACCAACAATTAGTACTTTATCTGCAGTCAATATTAATTCTGATAGAAAGTCCGCAAATTCTTTGATAAAGTCTGTATGGTGCCCTGGTGGCCTGTATACAGTAGCCAGCACAAATCTCAAACGTGATTTATCATTTATACTATATATTTTTACATTAAGCACTAACACTTCAAAAGAATTATATTCGAAACTTGATTTCTTAGTGGTTTTGAAAATATTACTATAAATTACAGCAACACCACCCCCTTTGCGTTTCAGACGGGGTTCATGTTTATAACAGTAGTCTTGCGGGGTGGACTCATTTAAAGTAATGTAATCGTTTGGTTTTAGCCAGGTTTCTGTCAAACACAGCACATCTAGGTTATTATCTGAAATCATATCATTAACAAAGAGTGCTTTTGAAGTAAGCGATCCAATATTCAGCAACCCAAGCTTTAGCATTTGCTCATCTGTATTATAGCTGTTTTTTATTTGTTGAACATAAATTAAATTTTTAACCTTAGATAGGTTTAAACATTTTTTGGATTTCCAAATTCGGGGAACAGACACAGTCTCTATATGATGATAGCTAGGTGAAAGAGGCTCTATGTGATGGGATTTATCTGACCTGGGTGACGCGAGGCCGCTAGCAGACGGTTGGTTTAGCCAGTCTGTCTGCTTCCTGACCTGAGCCCCAGATTGTCATGTTTGAGCTCTAAGACTATGAGCCATATTACTAGATAGAAGAGCAGCACCATCCCAGGAGGGATGAATACCATCTCTTTTCAACAGGTCAGGTTTGCCCCAAAAACTTTTCCAATTGTCTAATGAATTCTATATTATTACACAATGTCTGAAGATTATGTTAGGGATCCAAAACCAGTGTAATCCATCATTAGAAATACAATACTTAATTTTGATAATAATCATTTTTGAATAATATCAGCCACAGGTCTATAGCCTGCGTGATTTATGAGAAAAATCAGACTTAAACCAAGTGTTCAAGTGTATATATGGGGGTTTAGATCTCTCTGTGCCTCGATCAGGTTCAGACACTGACAGAGATCTGCTATTCGGTGTTTGACGCTATTAGACACATTTCTAGAAGGAAATCTATCAGCAATAAATCTGGAGCCTCATTGAAATCGCCACCAAATAATAAAGGCAGAGGGATATTTAAGTTTTTAATTACTTATATAAATGACTATATTATCTGGTAGAACAACTGAGATAATCCACTTCCAATCCCTGAAGAAAGCGTTTCTATAATCTTTCCTGAAATCCACTATTAAGTAATATAGCGACCCGACCCGATGAACTGGAGTTATGACAGAAAGAAATATTGCTCCTCCACTGATTACACCAGAATTTATCATCGTTTACACAAGAGTGTGTCTTGGAAAAATAGATGTCCCTTTTCATGGATTTACAAAACAAAACTTTTTTTTACAAATGTACAAATCTTTCTGCTTGTTTAAGTCACGAAGCCCCCGAACATTCAAAGAGAAACACGAGAGGAAGTTGATATATAATATTAATATAAAACAGTAATATTGTGAAATATTATGACAATTTAAAATGACTGTTTTCTATTTTAATACATTTTAAAATGTGATTTATTGCTGTGATCAAAGCTGGATGTTCAGCATCATTACTCCAGTCTTCAGTGTCACATGATCCTTCACAAATCACTCTAATATGAGGATTTGATGATCAAGAAACATTTATGATTATTATCAGTGTTGAATTTTTATTTCATGATGCTATGATGAATAGAAAGTTCAAAAGAACAGCATTTATCTGAAATCTAAAGCTTTTGTAACATTAAACACGACCCTTCAAAAGTTTGGGGTCAGGAAGAATTTCAATTTTATTTTTGGGGAAAGAAATAAAATAAATCAATACTTTTATTCATCAAGCATGAGTTAAACTGATCAAAAGTTACAGTAAAGACTTTTATAATGTTAGAAAATATTATATTTCAGATAAATGCTGTTCTTTTGAACTTTCTGTTCATCAAAGAATTTTGAAAAAATAAAAATTGTACAAAACTGTTTTCAACTTCAAATGCTGCGAAAAACTAGTTTGGAAACACTTTTAATCGGGAAAAAGGGTTTTAAAGCAAATAAATATGGAGTCACATGACAGAAGCTGTATTTGCTGATCCTGTTAAAGCACCGTTAAAAAGGTTCATAATATTCATATAATTAAACTGTATATTAAATTATTTTATCACTATTGGTAAGAATAATACACGTTACCTCTCAAACATCATTCTTCCTTATTTTTATAATCTAAAGAAAGTGAAACAGAAAAATATCCTAAAAGCTGCAGCCGTTTCTGAATATTGCTGGATCAAGTATTGATCTAAATAGTCTTTATAATGAAGTACAGAAAATCATGACACTTGTTAATAAAAAATAATTGTTTGTATACAATTTATTAATATATAATAACATGTTTGAAATGGACGAGGAAATCAGAGGCTTGTAAATCTCTGCCGCTCGTCAAAACTCCAGATGTGTGTCTGTCAAACGAAGGAAGACTGAAGGAGTTTCCAATAAAGGCAGAAAGAAAGGTCAAATAAACATGTTACGTCTGTAAAGTATTGTTTCCACGACTTAAACCCTAATTATCATCCCAAACATTTCATCTTTCACTCTGAGCATTAAATCACATAATCACATATTATTTATTTATTTAAAACACAAGATTATCAGCAAGAACCTTTACATCCATTTATTCCAATGAACAAATGATCATTTCTCCTCTATAACTGAAATAATTATTCATTTACTGCTTCAGTGAAAAAGTTAGAAATTAATAAACACACATTGACTGAAATAATGGGGTAAATGTCAATTCTCCTGAAAACATGAATGCTGAAACGGTCTCTAATCGGTCTAATTGTGTGAAGTGGAATATAAATGAAAACTTCTTGTTTATTGATCTGAGTGTTGCTGTAGTGCTGGATATCAGTCATGTGATCATCACGGCCCAATCACAGCCACCGTACTGATATTCAGATCAACAGCACTCTTACTCATGAGATATGGATTAAATATTGGAAACATGATGAAAGCAGGAAGATCCAGATCTACAGGAGTGACGTTTACTGACTATTGACCGGTAAGATCCTCAGAGAGTCATAACAACAGAAGAATGGAAAGAGTGTGTGAGTGAAGGTGGTTGTGAGTGTGTGTAGATGTGTGTTAGTTACAGGATCAGAGAACGACACCGTTCCTCCGTCATAGTCCAGATTCACTCTCACACGATCAAGCTTCTGATTAACACGAAAACCAGAACCTAAATACTGTCCGTACCAATTATACTCCACACTCCAGACATCAGTGTTGAAGAAAACACGTCCCTTCCTCTGGTTTGATGCTGTAGTTACTCCAAGACTCCAGTATAAACTCTCTTTAACCTCCACATCCCAGCAGTGTGTTCCTGAGTTAAAACCCTCTGAACCCAGAACACAGAGATACCGGTCAAATCTCTCTGGATTATCAGGAACTGGTTGATAGTTCTCGCTCCGTCTCACACTGGTCAGATCATCAGACAGGACGAGACGTGGACTCGCAGTGTTTGGGTCCAGAATCACAGGAGCTGATGAGACACAATCAACAGATGCTTTTATTCTGATCTTCATATAATGATCAAGAGTGAACCCAACACAGATGATTATGAATTATGACACTCGTCCTGTTGATCAAACACATTTTCCTCTGATCACTGTCAGTGCTGTTATTAGTTTCACACTCGTTTTTATCATCAGCGTTTAACGGCATCAACTACAAACATTAAATATGAGATTCAGACATTTGTGTCCATCAAGAGAAACTGATACTTTAGGAAAGTTAAATAACAATAAATCAATGAGATCTGCTGAGATTTATGCTGTAGATGAAGAACTGTAAGTGTGTGTCTGATCTTCAGCATCTGATCATCTTCATTTTAGTGGCTCTTATAGTCTGTGTTTTGATTTAAATTAGTTTATTATGACTGTCTGTTGGGTTTGACTTATTATGTTGACTTGAGAAATGATTTATTATTAGTGGTGCCAAAGGCAAAGCATCACTATTGTTATACAACACCCTAGCAACCATTTAAAGCACCTTAGCAACCTAATCCCATAGACTTCCATTCAAAGAGATCATGAGGAATATCTTTTGATAGAAGTGTCATAAAAACATGAGGGTGGGCTCAGCCAATCATTAAACACCTTCAACACTTGATAGCCATGCCCTAGCAACCATTGTTGAGCACCCTAGCAACCCAAATCCGCAGAGGGTTATCTTCTAATCTGAATGTCAGAGGAGTTGCGGTTGGTTTATATCATTCATACTGGCAAGCAGCCTTTGAAGTAACATCATTGGCAGCTGCCAAGCCACTCCCTAGCAACTAAACAGAGTACCCTAGCAACTGTTCAGCAAGACCCATATCTCTGCACCAGAACATCGTAGAGACATGGTGGTTTGCTCCTTTGACTAATGCTAGGACTTCCATCATGCTACACATGCTATCAGAATAGCTACATGCTAATAGCGAAACAAAAATGCTTACTAAAACACAGTAGCAGCATGTTTATCATCACCATTTTGTTTGGCAAAATATGACAATCATGCTAATATCATGCTAACAACATGATAATCATGTCAGCATCTTGTTCGCAACATGCTAATTGTAGGATAACACTATGCTAGCAACATGCTAATCATGTTAGCATTATGCTAACAACATGCTAATCTTGTTAACATTTTGTTAAAGGCATGCTTGCAAAAAGATAATTATGTTAGCAAAAAGACAACTGTATTAACATCATGTTAAAAAAAGCTAATTGTGCTTCCATCATGTTAGCAACATGTTAACTCTTACAAAAAAGAAGTATACTTCAAGTTAATTTTATGAAGTATACTTAAGTAATGTTCAAGTATATTTTTAAGTATACATTATGCAGTAAGTATACTAATGTCAATATGTACTAGTAATAAACTTGTAAGTGTATTATTTTAATACCGCTTGGGACTAAATTGGCCCACTTTTAGTATATAAAAGTATATGTTTAAGTGTACTATAAGTGTAACAGTAGTAAACTTTAAGTGCACAACTAGTTCATAATTACGTTTCTCATTTGTACTGCAAGTGAACTTATGGTTATACTAGTAGTTTACTATTTTAATACTTGTAGCAAATTTTTTGTTTATGAAAGTACACTTTGACATATACCAGTGAAAACATGGATAGCTGGAAATTCTGTTAATGAGTAAAGTTGAATTAAAGTAAATTCCTATGTACACCAGTGGACTAGCCTACACACAAATTCAGATACACAGAATTAGAAACATATCTGTTTTATATCAATATTTTAATCAATATTTTGAAAAAAAATATATAAAAAAAAATAAAATAATCAAAAATATAATCAAAAAATAATATTTTTATTTTTTAATCAATATTATTTATATTTAAAAGGCTACTCGATCAAAAGAGTTAACACAATTACAAGCAAAGTATACTTTGAATACTTAAAGGTGCTCTAAGCGATGTCACGCGTTTTTTAGGCCAAACATTTTTTGTCACATCCAGCAAACATCTCCTCACTATCCGCTAGCTGCCTGTCCCCTGAACACACTGTAAAGACACGTGGTCTCTGTAGACAGCCCAGGCTCCACAAACGGCAAGAAAAACAAACTGGCCCAGCCTGGACCACGAAACATAACAGTGTTCCAGCCAATAACTGACCAGAATGATTTGGGGGTGGGGGGGTTAGTGCGCGTGCACATGAAGGGGGTGTGGAGGAGAGAGAAGCATGAAGAGGGGAGTTTGAATTATGGCCGACACACGACCAAATAGAAGACGTTCCGATGAACAAATTGCAAAGAAGAGGGACAAGGATAAGGAACGTGCGAAGTCCCGAATTTACATCGGAAAAACCTTCGAAAAGTGGGAGAACTCCGCCGGCAGAAGGGATTCCAATCCGACATTCAGTTGCTCTGTTTTTGCAGAACAGGTAAATCCATCTTTCTTTCTAAACTGACGTTCATGTTCGCCAAACCAACACAAGGACGTAATTAGCTAGATCTATGCAGTCAGCGTTAACTTTGATGAATACAACATGTATGTTTCTAGCAGGTAGCGATCAATCTCTATTGTAAATGATCATGCAAATTCACAGTAACGTTAGGTCGACAATTTGTGTGAATGATTGTTTTCATTCACTGTTTGTTATGAATTTGAATGGTCATTTATAGGCTATTGACAACTTTGACTAAATTTGTTTACGACGCCGCCGTTGTTTATGCTCACTGGGAAACGCGAAGCTAATGTTATCTTGCTATTATTACATCATTGTATGGGAGCTATAGTAACCTCAGGTGGCGAAACGATTTTAAGACAATGTTTCTCTTTTTCTGCATTTTGTTCTGCAATATATAAAAGCATTTATCTAACTTGGCGACATTACACATTGAATGAAGTATCAGTAAAACTTAACTTTGTTTGTAGTGACTACTTTGACTTTCCTTTATGCCGGAAGGGAGGGGAGGAGGGGAGGAGGGAGGGTCTAGCTAGCCTTCGTTTTGTTTGACAACAATTCAAATGTCAACAAGAAGTTACGACTCCCGGCATCGCTTAGAGCACCTTTAATTATACTTTTAAGTATATCTCGATCAAATGATTGAGTACAGGCCAAATATACTTGGACTTTTCTCTCAGTATAAGTCAAGTACACGTGTAATTTTAAGAATATTTCTGAGAAGTGCATAAAGTATATTTTCGAGAAGTATATAAAAATGTAATAAAATGTAGACTGAAAGTATGCTGTCTTATTTTTTGTTGAAAAGAAGTGTACTAATAGAACACTTGAATAAACTCATTATTATTATCGCTGTGTAGAAGATCAGGTTTAGTTCCATGCTCATTTATTTACTCTATTAACTATTCCACCCGAAAGCTTGTTACTATATAAACATGACCATGTTAGTTTATAAGACAGTGTGTAATATTATGTACTATCTATCTATCTATCTATCTATCTATCTATCTCTGTCATGAAGAACCTTTAACTCTCCACCCATCCATCATGTCCAGCTCAGATCTCCTGCTGTCAGACTCACTGTTTTGGACGATGTCCTGCATCTTCTTCCAGACTCTGAACGGCAGGTTGCCCAAGTATCGTGGCACATGAATCAAAGCTCCAGAAGCCATCTGTGGATCCGGCTGTGAGCTCTGGACTCTGGAAGAACATTCAGGAGTCAGAACTGCAGTGGCTTTGGATCAGAACCAGAGAGACCAGAGACAGGAGCAGATCACTCACCTTTCCATTGAGACTGGAAACTCCTGCAGAACAAACACACCATTTATCATCAAGAACTCAATCAATCATCAATCAATCAACCAATGATCTGAAATCAGACCTTCAGAAAGCAGACGTCATTGGCTTTCATCATCTCCTCCATGTCTTTGATTGTGTGTGAAAGAGCTGAGATGTGTGTGTTCATCTCCTCCAGCTTCTCCTTCATCCTCTGCTTCTTCTGCTCCTCTTCCTCCCTCAGTGCAGTGACTGTAGCTTCTTCTTCATCTCTGAGAAACTGATGAAGATTCTCAAACTGCTGTTTAATCTGACGCTCTGTGTGCTCAGCTTGAGACTGAAATCAAAGCACATTCACTTCAATCATCTCAATCGACACACATCATTAATATCCAAGATAAACTCGGATACCCGACATAAAACGGATCCAGAAGCAGATTGCTGCTAGTCATTTACAGAAATAATAAACTGTTATCCATTATATCAAATCATAACTGTATATAGTGATCCAACAGCTGTAATGAAAATGACTCTCGTTTCTGTTTCCTCACCTTGATGTGTTGAACTGTTTTCTCAAACTCTGCTTTCAGTTTTTCATTGTGTTTAAGTTTCTCCTGTAAGGACTTCAGTGCTGTATTGAGCTCCTCCTAGAATTGAACAAAAATACATAAAAAACATTAAACATTAAAATACATAAAACTCCAGATTACAGTGAAGAGTATTTGCCCCCATCCTGATTTCTTTTGTTTTTGTGTAAATTGATTCAGAAATTGCAATCTGAGTAAACACAAATTACAGTTTGTAAATTAAAGTGTTATTTATTGAAACAAAAAAGTTCTCCAATACCAACTGGGCCGGCGTGAAAATGTATTTGCCCCCGTAGTTACTAATTCCTCAGATCTATGAAACTGCATTTATAATGTAGTTCAGCTGGACTAAACACAACCAGTCCTGATCACTGCAGCTGTCCAATCAGATCAACACTGAATACTGAAGCCTGATTGGTTCACGTCTGTGTGCCTGTACAAAATGCGCCACTTCAAATAAAAAACAAATACCTTTTGCAAAAAAAGTGCTTTGAGTACCTAGAAAAACACTATATAAATGTAACAAATTATTTGTTTAATTATTATTAAATAAGCCTCTTCAACCCCTCGCCGCCCAGAGCCGGGCTTGGGAAGCTTTACCGGCATGTCAGATTGGGTTTTAGTAATAATCAAACGCAGTTACTCTCTCCAGTTCTCCTGCAGGCTCTCCTGCTTCAGGAGTGTGACTAACACTTCAGTCTCGGACATCGACGCTCACGTCCTCTGAGCTGAAGCACAAGCTCTGCTAGCGAAGGGCGACTCAGGCTTTTACAGCTGCTTCTTCCTCGTTCCAGTGAAGGATGGCGTCCTCAGGCTCATCCTCGATTTGAGATGTCTGATCGTGCTCTGGTAAGACGGCCGTTCAGAATGCTAATGCTAACTTTGAAACAAATCCTCTCACAGATCTGATTGGTTTATCAGTGGATCTGAAGGACACACTTTCATATCCAGATAGCCCCTCATCACAGTTCGAAGGGGCTTACCAAAATAATACAGTCCTACCATTCTGACTGTCTCTTGCTCTGCGTACTTTTATGATATTCGTGGATGTGGCCCTCTCCCCCTGAGACAGATGGGAGGTCGCCTCCTGAATTACCTCAATGATTGACTGCTTTTAGCCCAATCGAAGGAGGAACTCTGCGCACACAGTTCTACCAGAAAGACTCGGGAGAATTATTTCAATAAACCATACATTTATTGACAGCTCAGCAAGCTGATAATATACAAGGTCATTTGGCGTAGGCCCCGTCCGTAGTGCATAATCCGAGGGTATCGGATCTGCAATTCCTGCCTGAAGACGAAGGCAGGGGCGCAGCCGACCCCCCCGGGAGGTATGGACAGGACCATCCTGGTGGTGGTGGGGAGGATGGGGGTAATCGTCGCTTCAGTATCTGCGAACTCAAACATGTGTAAGTACCGAGCTTTTATACAATGAGCCAACGAATATGATTGGATAGAAGTGAAAGCAATAGGTGACATAGTAATTGAGTCTTCCCGGCAGAACTTATGCTAAAGCTTCATATCTTTGCTCATCAGGACCAAGGTTACGTTAGTAACCGGAATGATCTGTGTTTATGTGTTACAAAACTGCTCCGAGACCCGAAGGTGAGATCCAAATGCAGCTTTTATTAAGGGGCAATCCAGACATGTAATCCAATTAACAGGCAATAGGTCATACACAGGCAGGCAGTCCGTAAAAACAAACAAAACAGGCAGGGGTCAGAGGCAAAAGAGTAATCCAGGGAACAGGGCAAGAAATTCAAAAACCAAGAGACATGAAACCAGGGAGAATGCTCAGAATTGCTGTGTGACAAACAAAACTTCGCAGTGAGTGATGGGGTAAACCAGGCTTATATAGGGTTAACTAAACAAGAAGATGAGATACTGGTGAATGTGATAATGAGTGCTGATGAGTCCAGGCAGAGAATGATGGGAGATGTAGTCTGTGAGTGAACATGAGAGTCTGGTGTGGAGTGCCCTCTGGTGGCTCTCAAGGGCACTCCAGCCGGTGACCGTTACACTATGACTCATTAAGATTCTTTACATGTGAATCAAGAAACATTTGTCTTACCTTATATGATGAAACCACTTCACTGATGGGTCTGAATTTATGATTGTCATGTTGTTCTGAATCTCTGCACACTAAACACACAGGCTGTTTGTCCTCCAGACAGAAGAGTTTGAGTCTCTCACTGTGTAAACTGCAGATCTCCTCAGACCCTGATGAACGCCTCTCATTTCTCTCCTTCAGGAACGACTCACACAAGTTTCTTAACGCAAGATTAACTGGAGGTTCAGATCTTGAGGTTCTCCTGCAGACAGGACACTCCTGAGATCCCTTGGTTCTCCAGAACTGTTGAAGACACTCTTTACAGAAACTGTGACTACAGGATAAAAGAACAGGAGTCTTGTAGATTTCATGACACACAGGACAAATATAATCATCTTCAGCTGCTGAAGCCATTTTCACTGTTTGAGCTCCAGCAATCTAAACTTTACTTTCACTTTCTGAACGACGGATTAAAAAATAAATCACCATGAGAATCACAAAGATCAGAAACAAACTTGTTCAGAAAGAAACTTCTCAAATTCTTCTGTAAAGTTTTCCCCTTCGTACTCCACTGATCGCTGATTCTTTATTGCTTTTGTCGAGACAAAGTCAGTATGGCAGAAAAGAGAAATAACAAGTCCGTCTCTTCCTGGTTAGAGTTGTAAGAGGGTGGAGCTTCTGATCAAGGTGTGTTGAAACAGGTCAAACAACAACATCAGATTTCTTCATGTAAAATTAACTAAATCTAAGCCTATTCGAAATGAACTTGCATTGAAACGTTAAGATATAATGTTATAAACCCTTGGATTAAACACAAAAAAACCATAAAAATACTTAAATATATGATAATAAAAGATCTCAAAACCCTTATATGTATTTTATTTATTGCTCTTCTTTATTGGTCACAGAGTTTCTCCAGGGTCTGTCATGCTCCCTCTCTCTTATAATGATTTCTTCTCATGCTGAAGTTTCAGTGATAAACACTCCTCTGTTTATCATGCTGATTGTCAGTGTTTGGAGAAACAAACAGATCAACAGATTAAAAGTCCTGAATAAACAGGAGAAACGGAGATGAGACAAAAGTTTGTCTCTCATGGATCACTCGTCAGCACCTTTATTAACACTTATTTAGTATTTCTTGTTAATTATGAAAAATATACTCACTTTATTAGCATAAAGACATTTCTAAAGATAATACCAGAATACACTTCACACACACTATACATAGATGAAGACGGGCAGAGACTAAGACAGAACTCAGGGTATATAAGCATGGATGAAACAAAGGAAATTAATGAGATAATTGAAACAGAATAACTAATCAATCAACCAGGGAAAGTAGGTCATGGAGTAGAATAATACAAAGAACCATGGGAAACGTAGTCAAAACAAGACATACATCTTACAAACCAACACTGGATACAGTGTGAAATAATGCCAAATAGCCCATAATATATAGTCAAGTTGTAACGATCAGCCAATTAACCCTCTGGGGTCTAAGGTGTTTTTGGGGCCCTTGGGATGTTTTGACATACTCTGACATTTGTGCTTTTTTCAGTTATTTATAAACATGTTAATGGCAAAGGTGTAAATTCACTCTATATAGCACAAACAGGGCTACTATAATATGTGAGCAACATGTATGTAGATGTTTGTATTTTTAAGAGAATAATGTTTATGCGTGGTTATTGGAAAAAATAAAAATGAAAGTTGCTGAAATAAGACCACAAAATTCATGCTAAATATGTGTCAATAAGACTTTTGACTAATGGATGTTGTCGCTTCGAGTTCTGGCTTCAAATTTATGTGAAAATAGTCTTGCTTTATCGTTCACATAAAACAATACATTGATTTAAATTGTATAAGACAGGTTTTGCTTGGAAAGCCAATATGCGAGGGGGCGTGAAGGAGGAGTGGTTTACACCTGATAATACAATGTCTCACCCACTCTGCATAATGAGCCATTCATTCAGGTGTGACACTGACTGAGCCAAGAATGAATGCAAGGACAAAAGATATATTTAGAAGAAGACTTCTATTGACCATTTAAGATTTTGCTTACATCTATCTTGTAAATATGTTTTGCTATTTTATTAAAAAGGTTACAATTACAACAATAATTACAATTTCAACAATATTTCAAGTGTACTCTTTCTTTGTAAAAAAATGATTATAGGCCTACATTTTATCATATGTATTCATTAGTTTGAATATAGCCAACATTGGAACAGCTAACATCTTAGTTGATGACTTTATTTTTGACAAAAATAGTATTTTATATATATATATACATATACATGTACATGTACACACACATATATATATATATATATATATATATATATAAAACATATGAGCAGAAATTGCTAAACAAAAGCTTATTTGATGTGGCAGTATATTCTACAGTAAAAACTGTACCCAAATCTAGTCAACAAAATGTTGTCTTTCATATTTCGCCTGACTGTAACGTTGTTTTTATGAAATATTAGGGCATATAAATGTTAATTTGCAGTTTAATACGTTGCTTATACAAATAGCCTACATTTTATTTCAACTTATTACATGGCTTGGTTAAATTCCAATGTAGAATGCGGTCTGTTATTTCTTGATAACAGACCGCTGCAAAGTATAACAGACTGTTGCCATGAAAAACCGTAGAGATGGAACGGACTATTTTCTTTAGCGGAAGCAATACAATCGTTTTTAAATCAATAAACACATTTTTAAATCAATATTTTGTGTCAAATTATTGATTTATTTGGTAGGTAGCCATGTAATAAGCGGGATAATGTATAGGGAGGCGGTTGTTATAGCGAATAACAACCCCTTCAGGCTGATTCAAGACCGTTCAGCCTGTCGGGGTTGTTATTCGCTATAACAACCGCCTCCCTATACATTATCCCTTACATATTTCAGTCGATTTTTACTCATCTCAGTATAGCAATACAGTTTGCTAAAACATCATCATTCATTCACACACAGAAACGCGATTTAAATTTAAACTGTCTTTTTGCGAGCTGTGGTAAACAGCGCGCATCTCTGCCGTTCATTCATTCACACACAGAAACGCGATTCACTTGAGAAGGAAAAAAACTTACTACAGTATTCCTCAGCTCAGCGGCATCCGTTGCTCCTCGAAATACCCGCACTTCTGAGGTATATTTTCCATTATTATTATTACGATAGTATTATTCCTCACAGCGCTGCGAGACGGTGTAAACAAGTACCATGATCTGATTAAACTTGTGTTTTCTCGAGCTGATATGGGGGCGTTCACAAGTTTGCAGGATTGCCTCAGTCATTTGCGTTTGAATAGCGCGCGCTCTCCGTGGGCGGGGTCACATTAAAAATAATTAGATGAGATGAGAACGACTGACATCTCGCTCTTTTCTTACAGATTACATGAACTGAGAATATTTGTTTTTTATATAAATTACTTCATTTAAAAGAAGAGAATTCAAGCTTCATGCCTGTGTGTCTGTATGTCTGTTTGACTGAGTTTTCGCTGAGTTATTGTTCATTTTCGGACGCGTTTCAGAATGGACTTCACTGACAGAGAGAAGGCAGAACTCGCTTCGTGTTTATTTTTCTTTATTTGGAAAAAAGCACAACACTTTGTTTTTATTGTGAGTATACACAAAAATAATACACATTTAACAGAATCGATTGATGTATGAAACTTGTTTTTAATATCAAAGTCAACAGAGAAAAATGTATCTCTTTTGAACTGATAAAAAAAAAAAGCGAGCCTATCACGCCGGCGCGATTGTCGACCTCAGGGGGTTAAGTTGTAGCCTGGCTCCGCCCTCCTACGTACTTCCGCTCAATTTCATTTTCCTTCAGTACTACGTCTGGGACTGCTGTATATTCTTAGGTTTCCAGAAACAAATTTTTTGTAGGACCAATCAGCGAATAGAGGGAGTGGCTGAGAACGATGACGTTGATGTGATCACACACATGACTAGCGTCGGCCAATAGTGAGCCTACGTGTGACGTACAACACACAGACGCGCTGCTTTATCAAGACTCGAGGAACAGAGAGAAGGAAATGAATAGTGGAATAAAGTCGTTTATTTTTATTTTTTTTCGCACAAAAAGTATTCTCGTCGCTTTATAAACTTTATAAAAGACAGACATCTTATTCTAAACATAATCCTCTGATCATTCGGACGACCACACGTTAGCGATTGGTTATGGCAGATCCTGAGTGACTCTGGGCAGATCCAATAGTTTTGAACTTTAACAGAGAACCCGCCTTCAAGGAAGTAAACGTTTCTCAATGGAGCGAGGCCAGACTCTCTGTACAAATGAAATGTACGAGAGTCTGGTAGAACCAGGCTAGTTAACCCTCTGAGGTCGGCAAACGCGCCCACGCGTTTTGCTGGATTTTTTTCACATAGCAGCAACATAAACTTAAAAAAATCCGTCATTTACGGTCATATTAATAAAATAAATACATGATTATAAACTATAGAGGGTCTTCTTTTTTTTGTGTACACTCACATTAACATCAAAACCTTGTTTTTATTTTTAAATAAATAAAATAAACAGGGTGCGCTTTCAGCTCACTCTGTCTCCGCAAAAATCTTTCTGAAACAAGTCTGGAAAATGAACTGAAACTCAGCTAATACTTATCACACAACCATGAAACATGCGTCTAAAGAAAGCTTTAAATTTCTACTTTTAAATAAAACAATTCACATTCAAAACAAATATTCTCCTGCAATGTAATCTGTAAGAAACTAAAGAGAAGTACAGTTTCTCCCGTCTCATCTAATTAACTGTAATGAGTTCACACCCACTCGCAGAGCGCGCTATTCATAAGCTAATGTGCTGAGGTGATCTATGCAAAATAAGGTAAACGCCCCCTGAAATGCCTTAAAACCAGCAAGTTTCATTCATTCACTTTCCTGCGCCGTTGGAAGATGACACGATTTACTGGTGAGGAAGCACTTCAGCTAGTCCTGGATAGTGATTCTTCTTTTTCCTCAGAAGAAGAGCACGACTCTGACGACGAACGTTTGTATTTTGAAGAGCGGCTTGATCCAGCCGTGGATAATATTTCGGATGAGTAAGTCTTTTTAAATTTACTTGCATAAGTTGACAAGCCATTTTATATAAACGTAGGCTACATATTTTACTGGTTGGACCATTTCCATACTTGTCATTCAGAGTAATCTATATTTAAATGGTCTAGGCTGCTGTATAAAGTAGGAGAGATGCTTCATGCAGTCTGTTTTCTTTCGTTTTTAATAATTTTGTTCAAAATAACACATTTCGAGCTTTCCATATATTTCTCTGGTATTGTCACGTGTCTGTTCTGTCTTGTGCTGCACATGGGTGTTTGTTGTTTTGTGCCATGTGCTCTCTTGTCTATTGTCTAGCCCCTCCCATCTTGTTATCTGATTATTGGTTAATTTGTCCCACCTGTCTGTCTCGTTACCCTCCTTTGTTGTTCCCCTATTTAGCCTCCTTGTGTTTGTAGTCTTGTGCTGGTTCGTTGTCCGAGTTACCTGTCTTTGATGTTCCTGTCTGTTGATTATCTGAGTTCTGAGTTTTCTGTATTTTTGTCTGTGTTTGTTAATTAAATCTCCTCTGCACTTGAATCCTCGTCTCTCGCTCACTCGCCCGTGACAGAACGAACCAGCCAAAATGTGGATTCAGCGGAGCGAGATTTTTTCTTCAGAGGAGGAGAAGGGAAATTCCATTTCCCTATTTGAATATTTCTCCAGATGTGTTCAGAGGACTTTGGAGGAGGAGAGCACCATGTCAGACGGTGATCAGATCGGAGGAGGTGGTCCGGTGGTCCGGAGACGGAGGAGGAGAAGGAAGACCTCCTCTGTGACTATTCCGGTGGTTCCAGTTCCGGTGGTCCCAGTTCCGGTGGTCCCAGTTCCGGTGGTCCCGAGTCCGGTGGTCCCAATTCCGGTGGTCTCAAGACACAGGAGGAGGAGAAGGGTTCCCTCCATAATTGTTCCGGTGGTCCCAGTTCCGGTGGTGCCTGTCGAGCCTGTGTCTTCGGACAAGATGGCCACCGCCGAGCCTGTTCACGTCACGTCTGCCGAGCCTGTGTCTTCAGACAAGATGGCCGCAACAGAGACTGTTCACGTCATGCCTGCCGAGCCTGTGTCTTCGGACAAGATGGCCGCCGCCGAGCCTGTTCACGTCACGCCTGCCGAGCCTGTGTCTTCGGACAAGATGGCCGCCGCCGAGCCTGTTCACGTCACGCCTGCCGAGCCTGTGTCTTCGGACAAGATGGCCGCCGCCGCGAGTGTTCACGTCACGTCTGCCGAGCCTGTGTCCCCTGACAAGATGGCCGCTGCCGAGAGTGTCCACGTCACACCTGTCGAGCCTGTGTCCTCTGACAAGATGGCCGCCGTCGAGCCTGTGTCTGTTCCTGAGCCTGAGCCGGTGGTAGAGCTTAGATCGGGCCCAACAAATCAAGCCCGACCCTACCCGAGCCCGAGCCCGTTGTGTCCGAGCCCGGCCCGGCCCGACACGTTCACTGTAATTATGAGCCCGAGCCCGATTTAAACCCGACCATTTTTAATATGTGGGCCGTTATAACCAGGGGCGGCGCCAGAATAATAGCCTACATTTTTTTAATGTGCTATCATTTAGGCTACAGGGGGGAGCTGCGCAGTTATATAGGCCTATATTATTATAAAAATACTATTAATAAATGAGCAAAAATTGACCAACACTCAATATTAAATATTCAATTATTTTAATTATCACAATTAAAGCTTTAATTTGATTAAATTGAACAAGCACAACATTCAGCATTCAATCAAATATTCTTAAAGATTAATTATTATTAATAATGTTACTTCAACATATTGTTATTTCAACATAATATGTGTGTGAGCAACTGCAACAAGCAAGATGTGCATTTGTAAATTCGGTGACAGCGCAAGTTTCAAATGGTGTAAGTGACCGCGGCGCGCCGGCGACTCCATGTCATGATTATTTGTCTGCTAAATTGCTTTTTATGTATTAAATCTATAGGCAATTGGTTGATGAAAAATGTATTAAAATTAAAATACAATTTATACTAAACGAAATTCACTTTAAAGAAAAGCTTTCTTCAAAACAAAACTTAACAAACTTGAAACTAAATGTGCTTATTCAATGGCTAAAACACGTAGGCTAGACTTTCTTTTTGAACAAATTGCAGCACATTCATTTAATTCTGAATTTTGCACATGTAAGTTGAAAGGCATTTGTTTGTGCATAGTAAAACATGCTATCTGTAACATTTATCACGTTCATAAGTGTGCGTGCATTTATTAATTATTATCTCAATGAATAATGCGACAAGGAAGAAGCATGTAAACTGCGTTGTTTGTTTATTCAGAAATAATTGAATGGATCGGAAAAGTAACAAAAGAGGACATCGAGGGACTACTATTATAATTTATTTCTGTCATGGCAAGACTGCTTAATGTGTTAAGCAATTAACCCGTTATTTTGCTCTCATAGGCGAGCAGCGTGCCGCATTTAATGCACGAGACAAAGCCAACACATTTGTTGTCACTCCCCACAACTAGTTTAAAATGTTGCCATACCTCCGATTTTCCTCCAAACTTGCTCAAAGTTAATTCTCCTGTTTTAATTTTTTTCTTTGCTTCTTCAAGCACTTAAGCTACAGAATAGTACAGCACGCACAGCAGGAGTGATGCGTCACGCGTGCGAGACTGCGAGTGCGAGTGGACGAGACGCTGCCTGCGCATGACACGTGACGTGCTTTATCAAGGGCCCGACCCGACCCGGCCCGAGGACAGTGGCGGGAAATATCGGCCCGGCCCGGCCCGGCCCGGCCCGCGGGTCGGGTCGGGTCGAGTCCGGGCTCGGGCTCGGGCAGAGAATCTAAGCTCTAGCCGGTGGTGTCTGTTCCTGAGCCGGTGGTGTCTGTTCATGAGCCGGTGGTGTCTGTTCCTGAGCCGGTGGTGTCTGTTCCTGAGCCGGTGGTGTCTGTTCCTGTTCCTGAGCCGGTGGTGTCTGTTCCTGTTCCTGAGCCGGTGGTGTCTGTTCCTGTTCCTGAGCCGGTGGTGTCTGTTCCTGTTCCTGAGCCGGTGGTGTCTGTTCCTGTTCCTGAGCCTGAGCCAGTGTCTGTTCCTGAGCCGGAGCCAGTGTCTGTTCCTGTGTCTTTGTCTGTGTCTTTGTCTGTGTCTGTGTCTTTGTCTGTGTCTTTGTCTGTGTCTTTGTCTGTGTCTTTGTCTGTGTCTTTGTCTGTGTCTGTGTCTGTGTCTGTGTCTGTTCCTGAACCTGAGCCTGTGGTGCCAGTTCCAGTGCCTGAGCCGGTGGTGCCAGTTCCAGTGCCTGAGCCGGTGGTGCCAGTTCCAGTGCCTGAGCCGGTGGTGCCAGTTCCAGTGCCTGAGCCGGTGGTGCCAGTTCCAGTGCCTGAGCCGGTGGTGCCAGTTCCAGTGCCTGAGCCTGTGGTGCCAGTTCCAGTGCCTGAGCCGGTGGCGCCAGTTCCAGTGCCTGAGCCGGTGGCGCCAGTTCCAGTGCCTGAGCCGGTGGTGCCAGTTCCAGTTCCTGAGCCGTTGGCGTCTGTTCCAGTTCCTGCGCCGTGGCCGCCCGAGGGGTCGTCTCCGCCCTGGCCGCCCGAGGGGTCGTCTCCGCCCTGGCCGCCCGATGGACTGTTTGCTCTGCCCTGGCCGCCCGAGGAGAGGTCTCCGCCCTGGCCGCCCGAGGGAGAGTCTCCGCCCTGGCCGCCCGAGGGAGAGTCTCCGCCCTGGCCGCCCGAGGGAGAGTCTCCGCCCTGGCCGCCCGAGGGAAAGTCTCCGCCCTGGCCGCCCGAGGGAAAGTCTCCGCCCTGGCCGCCCGAGGGAAAGTCTCCGCCCTGGCCACCAGGTGGACTGTTCGCTTTGCCCCGGCCGCCCGACGGTCTGTTCGCTTCGCCCCGGCCACCCGATGTACTGCTTGTTTCGCCCCGGCCACCCGATGTACTGCTTGTTTCGCCCCGGCCACCAGATGGACTGTTTGCTTCGCCCTGTTCCCCCGATGTACTGTCTGTGTCACCCTGGCCCCTTTGAGTCTGTTACCCCCTGTTTCTGTTTCCCTTCTTGGACCTGGCCCCCCGTCCCTCCCGTCCCGCCCTGGTCTGTCCCTCCCGTCCCTAGTGGAGCGTCTGGTAGCCGCTCCTTAAGGAGGGGGTAATGTCACGTGTCTGTTCTGTCTTGTGCTGCACATGGGTGTTTGTTGTTTTGTGCCATGTGCTCTCTTGTCTATTGTCTAGCCCCTCCCATCTTGTTATCTGATTATTGGTTAATTTGTCCCACCTGTCTGTCTCGTTACCCTCCTTTGTTGTTCCCCTATTTAGCCTCCTTGTGTTTGTAGTCTTGTGCTGGTTCGTTGTCCGAGTTACCTGTCTTTGATGTTCCTGTCTGTTGATTATCTGAGTTCTGAGTTTTCTGTATTTTTGTCTGTGTTTGTTAATTAAATCTCCTCTGCACTTGAATCCTCGTCTCTCGCTCACTCGCCCGTGACAGGTATTTTAGGCAAAGCTTATGAGTTTGGGTTCATTTATGAGATGAGCTCCAGTTCACATGCCGACACGGAGCTTTATTGCCTGCTATTTTTAATTCTTATGTATTAAATACAAAACGAAATTCACTTTAAAGAAAGGCTTTATACAAAAAATAAACCTAATGAAATGGTCAAAATCTTGTCTGCCCACTCCATTTGTCTCGCGATTGCGCATGATCTTAGATCATGGCCTGTATGAAAGTTAGGATTTTGAAATTAATTTAGAAAATATTATGTATGTTTAGATTATATTTTGACTAGTGTTTATGCTGCCTCATTATCATCAACGAAAAGTGCTTGCAAATATCTATTGCAAATGTGTGTATGTGCTGAAATGTGTAAATATGCCCAGCTGATGAATTGCAAATGTGTTAATGTTTGCGTTGTGCTATCTCCGTAATGGCCCATTGACACGCAATATATGCCTACAGCACGTGTCTACAATTATTCGCATCAGTTATTCATATAGACTAATGGTAATATACTTTGAAATATTTATGTTATAATAGTTTTCAACTTTTAAAAAAAAAAGGAATGTAGCTGCATCACCTTCATCTGCAACTCGGAGAGTGCGCAGCAACACAGTCGAACATCAGAATGAGTAAGTACATATTTACCCATGTTAGTTAATTTTTTTTTACAATATGAGCCTGTATGACTTTATTTTTGGTTGATAATATTACATATTTTTTCTTTGTGTTATCTTATCAGCATGCTATGTCCATCAGTTGTGCATGTGCTGGAATAGTAGTCTAAAATATATGATAATAATAGTTTTTAACTTTTTTTGAAAGGAATGATGTAGGTTCTGCAACTCGCACTAAGAGGACATGCAGAAATCAGAAAGAGTAAGTACATATTTACCCACTATTTTACAGATGTTAGACCTGATGTTGTTTTATCAACATGCTGACTGTCCATCAGTTATGCATGTGTACTTAGTACTTTGTTCAACCTTTATTAATATTAATATTATTATTTTTATAGGAATGTGGTAGCATCACCCTCAGCCTCACCTGCAACTCGCACTGGGAGGGCACGCGACAGGTGTCGTTCAGTTTTGAGAACAACTGAAAAGTAAGTACACTTATTCCCTTTCTTTCAGATATTAGTATTATTCTGGTTTTACATATTCTGGTTTTACATAGTCCATACAAACATTATGTGTCTGTATGGCTTTGCATCTGGCCAATGTTACTTTTAATGATTGAAAAGCAGTTGTTATTTTGTGTAATAAAAATGCTCACAGTTGTTTGTTTGTTTTACAGCTATAAAGGTGATGGTGATCATCAGACACCTGTTGCAAAGAGGGCCAAGACAAACATTCAGACAAGCAGCAAGCAGTCTACTCTGTCATGGAAAACAGAGACTGACATTGATCAGTGTTGTTTTCGTCAACGATGACGATAACGAAATGATTTCGTTGACGCACCTTTTTTTTATGACGATAACGCGACGATGACTGGCTAAAAATTGCTCTAAGGTGACTAAAACATCACGAGACGTTTTCGAGTTTTCGTTGACGAGACGAGAAGGAACGAATATTATTACAAGTCTGACGGTTGCCAACCGTTCCGTATAATACGGAATCGTCCCGTATTTGACACAAGTCTTGTTCAGTTCCGTATTTTTGAGAATCAATTCAGTGCAAATCCAGGACAGACACATAGCCGCCTTCTAATTTATGTCAGACTATGAACGAAGACATTTGTAGGCTATGAGAAAAAAACCCGACGGTGCGGTAGATACTAATTTCTCCCCCTGTTTGTCTATGATCATCAGCATAGCGTTTTTAACATCTTGGAACATCATCAGAGAATGCCCTTTTAATTGGTCGTTTCAGTCATTGTGAGTCACGTATCGTAGCAACGATGACAACAAGTGACAACAGCGGGAAATGTAAAAATGACTATATAAGCAGCCGGCGAAAAAGAAAAGAGCACAGAAACGTAAAATTGAATGGGATTAAAATACCCGTGGCTGGAATGCGTGAGGGACAATGAATATAAGGCCAATTGTACCATATGCCGTCGCGGTTTTTTTTTTTTTTTCGTTTGTCACGGCGGAGTGTGTGCTATTAAGCAGCACGCATCAGGAGATAATCTAATAATTCTATTGAATAAGTTAAGTTCGCACACAAGGCTACAGAAAACTGTTGTGTTTATTTTTCTTCAAATGCAGTCTAAGCCGGTGAGTTTTGAATGTTATATGTTGTATTTGTTTAAGTTAAAAATAAAACGTATTATAAACTAAACAAATCCATGGTTCATTGTTGGCAAAATGATCATGATAGCCTTTATATTTCACATCTATGTGGTTCAGTCTTGTATATTGATTAGGCTTGTATATTGTATAGGCTATTGTATATGAATTTAGTCTTGTATATTGACTACTTTGCTATTCTATAAATATATAGGCCTAATAAGTTGTATTATAATATGCTATAAGGTATGAAATATATTTATCTAAATGTATCAATTAGTTTCCACAATATTCACCAGAAGTCATAATTTCAGGGGTTATTTAAAAAAAAAAAAAATGAATTGCAACACTTGCTACAACCTGTCAAACCTAAGCCCATTTCCAATACTTTTTAACCTAAATTAATTTGTTGAAGACTAACTTACTTTTTTTTTTTTTTTACTAAAATTGACTAAAACTTTATTGAGTTTTCGTCGACTAAAACTTGACTAAAACCTTTTTGTGTTTTCGTCGACTAAAACTTGACTAAAACTAACAAGTTTATAAGTGACTAAAATGTGACTAAAACTAAAAAGCATTTTCGTCCAAAAGACTAAGACTAAGACTAAAACTAAAAGGGCTGCCAAAAACAACACTGACATTGATATGGTTCCACAGACTCTGAGATTCCTGCCTGCACGGAAACCTGGCCCACAGCTGAGTCCTGCTGATGCACACACTCCTCTGAGTCTCTTCAAAATGTTTTTTTCTGAGAATGCAGTGTCAACTCTGTGCCACAACACCAATGCTCAAGCTGCTGGTGCAATTGCTAAAGGCCGCAAATATAAATGGACTGATGTCAGCATCAGTGAGATGTACCGCTACATTGGGCTGCTTTTTTACATGGCTATGGTGAAGATCAGCTCCATCAGCGACTACTGGCGGCAAGACAGTCTTTTCTCTTTGCCTTTTCCTGCCACAATCATGTCCCGAGACCGATACCGCACCATTTCATGGAATGTGCACATGAGTCACCCAGATGCAGATAAGGAGAATGACAGAAAGAGGGGCACACCTGAACATGACCGGCTTTTCAGGGTCAAACCTCTCATGGACAGTATTCGTCATGCTTGTAAAGCCTTCTATCATCCTAAAATAAACTTAGCTGTCGATGAGAGAATGGTGGCATGCAAATCACATACAGGTATGACGCAGTACATGAAAGCCAAGCCAACCAGATGGGGTTTCAAGTTGTTTGTTCTTGCAGACTCATCAAATGGATACACTTTGGACTTTTCTGTGTACACAGGAAAGAACAACTTTCCTTCAGGCCATGGACTGTCACATGATGCTGTAACATCTCTTTTGGACTGTAAAGTTTTAGGCTCTGGGTACCATGTGTACATGGACAATTTCTACACAAGCCCAAAGCTCCTCAAAGACCTGTTTGCAATGAAGTTTGGTGCATGTGGGACTTACAGGGACAACAGGAAGGATTGCCCACGTGATGCAACTAATTCACTCTCCAAAAAATCTGCCAGAGGATCCATCAGGTGGATTCGGGATGGCCCTCTTGTATTTGTGAAGTGGATGGACACACGAGAGGTGTCTGTCTGTTCCACCATTCAATCTGCTTATACAGGAGACACTGCACAGAGGAGGGTGAAAACAAAAGATACATGGAGGACAAAGACATTTCCATGTCCTGCACCTGTGACTGCCTACAACAAACACATGGGGGGTGTGGACCTGTCCGATCAGCTCTTACAGTACTACACTGCACAACACAAAACAATGAAGTGGTACAGAAAGATCTTTCTACACTTCTTGGACATTGCTGCCACCAATGCTTTCCTTATCCACAAAGAGCTATGTGGTAACATGACCCATAAACAGTTCATGGAACAGCTTATTGCAGAGCTCTGTGGTGTGTCACAGAAAGTAGCACCAAAACCAACCAGTAGTGACCATGTGCCGGTTTCAGGAGCGGAGCTGATCTCAGATGCAAAGAACATTTGCACAGTTGGTCGCAAGATCTGTGTGCTTTGCAAAGGACAGCTTGGTAAAAGGCAGGACACACCTTGGAAATGCCAGGCATGTAATGTTCACTTGTGTCTTCAGCTGAACAGGAACTGTTTTCAAAAATGGCACCAAGACATGTAACTATATTCTATCTGCCTTTATTTTAGTTTTTGCTCATTTTGCATTATTTTGCTTTATTTTGCTTAGAGCCCGCATCAACGGGGCATAAGCATTTACTGTGAGATACCTGCAAATTTAGAACATTTAGTTCCTCCACATAGAGGAATTACAATAAAACAGATTGAAAAACAAAACCTTTGAATCTCCTCTTCTTTGTTCAGGCACTTGATGGCCCATTAGCCAGTGGGGGAGTGTCTGTCACACCCCTGGTCTGAATCTCATTAATATTGATGAGCCATTACCACTCCCACGCATAAACCTCTTCTGACAAAAAAACTGTTTTACAAGGTTTAAATCAATGTATTGTTTTATGAGAACGATTAGGCAGGATGATTTTCAGATCATTTTGAAGAAAAAACACTAGGCAACAACATCCATTTGTCAAAAGTCTTGTGTACACATATTTAGTATGTGTTTTGAGGTTTTATTTCAGCAACTTTCATTTTTATTTTTTCAAATAACCACGCATAAACATTATTCTCTTAAAAACACAAAGATTTACAAGCATGTTGATCAGATATGATGGTAGCCCTGTTTGTGCTTTATAGAGTGAATTTACACCTTTGCCATTAATATGTTTATAAATAACTGAAAAAACAACAAATGTCAGAGCATGTCAGAACACCTCCAGGGCCCAAAAAAACCCTCAGACTCCAGAGGGTTAAAGGTAGGGTAGGTAATCCTTTTTCTAAAAAAAAAACATTCCAAATTTGTTTAAACTGTCTTTATATACCAATACATAATTAAAATGTAAGTACTCTGAAAAAGAAAATATAAAAATCGAGTGACTGTAGACCTTTTAATCTGCAATAAACACAGCTCATTATTTCCATTCACTCCCACCCCCTCCCTTCTGAGCTCCTTCCAAAGCCACGCCCCCAAAACACATGAACGCGCGACGCCAAACGCTCAGGCTCAGCTGGAAGATGCATTTATTACCTGAGACGAGTGGAGAGGAAGGAGCGCAGTACATACAGTGACATCATTTCAGAATCACATGTAATAAAATACCTAACTTTATCACTATGAATATAAACAAATAAGATTTATTTTAGTACTCACTATCAAGCTAGCATATCGATAATGGTAAAGTTTCATTCGGTAACGAGCTATATTTATAAGGCAAAACTAAAAACAGGTTGCA